>JAKOGI010000010.1:1540000-1905000 GCA_029747015.1 Carnegiea gigantea | reverse complement strand
ATGAATTGTAGCGCATATGTGGCCACTTTATGTGGGTCGATCATCCCATCACTCGTACTGAGAGAGTTTTGGTTAAGAAGCTAGAAGCAAAGTAAAGGAAATTAAGATTAACAATTCTATCCTTGACGGCAACACTTCGAACGGCAACCAGGAAGGACTCCAACTTCATACAACAACTCGAAAGTGGCATCAATGATCAAATTGACACGATTCTATTCATGATTATGACGGTACTCATGTACCTCATCATGCTGGGAATTGCGGTTGCCTGAAAAGGTCAACGAGTATAGTGTTTTTTGGGTTTGTAAGGGACTAAATAGTAATGACAACCCGGTTCGTTTTTTGGGTTCCTATGGGAGTAAATAGTAATGACAACCCAGATTGTACGTTATGTGCATGATCATAACACAACTAAAGTTGATAGTCCCAGCAATTGTGCCCCAACTTTTACTGTGTTACAAAACATGGGTCGGAATATGGGAATGAATTATATTGGGGTAATATGATTTTTGGCATGATAACCCTACATACCGACATGTATTATGGCCTGCTACGTACATATTTTGTAATTCCGTGCACAATGTCGAAGCCTCATCAAGGATGGTAAATGTATACAATATCACCTACTTTTGTACCAAAATTGTTATAAGTTCCTAGATATATGTACGCTTCTAGGTTTGTTCTGTTCCTTACATGGCAGTACTTAGCTCCTGCCCATCTGCTATGGCCATATTCATAAGAGAACATCATTATTCCACCTCCTTTGACATCCACTACACACAATTCCTTCTCTTGGCATCCCAAATGTTACCTCCAGCCTACCTAAGCTAGTCATACACTGCGTCTGGGTTGACAGTGTCAGCATCACTGACCGATACCGCGTATATATGTGTGTGTTTATATGTACACCGACATATGTATATGTATACATACATATATTTACATATATATGTGTATATATATATATATATATATATATACACACACACACACACACACACACACACATATGTACATAATTATATATATATATATATATATATATACAGACACATATGTACACACACACACACACACACACACACATATATACATACATACATACGTACATACATACATATATATATGTATACAGAGTACATATCTAATGAGAAGTGGGGGACTCAATGAGAAGTGAGAAGTTTTATTTTAAGCCCTAGGATTAGTGATGGATGGTTGGGATTAAGTGAGGCTTTTTAATGTCAATTAGTAATAACAACTCCCTAAAACACTCTCTCTCCTCCCTCTTGCAACGTGACAATCTCTCTCCTCCTCACTTCACGTAACAATCTCGTCTCCAGCTACCGCCGTCGCCTCGCCCTTTATCCCAGCATCATCTCCGGCGTCGTCATCGCCGTCATCATCACCGCCACTCTCTCCCCTCCCTCTTGCAACGTGTCAATCTCTCTCCTCCCTCACTTCACGTACAGTCGCGTCTGCTCCTCTCTGGCAACCATCGTTGTCTCGCCTTCCCTCCCGTCATTATCTCTAGCGTTGTTGCCGTCATCACCACGTGCACTCTCTCCTCCCTCCATTCGCGAGCAAGGGATAACTCCCTAAGCCCACGAACCCACTGTTCTCCGGCCAACGGCGCTGTCGGCAATCCCTGCCTTCCGGTCATCACCACCCTGTGCTGCCGACAACCCTGCCGCCGGCCGAGCCCCCTCCACAAAGGGGCAGCAGGTTTTTTTATTTTTTCACTTTTTTTTTGAACAATTAGGGGTTTTTCTTGTTCTTTTGCATCCTTTAGAGCTGCTAGTTTCGGATTTCTTCCCTATGCAAAAGTATGAATATGCATGAGAATTTGAAGGCCTTTGTGAGATCACATGGAATGTCTCGGCGTTATAAAATTATACTAGCTAATATATATGGTCTTCTTTCTCTTTCAAGACTATGATTATTCATAGTTGATGGGAAGAACTTATGGTGGAGATTTAGGAAGGAAAAATATGGCTGAGTGGTCCACACAAGCTTCCAGAGTGGAGGAAAATAATAAAGGCTTCAAGATAATATGGTTGTTTTTATCGTATTGTAGGAATAGCGGGTACTGACGATGCTATGGGCATGCATGGTACTCCAATCAAATCTTATGGTACATCAAGCACAGGCCAAGAGATTTATCCTAATTGTGATTACGAGTTTAGACCTAATCCATGTAAGATATTCAATTCATTACAAGAAGGGACAGAGTTCTACAAACAATATGCCCACCGTGTTGAATTTAGTGTGCAACTTTCATCTGAAACCAAGAAACATGGGGTTATGTACTGGAAATATTGTGTGTGTTCAAAAGAAGGGTGGCACAAGGGAAAAGATCATGTAATTGAACTAGAACTGTCTGTTGACGTTACCAACAAAGATGGTAGCAATGGCTCAGGACAGCCAAGTGAAAACAAAGTGAAAAGTAAAAGGCAGCAAAGTTTGACTAGAGAAGGTTATATGGCATGCTGTACTTTTAAAAGAAACACTGAGGGTAAATATAAAATTTTTAAAGTATATGAAGGTCACAATCATCCCGTTGCTACTCCTTCCAAAATACCTATGTTAAAGTCAGCCAGAGAGGTAAATCTGATACTTAAAAATGTGTTGCATGCATGTCATTTAAATAATATTGGTACCTCGAAGGCCTACAATTTAATGAAAGAGCAAATTGGAGGATTAGGAAATGTTGGTTTCATGAAAAGGGATCTGCAAAATTTTCATCGGGATTTAAAGGCTTTGATTGGGAACTCTGATGCTGAAATGTTTATTGAGAATTTTAGAATGATGCAATTTAAGAATCCTTCTTTGTACTTTGCATATGAAATGGATGACAACAGTAGGCTAAAATATATATTTTGGGCGGATGGCATTAGTAGAAAAAATTATTATCTATTTAGTGATGCTATTTCGTTTGATGCAACATATGGCACCAATAAATACTCCATGATTTTTGCTCCTTTTACTAGAATAAATCATCATAGGCAATCAATCACATTTGAAGCTGGATTTTTGGCCAATGAACAAGTTGAAAGTTTTGTATGGCTATTTGAGAAATTCTTAGAGGCTATGGGAGGTGCAAAGCCTACATATATTGTCACCGATCAAGATCCCGCTATGAAGATCGCAATAGAAAAGCTGTTTGATACTTCAATTCACAGATTTTGTGTTTGGCATATAACAAGGAGAATTACAAGCCAATAAGGGAGCTAATTTATTATACTTCCAATTCTGAGGCAACATGTTCCTGTAAAATGTTTCAGCTAGAAGGAATTCCATGGCGCCATGTTTTGGTTGCCTTAAGGGGGGATTTGAAGAAAGAAATTTCAAACCCGCTAATTTTGAATAGGTGGACGAAAGAAGCAACTCGTAAACCCATATTTGATAATCATGGTACATTGCTGGAGCATTGCGTGAAGGAGAAAAACAAGGCCCAACTCATCACCAATGCATGGGGAGGTTTCTTTGAAGTCATGCACTATGCTGAAGCAAATGAGGACGATCTCAATATGGTGGTAGAAGTATGCAAGAGTTTGAATAAGAAGTTGACTATATTAGGGGGAAAAGTAGTTAGCAAGTCAAAAGATCTGGAATCATTTGTGGGATGCGATCTTCCAAAAGAAGTTGAAATTCATCCTTCAAAACCATCCACTATAAAAGGAAGTGGGAAGAGGATCAAAGGAGGAAAGGAGGAAAGGAGGAAGCGATGGAACAGAAACAGAAACATCCTAGACATTGCACATCTTGTGGTCAATATGCATATCATGATAGGCGAAATTGCCCTACAAAGGATCAAAATAATGTATCCCAATAATTGGCAAGCGTACATATTTAGCCAATTGCTAATTTGTGTATAAGGTAAGTTTTACAAATTACATGATTTCAAACACATTATAAACTGGCTTTTTCTCCCCCCAACCCTCTGATCAATAATGATGCAGGGTCATCTTTCTACACTGGATACTTTCCTTGCTACACTTTGGATGCGAGCCACTGAACTATTGGATGTTTTTGTTGGTTTCGCCACATTGTCAATTGGATGCAACTAGCACTTGGTGGCATATTTTATCACAAGAAGAAGGATATCATCCTTATTGGTTTTTTGGGTTGGAAAACTATTGTTGCAATATGTCTATTCACAATGTGAATTTATTTCACTGGAGACTTTGCTATGTAGGGAAATTTAAGAAATAATTTTTTTATGTATTCCAATGATCAGTTATTAGAAAATCAGAGATATAGATTTTCAACTTATGTATTCCAATTAATTGATGTTTTGTCTCAAAATAATAATATGTTACGAACGAACAGGATCTGACGTTATGCAATCTTAAATTTGGGTGAAATCTGAGGGTGACAGAATTTCAGTGGTAGAGAAACAAACAATTAGGGATAACAATGAAGCTAAACAGTAATAACATTGGCCAAATGATTTGCTGTAATACAATCAAGCATGAACCAAAAAAAAGAAAAACCCTAATTGTTCAAAAAAAAGTGGAAAAATAAAAAAAACTGCTGAACCTTCGTTGAGGGGGCTCGCTCGGCGGCAGGGTTGTTGGCGGTGCAGGGTGGTGATGACCAGATGGCAGGGATTGCCGGCGGCGCCGATGGCCGGAGAAGAGTGGTTCGTGGGCTTAGGGAGTTAGCTCTTGCTCGCGAATGGAGGGAGGACACAGAGTGTGGGGTGATGATGGTGACGATGACCCGACGTACGGTGTTGAAGATGACGACTGGATGGAAGGTGAGGCGACGATGGTGGTCGGAGACAAGTAGACGCGACTGTACGTGAAGTAAGGGAGGAGAGAGATTGTCACGTTGCAAGAGAGAGGAGAGAGAGTGGCAGTGATGACGACAGCGATGACGACGCTGGAGATAACGCCACTATAGAGGGCGAGTCGGCGATGGTAGCCGGAGACGAGATTGTTACGTGAAGTGAGGAGGAGAGAGATTGTCACATTGCAAGAGGGAGGAGAGAGAGTGTTTTAGGGAGTTGTTATTACTAATTGACATTAAGAAGCCTCACTTAATCCCAAACATCCATCACTAATCTTAGGGCTTAAAATAAAACTTCTCACTTCTCATTGAGTCCCCCACTTCTCATTGGATACATACAAACATACATACATACATACATACATATATATATATATATATATATATATATATATATATAATATATATATATATAATTTCCTCTATATATATATATATATATATATATATATATATATATATATATATATATATATATGTAATATATATATATACACACACACACACACATACACACACACAATATATATATTATATACACGTATACATATGCATTTATACTCACACACACACACACACACACACACACACACACACACCACACATACGCACACATATATATATACACGTATACAATACATTTATACTTATATATATATATATATATATTATATATATATATATATATATATATATATAATATATATATATCCACATGTGTGTGTGTATTTATAGACATATATTTGTAAACACACATCTATGACGCCACACCTTAGTTGAAGATTATGGCCACAATTTGTACGAAAAGTTTCAGTATTAATACATTATGGCGTTCTTTTAAAGCAACAATAACACGTACTATGTCCGACTCCATCAATTGTTAACTATTACAATAATCAGACAAGAATCACAGCTGTTGCAACAATGTCATCAACACCCCCAACATTAAATACCCAATTTAAGCAATTAAACTACCAAGTCATATATTATTTTCCTCCAACGAAGTGCATGTTAACACCTACAAGTAGTTACATCCAGCATACCAATAATAGTTCCTAGCGTTCGCCACATTTTCGTACATCTAAATATTGACCACTACTTTCACGTAATTACTATACATAACTGTAACTGTCACCCATCACATTATTACTAATATGCACAGCGACTTTGACAATTGTTGGGAGCAGTACTTGGCAGCTGCCTTACAGCACTTAACATTCCAATGGTGGCTACATATATCATCAACAACATTACCACACCAGACATGATCAATATTGACTGTAATACTAACCCAGTTCATTGCAGCGACTATCCCAGGATGACAACCCATGTCATATGTTATATGATAGGCGATGAATTGTCTTTTTTTGCGTGCTTCTTTCACCCACTTTTAGTTCGTATAATAACTTAATCTTTAGGATTTTTACTTGTTTTATATATCTTTTGCAGGAAATAATGTCAAATCAAGCAAACGCCGTGAAAAGGAGCGAAGACGGGACAAAGCGAAGAAAAACAGTGAAAACCGGCGAAAAACAGCAGAGAAGAACAGTGCACGGCCGACCTGCAGGAAGGCACGACCGTGCATCGGTGGCCGAAGCCACGCACGGGCAGCACGGCCAGGCGCACGACCGTGCGTGGTGGCACACGGCCGGCTGTGTTTCTTGGCACGGCCGTGCGTTGGGGCCTGCTTCCGCGATAAAAAGCTCTTTTCGGCCAGTTTTTCAGGGGGGTCGCTCGGGGGTTCTTCCAGGTGATTTTTAGGGTAGTTTAGTTTAGATTTTGGCCAATAAAAACTCCATTGAGGAGATCATATTAGGATTGTATTGAATTAATTTTGGATTCAGGCACTTGAATTTGAAGTTCCTTCACTTCAATCCATAAGTCTTCTTCTTCTCTTTCTCTCTATTTCTTGTTTTGTTCTTGTTTTAAATTTAGTTAATTTAGTTCTTATGTTTGGTTTTGATTTGATTTAATCGTTTAGTTTTTATGTTTAATTCATGTTCGATTGCTTGTTAGAATTAGTTTAGTTTCATGCTTCTTCTCTCTAGTTCATGCTTGTGTTCTTCGTTAGTTTAGGTTTGGGTTTTTGTGTTTTGTTGTTGATTAGTTGCTAGATTTTGTGGGTTTGGATTGTGATTAGCCTCTTGATGGCAAATTAATCTTGTATTTGGCCTAACCATACCCAATCTATGCCTAGAACTTAGAGTTTTCCTTCACGCCCGCCAAGTGTTCGATGAAATGCTTGAGAGGGTTTTCATCCATATTTTTGGGCGATTGACTTATGCTGAGAGGTGAGGTCAATTACTAGTGTGGGAGAGGGAATAGCCGAGTTCGGGACATGAAAATAGTATCTGAATCGAGTTAGGTCCGGGGTTGCTAGTTTTGTGGTCTAATTGGGCTAACCCCATGAAAATAGGTGGTTAGACCAATTAGACTAGCTCAATGACCCTTGAGAGAGGGCTTGGGTGGTCTTTGATGGTGCAACCGACCATCTCTAGTTCGTGATGTAGTTTGGGTAGGTTATGACTTGTCTCGATTAGTTAGTTCATTCATTAGTCAAATTACAACTCCAAGTCGCTTTTTCTAGGTTTGTTAGCGTAGCTTAGTTTTTCCTCTTTTCGTTTGCTTTTGCCTAGCTCGAGATGCTTTAGTTAGCCCTAGTAGTTGGAAACACAACTCTCTGCTGACGACACCCCAAGTACTCAACGATACACCTTGCACTTAGGGTTCATAAATATTAAAACTCTGTTTTTTCTGCAACATTATAAAGCACCTGTGCCTGGTAGCAATCCATACCGTCTCTTCTTACAATACAATAGTAGCACATATGTGCAATATTATTTTACATTACATAACGGTTTACAAAAAATAACATGTAGCCACCACGACCTCCCTACACACTGCCTAGATCAAGAGTAACAAACTAGCTGCACACCGTGTGAACAGTTGTTGGTGCTCACAAACATATGTCCTACAAACCAAAAAATACTTATGCTGCACTGGGAGTGAGGTTTCAACAATCAACGGGAGAGCTGGCCAAGAAACAAGTCCTCTGCGCTTACAGCAACACCGGGGTCATCTGCATCAAAATCTGCTCTTGGGTTGCGGCAAGTGTTCTTATAGTAGCCCGTCTCGTGGCATTTTGAACACCTACGAAGAGCAACTCTTTGGGTTTGAGATTCAATACGCCGTTTTTGTGGCCGGCCTGGTGGCCGTGAGTTCGTAGGCGGCAATATTCGCCTACTGAACTCCTCATCCAACTCTTCTCCTCCAACCACAGCACCTGTATTCACATCCACGGTCCCCAAGTCATGTGTCTCCATATGATGCACAACATTCATGTAAATGGTCTTCTGAACTGGGGCCTTATAGCATGGGTGTACATAGTCATACACCCATAGTTTCTCTTTATCAATTACCGCAATCGCATGGACACAAGGTAATCCATGTAACTGCCACCCTTTGCAGCTGCACGTCTCTGCTTTAAGTCTCACAACTAAGTATCAGTTGTTCATTAACCGAACACTGTACTCCCCTACACTACGACTATACAACTCAACCTGAAGAACTGAACCTATCTTGTCCAGTGTATTTTTCAGCTTCTTCTCTATCCGTTCCCCGACTCCATTCGTCCATTCCTCAACCTGACCCTTCCGCAGGTCAATCTTCTTCCCAAGCTTCTGAAGATGGCCACTTATTAGTAAGGGATTGACATTTACCTCAACCCGCACATCCAATTGTTCTAACTCTCTACAGGATTGTTGTTTAATTTCCCCCACCTTTTGTTCGTAAATTTGGATTGTGCCCAACGCTTCGGCTCATTATCCTCTACCCAACGTGCCAACTCTCGCTTGTACTATCTTGGCTCCTTCAATGCCTGCCTATACTTTGCTATTGTTGCTGCATATGCCACTCGATTGAACATTTCCTTCACAGGGTCCTTCGAAGCATTACGCCTTATCCCTAACTTCCCAGTGTACTCAACAAAGTTCTACCTCACATGTACAACACAGTAGCAGTGGTTCTCCAAACCAAACACTCGGCGCACTACATACACTAGGGATTTATGCCGATCCGACATTATGATAGGCTTCAACCCCCCCAAACACTCATGGAGTACAGTCAAGAACCATAGCCAATCATCATTATTCTCTCCTGCCACCACTGCATACGCAAAATCAAGTAGGTGGTTGTCAGCATCAAGTGCAACTGCTGCTAGCAAAGTGCCCTTGTATGACCCACTAAGATGAGAGCCATCCACGAATAAGATCTTCTAACACCCAAATATGAACCCATTCAAGCAGGCTCCATAAGCGACAAATATAAGCTTGAACCTAGAACCTTCTAGCTTTACAAAAGCTCTTGAATCAGGATTTGCCATCTCAATTGCCGCACACATCCAAGGCAATAGCTTATAATGGTCTTGGGGCTTTTCCATAACTAGCAACCGAACATACTCTCACGACTGCCAAGCCTGCATGTATGTCATCCGTAACCCTGCCTCCAACTCAAAGTCCTTCATAATTTCACTTGGTGAGTAATCCATAGACAATCGTACCTTTCCATCAATGAGATGTGTAAGTAACTACGCCCTCATCATCCGTCTACCCCATATTCCCATCTGACATTGCTTACCTACAGTGTGCACGTGCACCCCTCTGAAGTCCTTCAAAATTATTCCGTCCATCTTATGGTGCCCTCTAACACAAATATAGAATTCACATCCTTTGACGAAACACCTAACAGCAATTCTTTGCTAGCAATTCCGGATGAAGTAATATTCAAATTTATTCGCAATTGCATACTTCCATATTGTATACCTAAATGAATCCGCTGACGAAGACATTTGCCCCACCCCCTTTATGACATTTTTCCAAATTGTCCTTCTCCTTGTAATCATTGGCTTCCACTCCAGAATGAGCCCACACTACCGTTTCCCCATCATCATCAGATTCTGATCCTGATTCTAAGTGACTGGAGTCCTCATTTGCAATATCATTTCCCAATGTGAACTGCACCCTCCATAGAGTGTTGCATGTTGAACGGTAAATTTACCCATTTTACGTGCCTCTTTCACCCACTTTTTGCTCGTATAATAACTTAATTTTTAGGATTTTACCTTGTTTTATTTATGTTTTGTAGAAAATAACTCCAAATCAAGCAAACGTCGCGGAAAGGGACGAAGATGGGACAAAACGATGGAAATCAACGAAAATGGGCGAAAAACAGCAGTGCACGGCCACCCTGCAGGAAAGCACGGCCGTGCACCGGTGGCCGAAGCCACGCACGGACAGCACGCCCCGGCGCACGGCCGTGCGTCTGGCCGTGCGTGGTGGCGCACGGGCGGCCGTGCGTGGTGGCACGGCCGTGCGTCGGGCCTGCGTTCGCGATATAACCCCTTTTTGCCAGTTTGTTCGGGGAGGTCGTTCGGGGTTTTGCTCTGGCGATTCCTAGAGTAGTTTAGGTTAGGTTTTTAGCCAATAAAAACCTCAATAGGAGGATTAGATTAGGATTGTAGTTTGTATTTTGGGATTCAAGCTTGTGGATTTCAAGTTCTTCAATCAATTCAAGCATAAGTTTCCCTCTTCCTTTCTCTATTTATTTCATTGTTGTTCTTGTTTATGTTTTGCTAGTTTAATTCTTGTATTTGCTTTGTTTAGTTTATATGTTTAATTTCGTTGTTAATTTATGTTATTTACTTGTTTAATTCGTTTTATTTCATTTCTTTGCTTTGTTCTTCATGTTCTTGTTCTTGTTTGTTAGTTTAGGTTTTGTTGTGTTTTTGATGTTTAGTTGGTAGATTGTGTTGGCTTGGATTGTGATTAGCCTCTTGATGGCTAATTGATCTTGTACTAGGCCTAACCATACCCAATCTATGCTTAGAACCTAGAGTTTTCCTTCACGCCCGCCAAGTGTTCGATGAAATGCCTGAGAGGGTTTTCATCCATATTTTTGGGCAATTGACTTATGCTGAGAGGTGAGGTCAATTTGCTAGTGTGGGAGAGGGAATAGCCGAGTTCGGGACACGAAAGTAGTATCCGAATCGAGCTAGGTCCGGGGTTGCTAGTTTTGTGGTCTAATTTGCCTAACCCCACGAAAGTAGGTGGTTACACGAGTTAGACTAGCTCATGACCCTTGAGAGAGGGCTTGGGTGGTCTTTGATGGTGCAACCGACCATCTCTTGTTCATAGTGTGGTTCGGGTAGGTTAGGACTCGTCTTGGTTAGTTGGTTCATCCATTGGTAAAATCACAACTCCAAATCGCTTGTTTCTGTATTTGTAGCGTAGTTTAGTCTTCCCTCCTTCACCCTTCGATCCTGCCTAGCTTGAGACGCTTTAGTTAGCTCTGGTAGTTGGAAACACAATTCCCTGCGGACGACACCCCAAGTACTCAACGGTACACCTTGCACTTGGGGTTTACAAATATTAAAACTCTGTTTTTCTTGCAACAAGTTTTTGGCGCCGTTGCCGGGGAGTTGGCGTTTTTCGATATTGGGGTTTACTTTAGCATTCGAGGCTAGGCCTTTTAAAAATCCCAAAAAAAAAATTTTCAAAAGAAAAAAAATTCAATGGCAATTTTCCATTTTCCCCAATGTGAGCAAGAACTATTTTACCGTTATTGGGATCGTTTACATGCTTATCTTGCTCAATGTGCTTCTTGTGGATGTTTATATGGGAAATGGGAAATATTGCATGTTGTTGATGAGGGTGTGAATTGTGAGACCCATGCTCTTTTGGAGCATTGGGATTTCTATGCTCGAAATGTTGATGAAGCTTGGGAATTACTTGAGTGGTTGGCTTGGGATACTTATGAATTTGAAACTAGTTGTTCTGATTCTTGTACCCCACCCCCTTGTATCCATAATTATGCCCCTCCTGTGTGCGAAATTTGCCATTGTTCTGACCACGCCAGTAATTCTTGTCCCTATTATATTTCTAATGAAGGCTTTGCTAGACTTAGCAATATGATAGAGACAATGAATAGGCAACAAGTTGAGTTTGCTGAGTTTGTTAATAAAATGCGGGAGTATGACCTATCACCCGAGACTGACCCTAGTTCTAGTGCTCCTAGACTTGATGTCAATCTGTGTGATGATGGTGCGTCTTTTCCTCCTCTACAGTCCGGACTAGAGGACGTACTTGACCCTCCCCTGACCACTTCACTCACTGTTACTTCATCCTTTCCTAATACCCTTTGGGACAACACTGCGCTTATCATGACCTTTCCTGATACACCTTCCCCTTTAGCTCAGTCGACGGAGTTCGAGGTAGGTGAAACCTTTGGCGTTAGCGCTAGTGTTGAGGAGGATGATATTTGGTCTGAGTCCGACAATGTTTCTATTGAGGTGCATACTTTTTATGGGACTCCTACAGGGACTTCATGCATGGATGTTGTGGTTGCAAGGCCAACTAGTCCTGATTTTGTTGATAATATATCCCCCACCTCTCTTGATACATCCCATGCTTCCTATTCATGTTCACCACCCTCCCATTCCCCTAAGTGTTGTGATTTGTTGCTTATCGATCCTCTTGTGATACTTGAGGGGAATGAGGCTGCCTGCCGTAAGTCTCTAGGTACTTTTAGAGGGTATGACCCCCTCCTTGATCCTTCTCGTCCGTACCTAGAGGGCATGCCTGGAGAAATCGCGTTGACTATTGCATTTGATTTTTCTGCTGATTTCTCACAGGTATTTGGTGAGTTTAAGAGGGCACTAACTTTGTTTGCTCCATCTTTACCAGTGTTCCCTTACTCACACCATTCCGAGCTACATGCAGCTATGCATGATAAGCTCCTGGGAGCTTTGACTGCATCCGAGCTGACGACTCGCATCTTGAGCAGCAAGGAGTGGCTGATGCTCCTTAAGTCGTCATGGAATAGTTCGCGTACATTCAGTACCCGACCTGGTATACTCGTTCTCACTCTCCTCCCCCCTTCTTTTTATTTTTCTTTTCTTTCTTTTTGTTTTTGTTTAGTTGTGGATACTAGGATTGTATTTTTGGTTGGTGATCATTTTGTGGTGAAATGTGGATGTTGCTGAGCCGTTGTTGGCTATGATCACCATTTTTGTGTTTTTGTGGATTTTTATTGTGTTTTGATTAGTGGTGTTGTTGGATTGGTCCATATTTGTTTTTGGTGTTGTCAGTTTGTATATATATGTGATCGTGTTGTTGTTTTGGGTGAGATTGTGTTTTTGGGAGAGTGTGTTAGCTTGTGTATATTTTTATCGTCTTTTGTTTTTTTTTTTTTGTGTTTGATTTTGTTTTCTTTATTTTTGTGTGTTGGTGATGACTCACGGTTCCCAATGAGGACATTGTGAGATTTAGGTGTGGGGGTGGGGTCATCTCCCCTTTTTCTTCTTATTTTTGTGAAAATTTTTCATTTTTGTGTAAATTTTTCAATTTTTTCTCCTTTTTGTTTAATTTTTTTTTCTTTTCTTTTTGCATTTAGGGGAGTTTTGTACTATTTTGATCAGCCTTGATCTCTGGTACCTTGACTATTAGCTCGTATATAAGTATAATACGCATGATAGATATTCAGCTCCAGTCTGTCGTTTAAGGCTTCAGTTCTAACTCCAACAGTCCATTGTAATTTTGCAATCCAGTCCTGATTTATGTATTGTCATCATCCTACATTTTTAGTCTTCCATGATTGACTCTCCCACTTGTCTACTGCACAGTTCCCTTTATATGTGCTGGCACTCCCTTTTCCAAAATAAAAGCAAAAACAAACAAATTCAAGTGCTACTGGGTGCATCCCTTTGAGGCGTGACATGAGTTTGTAATGAAAAAAATAATAATGGAAAGAAAAGAAAGTGGGGAAGAAAAGAGTTGGAAATAACAAGTACCCCTTTGAGGCATGCGCTACTGGGTGTTACCCTTTGAGGCAATACTGCTACTGGGGAAGCTGCTTTCCATGCTAGCCAATCAAAAAGGTAGCTTGTGTCAATTGCGTGGGATTGAGTTTGTTTTTGGTAGGCTTAGTGTTAGGGTGATGATACACTTGCACACCAGGCACCAGGATGGATTCAATTTTCATGCGTCGTGGGGTGAAAAGCTGATGTCTGGATGCCATTCTTTGGGATGATTTGTCCTGAAATACATATAATGCTTGTGTACAGACTGATACTTGAGCTACTAGGTGGTTTTGGTTGATCCGAACGTGTACAGTTCACTCTGTTGTATATATTGTGTTTTGCCATTTTTATTTTTCGATTTTTGTTTCTCTTTTCTTTGTTTTTCCTTTTTGAGATTTTGTGGGTATATCTTCTGCAAACCCTCACGAGACCTTACTCGTCCACTTGGGGTAACCAAGGGGTTTAAAGGGCTTGTTGCATACGCTAAATGCAACCGTGATTCCTACGAAAGTGAGTTAGTTGTTTACTTTAGTTTTTCTTTTATTTTGCTCGAGGACGAGCAAAAGATAGGTGTGGGGGTGTGTTGAACGGTAAATTTACCCATTTTACGTGCCTCTTTCACTCACTTTTTGCTCGTATAATAACTTAATCTTTAGGATTTTTACCTTGTTTTATTTATGTTTTGTAGAAAATAACTCCAAGTCAAGCAAACGTCGCGAAAAGGGACGAAGATGGGACAAAACGATGGAAATCAACGAAAATGGGCGAAAAACAGCAGTGCACGGCCACCCTGCAGGAAAGCACGGCCGTGCACCGGTGGCCGAAGTCACGCACGGACGGCACGCCCCGGCGCACGGCCGTGCGTCTGGCCGTGCGTGGTGGCGCACGAGCGGCCGTGCGTGGTGGCACGGCCGTGCGTCGGCCCTGCGTTCGCGATATAATCCCTTTTTGCCAGTTTGTTCGGGGAGGTCGTTTGGGGTTTTGCTCTGGCGATTCCTAGAGTAGTTTAGGTTAGGTTTTTAGCCAATAAAAACCTCAATAGGAAGATTAGATTAGGATTGTAGTTTATATTTTGGGATTCAAGCTTGTGGATTTCAAGTTCTTCAATCAATTCAAGCATAAGTTTCCCTCTTCCTTTCTCTATTTATTTCATTGTTGTTCTTGTTTATGTTTTGCTAGTTTAATTCTTGTATTTGCTTTGTTTAGTTTATATGTTTAATTTCGTTGTTAATTCATGTTATTTACTTGTTTAAATTCGTTTTATTTCATTTCCTTTGCTTTGTTCTTCATGTTCTTGTTCTTGTTTGTTAGTTTAGGTTTTGTTGTGTTTTTGATGTTTAGTTGATAGATTGTGTTGGCTTGGATTGTGATTAGCCTCTTGATGGCTAATTGATCTTGTACTAGGCCTAACCATACCCAATCTATGCTTAGAACTTAGAGTTTTCCTTCACGCCCGCCAAGTGTTCGATGAAATGCCTGAGAGGGTTTTCATCCATATTTTTGGGCAATTGACTTATGCTGAGAGGTGAGGTCAATTTGCTAGTGTGGGAGAGGGAATAGCCGAGTTCGGGACACGAAAGTAGTATCCGAATCGAGCTAGGTCCGGGGTTGCTAGTTTTGTGGTCTAATTCGCCTAACCCCACGAAAGTAGGTGGTTACACGAGTTAGACTAGCTCATGACCCTTGAGAGAGGGCTTGGGTGGTCTTTGATGGTGCAACCGACCATCTCTTGTTCATAGTGTGGTTCGGGTAGGTTAGGACTCGTCTTGGTTAGTTGGTTCATCCATTGGTAAAATCACAATTCCAAGTCGCTTGTTTCTGTATTTGTAGCGTAGTTTAGTTTTCCCTTCTCACCCTTCGATCCTGCCTAACTTGAGACGCTTTAGTTAGCTCTGGTAGTTGGAAACACAATTCCCTGCGGACGACACCCGAAGTACTCAACGATACACCTTGCACTTGGGGTTTACAAATATTAAAACTCTGTTTTTCTTGCAACAATGCACTGGTTGCTCAGCCCCATCAGCCCTGCACATACAGAACATTAACCCACGACCATTACAGTCCATACATTATACTAAGGGGCTGTTTGGTGAGATAAAACAGAATGGAACTTGAACCCTTGGGTATCAAGTTTCACTTTTTTGTGTTTAGTGAACACTTTAAGGAGATGAAACTTGATATCTAGAGGTATCAAGTTCCCCCCAATCTCAAGGAATTTGAACCCTTCCATTTTCAAGGGGGTTCAAGTCCTCAACCCTTTGAAATCAACATTATCGTCGTCATCACCGTAGTCGTCGTAATCATCATCATCACTATTAATTATTTTTATTAATAATTATTATTAATATTAATAATAATTATTATTAACATTAATGATATAATTATTAATAACATTAATAATAAGTGACATTGTAATTATTATTTATTATTAATAATATTAATAATAATTATTATTATTAATATAAATAATAGTTATTATTACGAATATTAATTAATAATTATAAATATAATTACTAATTATTATTGATAATATTAATCATTACTATTATGATTAATAACAACAACAATTATGATTATAATTAATAATTATTACTACTAATATTAATTAATAATTATAATTATGATTAATAATTATTATTTTCATTATTAATTATTACTACTAATAATTATAATTATGATTAATAATAATTATTTTTATTGTTAATTATTATTATTCATTTATAATTAATAATTAATAATATTAATTAATAATTATAATTATAATTATTCTTAGTAATTATTATTAGTACTAATAATTATTAATATTATTATTAAGTATTATTTTTTAATTAATTAATATTATTAATTGTATTTATAATTAATAATAAATAATAATATTAATATTAATATCAATATTAATAATTATTATGATAATATTAATTATTATTTTTATTATCAATTATTATTATTAATAAAATTTATAATTGCTAACTAATAATATTAATATTAATTTTAATAATTATTATGATTATTATTTGTATTAATAAGAATTATTTTTGTAATTATTATTATAAATTTTTGTTAATATTGACAATTATTATGATTAATTATTGTTATTAATAATTACTATTATAATTGTAATTATATAAATTATAAATTATTATTATTAATTATTAATATTACTTAATAATAATATTAAAAATAATTGTTTTTAATGTTAATAATAATAATAATTAATAATTAAGTATTATTAATATTAATAATTATTATTATTGATAGTAATAATAATGTTTATTATTATCATTGTTATTAATATTGCTATTATTGTTATTCTTAATCATTATTAATTTTTTAAATAAAACAGATTTGATTCCATTCCATAATCTATAGTCAAACAATAATGATTGGAACTTGATTGTATTCCTTTTCTCTCCAAACACATGAGTTTAGGATTCAAGTTCCACCCTTCATCCCTCAGGGATCTCCTCTTGATTTCATTTCATTTCATTTTTTTTCACCAAACAGCGCCTAAAAGTACTACGTTTCCATTATAGGGATTCAATGAAACTCACAAAAATTTGGGCATTACCTTAACAACTTTGCAGATACCGCTACTCCATTATCACTTTCCTCCACCATCTGCCTTCACAATGACAGTCACGATGTACTTGTTGCTCCCTCACGATTGCAGCACGAACACAAGGGCCTTCCATCCCGACAATGTATAAATATGCATGATCATCACTATCAGGCATTAAGCTTATAACATCAGCATCATTCTCAAATGGTATCAACAGTCTCCGATTAAATTTCATGTTATACCAAACCTTCCAGTCCTTCAAACCTGCCCCCGTTGCCCCCTCCAACAACTTCCACACATCACCAACTCCCATATCTTGCGAGATCCACACACATCTAGTATTTTCATCCACATACATCATCACACCATTCACCCCATCATCTAAACCCCCAACACACATATACAGCAATCCCCTTCACTATAAATAGTCCATTACAAACTGATCCACCCTCCATCATAAACCTCCGTGTATCTAAATTATCGATGTCAACAAGAACATCACCCACACACCTGCATTTCAAAAATATCCTCCACATGTAAGTTACTACATTGAAGATGCACTATGCTACATCACCATCATCATTTATATTAACACATAATACTATTTCAACAAAACCTCCCCAATATATACCTATCCCCACAACATACTACCCTGTTATAGCCAACCCATAATACGAAGATATCCATCCCAGGATACGTCTAACTGTTTGCAGGGTTAGTCCCATTATGAACGTCCTTCCCTCTAACCTGCTACCTAATTACTTCACCTAGCCATCAGGTCCTGCAAACAGAGACCACACCTCAACTACTGAGGTTACCTTCTTCCTACACATGGAAACCACAACAACCACACAAATTGCATACCTTGTATGACTACTTCACATACTTCACCCCAACCCAGGCACATTTCCAACATAATCAACTGACAACTCTAAATTCATGTAACGTACATCCAACTGCCACTTTATTGTCAAATTATCCACATAATTTTCAATTACAGATATCACCTACATATTTTACCTACATTAGCATAGATTTTCTCTAGCCACAACTCACACAACAAGGGCTTCAGCTACTACATATACAATTCCAACTGAACTTGTAAGCAAATATCTATATCTTACTTACCTGATTTGTGGACAGTCACACCTTCTCTGCTTTCTCTCGCTTCATTCAGGCCCCTACTGGAAGCCCCAGTCTGCTTTCACTTGCTTCGCTTCAATGGAGGATGAAACCACCACGTCAAGGATGCACAGAGAGAGAGAGAGAGGGCTTCGACTTCTTTGCTTTCAAGCCCCCAGCTTCTCCCCTCTTTTTCCCACACTCTAGATGCCCTTCCAAGTAAGGGTAATCAAGTAACTTTGGCCCAGACAATCAGCTGCCACCTCAAACCACTTGTCTACAAGTTGTCCTCAAACAAGCATTAGAAAGTTATAATAACACTTTCCTGTAAATATAAATAACTTTTAACGCTTGCTAATGATTTTCCCATAATTATTCATGGGACCAATAACTTTTCAAAGTAAATATCAAATCCAGTACATTTTAGTTTTTAATTTGTATTTGTATAGCTGTTTCTTCTTTTTGGGCAAATATTCAAAACAAATGTGAAATTGGGCTTGGGCTGGATTTGGGCCCTTTTTTATTAGATTGTTTATAACTTGGTTCCTATATGCATATAAAGCCTTCTATTTGCCATGACTGCTCACTTTTTCATATTTGACCAGCATTTGAGCCTACATTAGACAAAACATTTGAAATTTCTTTGTAAGATAGAACAAGATTAGCAATATTATTGCTTGTATTGGTCTTAGGATCAGGTCACTCCGATCAGCCGCTTTTTACCTTCATCATTGGATTTCTGCCGTCGTTTTAGTTTCAGCTACGGAAGGAAGTTTCCTTTGGTATGTAAATCTAAACGTCAGTACCTGAGTTGTGTTACAAATTTTGGTCTTCTAATTTATCACTATCATTATTTCAGATCCCCAAAAGCAAAGCAGAATTCAACTTGGCAGATTATAATGTTGTGACTGATGTGACTAATCAAGGGAAAGCACGTATATGTGTTTTTCACATTATTAACTCATCATAGTAGTTGTTTTGGGTACTATTAGTTTCTTTTACACATTGAATATTATATACTTACTTTTTGCATTTGACATGCTTTTTTTCCAACAGAGACTTGCTATGCCCATGCAACTTTATTTGCAGTTGAATCTCTCTATGCAATTCAAACTGGTGAAATAGTCAAATCTATCAATTTAAGAGGTGATTGATAATGTTGATGATGGGGAAGGTGGGACGGTGATTGAGGCACTAGAGTGGATAGCGTTGAATGGAGTGTGACACGCATCTGATTATCCTCCCCACGACGGCATACCAAGGAAGACTTCAATATGTGATTATAAGGTAGTGCCCGTAAATATTTAAATATTCTATTGTTATTATCGTTATTATTATTACTATTATCATCATCATTATCATCACCATCGTGGTCATCATCATCATCATTATCATCATCATCATCATCATCATTATTATTATTATTGTTAGGATGCAAGAAGGGTGAGGATTGACTCCCATGAGGCGGGTGCAGAAGAAGAAGAAGAGGAGAGTTTTATTGACTTGTTGAGGATTACGCCCTAATTGTAGTCATTGAAGTTGGTCCTGTCTTTAATGATTACTCAGGAGGCATTTACTATGGAGAGACCCCCTCAGCCGAAACGAGTTTGCACTCTATATTGGTCACTGGTGTGACCAAGGAGTGTTTCATTGGCAAGAATTCTCACGGCCTCGATTGGGGAGAAAATGGGATCATCTACATCCGTCGTAGCTTTGAAGCCATCTAGAAAGATGTCAACTATCATATCATTCATTGCTAGAGGCAGTGCATACATGGATAGAAGAATTTCATTTATGGTTTGTCCATGGCTTTGTCTGCATATATACTCTAGACATATTCTCTTATTCTAGCCACTTATATGCTTTTTTGTTTTAAATTTCGTGGTTCTACAAATTGGGCTAAGCATCAAACTTGAAAGGGTGATCTCAACTTTGTTTTGTTTTCCACTCAATCAAGTATCCCGCAATTATGAATTATCTATGGATCATTTAGTCAAGCACGTGTTGAATCTTCCAATTTAGTTATTCTCTTGTTTCTAGCATACACCTTTTTTAAAAAAATATTTCTGATATATTATGGGTGTCTAGTGTAATAGTAATATTGTATAGTTTCAAAGAAATTGTACCTTGTTTCTCACTAAGAAAGACGGAAAAATACTAATAGTAAGGATAAGCAATCTATTGATCTATCTATATAACTATATCTAAAAATGAGTGATATAATTTCTTTCGACAAGTATCTTCATATGATTGACTAATACAAACTTATAATTAATTTATTTTTTAATGAAATAATATAATTTGAGAACAAAACAGCATAAAGACTAAAATAAATCTTTTTGAAAAGTTATTGAAATATTGATTGCAAGTGGTGGTTTAAAACTCGTAGCATGACTAGATTATTCTTTTACCCTATTTAATAGACACACTATACATTGGTAACAGTAGCAGTTATTTTTTAATGTACAATAAATTAAATTAATTATCTTAATAATAATGAATAGTCTTTTTTCTATACAATTACAATTACAGTTTTGCAGATCCAATTAAATAAGAGGCATTGTCGAAAATTTTAGCTATTAAACTTTTCACAATTAAAAATTTATTATTAATTTATTATGTATTAACTAATATATTTTAGTTAGCATATTACTTGTAAAATAATTTAATTATTTTACTTGATAGAAATGCTTTTTGAATGAAATGGTTGCTTATTATTAATGAATGTCAACTCAGACTATTGAAATGTTTGTTCTTTAATATTAATTTTTAACTCTATGTTATAAGGAGTTGACGTGCGATTGTTGGTTTTGTCAAATATGTTGTAATCCTAAAGTACTAAAAAAAACTCTTACTTGATCTTTAGGTTTTTTTTTTTTTTTTTAACGAAGAAAATCAGAAGAGTATAAATGTCCATGTGAAGAATGGGTTTAATACTAGTTATTCCTATTAAATAAGTTGTCTTCTCTGTTTTGTTAAGTAGTTTCAATTGTTTAGTTTATGCTAGTATATGAGCATGTCGTATTATGCCACAACCCCAAAATGGCCCAAATCTACTAGATTATAATTCCAGACTCATTTTCACAATGACCAATGTTTATCAATTTGAGTCCAAACTTACTCAACCCATGTAGAATTAACGTGGGAAGGCAAGATGTAGAAACTCACGTATCAGTGGGTGATCATAAGGTGATGCATAGTTTGGTCATCTTTGAACATCTTTGACTTCATCATCTTGGTGATAGGATATGCAAATGCTTCATATGAATAACAAAAGTTTCTCATCATATTGATGATAAGACAATTACTAGAGTAGCGATTTCTTGCTTGACATAAAAACACAATCTTAAGCTATTTCTTCAATAACTTATCTTAAGTATCATATAGATCTTAAAATGGCAATGGTGTCTCATAAGCTTGCAATTAAGCTAAGAGACCTACAATCACATAAAGTTTCATCTTAACAATGCTCTGAACAGGTAAAGCGACCTAGCTACGACTTAGACATTAACATTCAGGAGTTGGGAGGATCAACGTTCCATCACGTTGCTTCTAATGTCTTCCCTCCATCCTGGCCTGTGTAAGAAACACAACAATAGTTAACTAGCAAGATTGACAATGATATTAAAATAAAATTAACAAGGTCACCCAAAGCACGTCTAGCCAACACGGTGACAATAGTGAAGGTTTTTTACTTTGAAGGGGGTGTTTTGGTTAGTAAAAACTTAAGCTATTAATTGAAAGTTCAGGAAAGGTTTTATACACTAACATACAGTTGATGAGAACATTGGAAATTGGGATGTTAGAAGGAAACGGTGTACTAAAAGGAATCAAAAGTTTAAGCTATCACATAATCTTTCTTTGGGTTTGCAAACTAGAACATAAAGTAAATTTTGCATATAGATTAGCGAGATGGCCTCTCAGTTTGCCGTAGAATAACGCTGTGTTCACAATCAACGGAAAACTCATATCAAGGTCAAACATTTGGTCAAACAGTTGATAAAAGATTTACTCTTTCAACATATATTTCTCCTGAAAAAAACGCATTCAGCCAATGTCTCCGAATTGTGAATAGGAAAAGAAAGTTCCCAATATACAAGCTTACAAGTTAGAAATTGCTTACCTCAAGTGTCTCTAAATTTTAGTGTACCTTTATCTTAATGATCTATGCATTAGATGTTGGTAATCTTTTAGATTTCTAGTTTTAGAAATATTTTGGATTAATACATTAAGATATCTTATCAAGACTCTTTGTTTTTACACATGTGAAATGACAGGCCCCTAAGTTTATCCTGAATTTTGACACATGTGTCTCATCTTCAAAGACCTTATATCCAAATCCACTTAATATAGCAATTATCCACTTAAGTTCGCTCCTTTGTGCCAAAAAATAAAAAAATTCTGGTTTACTTAAGAGGAATCTACGCCAGCTTGTTTTAGTTGTTATTGTATAGATGGAACTGGATAAGCATGTTAAGAGGCATTCATATGGCCAATGACCTCCAAAAGGGCTTCTCAGCTCTTTTTTCTTAATGATAGTCTTGAAAGCTTGACAAAGCAGCAAGCCACAAGATTTCAAAGTTATCAACATATATAGATATATGAATGGCTAGTTTATCGCAACGGGGAAAAATTTACAACAATATTATGAGATAATTTAACAACTTTCTCCCTTGGCTTGTGACAACAAGGCAATATAGAAAACATGATGCACAATTTAGAGATCAGTTGTGCATGTGATGCAAGTGGACATGTACGAAATAGTTATATCTAAATAGATATGCAAAGGCTAACATATCAAGCTTTCTCAATATTGGTGGTGACGTTGTCAATTCATAAATAGGTGTCAATTTGGTTTTTCGTTAATTTCAATTACGCATTATCAAAATGACAAATTTAAAAATATAACCTCAAAACAAACATATGACTTAATAAATTAGTGTTAATTTAGTCTTTTTACAATTTATTATCCTAATTATCACGTATTCTCATGTAATAACTTCTTTGGAATCGAGGTATCTACTCTCAATTCCAATACTTAAGTAATTCTCATTCCCATATACCAAACATACGAATTTTATTAGCCTTTTGTTTTATATTTACAATCCTTTCCATTCCAACATACTGAACTCCACTTCATCTCATCACCAATAGTTAAAAAAAAATGTTGACAAATTCTCATCTGTTGGGTGAACAAACTGTAAAATTGCACTCCCTCTTTTAATTGGACGAGATTTCAAGCCTCCTTTGTCTCCTAAGGTAAGCAATTATAAATTTGAGTTCTCAAAACATGGCGCCTTTTAACTTTACATTTGTCTTCCAAATGTCATCATAGTTCCACTTTAGTTGAGTGTGCCATTGGAAAAACTTGTTTTAGTCAACTGCGCAACTGTAGGCATACAACCAAACAAATTTTTCAAAATTATTGTATCATTCCTCAACCTGCTCTTAAACACCTCAACTAAAACTTCATAGTATGACTAAACAGTTTATATATCTATAGTTATTGCATTTCTGAATATTACCCTTGTTTTTGTATAGCAAGATGAATGTATTAATTCTCCATTTATGGGGCATCTTTGTAATCCTGCAAAAAACATTCAAAAGCTTTGTTAACAAATCAAATCTCTTTTCACCTTAACATTTTAAAATTTCCACAGGCATATCATCTGGGCCGATTGCTTTTCAAGTCCTCCTCTTACTCAGTGCCTGTTAACCTTCTTTTTAATGATATCATGACATAACATAAAGTTTTGTTGCTCCCCCGCAACCCCCTTGTTCACCACCTTCAGGAGGTGCAAATCTTCTAAAAAGCTTTTTTTTGTTTTTTGGATTCACTTGGAATTATTTGTTTATTTATAGAAATATACGCAGATGTAAGGCTGTCTATATTTAAAAAACTTTGTACAATGGATACGTACTGGGAGTTAGAGTTGTTCATCCAGGACCAGACCGAATCGGTGTAGACCAAAGAATGATTAAGGCAATTTTGGAGGACCCGGGATCGGGCTGGTCCATAGTCAGTCCAGATCAGGACCCAAACAGACAAACCCTGGACCAACCATGGACCGAATACCAGAAATTCACCTATTACATGCGGTTGCTGGGCTGTGTATGTTTGATTTGGGTTCTGCACGAAACGCCCAAAAGAGGACTGGCAGTTGTTGTTGAATCATTCGGCTTGAGTTTAATAGAAGCTCTTTCGGCCCATAAACGCACATCTCTCTTTGGGGCCTCAGAAACAAAGCCCATCAAACGGACTCGAAAAGTTGGAGCTAGCCGCTACATGAACGAGGACTCAGCAAGGAAGAGAGAGAAAAATCGAGGGAGAGAGAGAGAGAGAAGATGGACAGAGAGTGGGGATCGAAGCCAGGGAGCGGTGGCGCGGCCTCCGCCCAGAATGAAGCCATCGACCGCCGGGAGCGTCTCCGGCGACTCGCCCTCGAGACCATCGACCTAGCCAAGGACCCTTACTTCATGCGCAACCATCTCGGAAGGTTGCGCTCTCTCTCTCTCTATATCTCTATGCGTTTTTGGTTGTTTGGATTTCTTGGTTAGGGCTGATTTAGGGTTTTGTTTTTGTTTTTCTATCTCTATTTGCTCAGTTATGAGTGTAAGTTGTGTTTGACATTGCACAACAATGAGGGGAACTACTTGGCGCATACTCAGGGAAAGCGGCACCAGACCAATTTGGCTAAGCGTGCTGCTCGCGAGGCTAAAGAAGCCCCTGCTCAACCTCAGCCTAATAAACGCAAAGTCGCTCCTCGTAAAACTGGTTAGTTCTTTATCTGTCTGTATATTGTAAATTTTCTTCGAATTCTTGGTATGTGTAGAGGATTTGAGATGGGGTAAGGGGTTTTGTTTTTGATAATTGAGGACTGATGTGAAGTGGGATTGATGGGCAATAATTATTTGTTGGGTTGTATGTTGTTGATCAATACTTTGAAGGTTTTGGGGTTTGAAGGTTAGGGTTATAGTGCTGTTGTGGGCGTTTGTGTGAAAGTTGTTTCATTTTGTGTTGCAACCAGTGTTGTGGACACCTCAATTTAATTTCAGCGAAATAGATGGTGAGCTTCTCGGAAGTAGTGGAGGATGACACCTGAATTTCTCTTTAGATATTCTGGTGGTCTGGTCTGTGTAGTATAGAGTTAAGAGTTGTTTACCTGTTCTTCAGTTTTGTGCTTTGTTTTTTGGGCTTCGTATTGCTGTTTGTGTTTTTGCTGTACGGGAGATGGCTTGACATAGGATTGTGGGGCTGATTTGGGAGGTTTGGATTGACCAGGGCATTTGATTTTTTTTTTTTTTTTTGGGGATAAGAGAATACAGTAGATATCCAAATCATGTTTAGCCACTCAGTAGAGTCCATTTTTGCAATTGCTGCTTACCTTAATTTGGCTTCTCTTCTAGTTCTAATTTGATGATATTCATTGTTCAGATTTCATGCGTTGGGCTTGGTTCCACAATAGCACAATGTTACATAGTTGACTATGAACGAGAACCTTAGGTTTGATATTGTGGTTTCGTGAATTGGATTAGATAGATTGCTTTCTTTTCCCCATCCCCCCAACCCCCAAGCTAATGCGAGATCCACGCTAGGTGATGGTGGTGTGTGGTAGATTGGTTTCTTTGTGGATGGAGATGGGGAGATTTTATGGTATTTGTTATGATTCTGCAAGTTGTGGAATGCGCAAGTTCTTACTACCCAACTGAAAGGGGAAGCCTTTTATTTCCTTCCTCCAGCGAACATGGTTGGTAAAAAGAGTGTCCTCCTTTCAAATGAAGGAGTGCTGGAAGAAGCTATGCTTTCCTTGTATGGTACATCTTTTAAACAGTCTAAGGGAATGAAATCCTACCTGTCTGACCTCAGTTTTGGTTGCATAATTTGTGTAAGTGTTTTAACTTACCCCCCCCCCCCCCCAAAAAGATTGTGCAAGTGGTTTGCCAGTACAATATTGATGGTTTTCAGTAGCCTTTGAGCTCTTAATTCTTTGCTGTTGCTATGCATCATTCTGAACGGGGTGCAATGGGTCGAGGTTGGAATATTGAAAGCTCTGCTTGTTTGCTACTTTTAAGTTGTCAGGATAAGGAGTAATTTATATGAGGCTGGCACTATTGCTTGTTACCCTTAATTGCCCCCTCCCTTTCTCAAGTGGGTGAGGGTTATAGTAGTGTTTGTTGATAATCTCTAGCCTTTCTGATTTATTGGTTCTGGTTTGTCACATTCTGTATCATCCTTGTTGAAGATGTATGTTTTGTGTTCTCTGCTTGCAGTTAAGATTGGTAGGCCTGGCTACCGAGTTACAAAGCAATTTGATGCAGAGACTAAGCAGAGGTCTCTTCTTTTCCAGGTACATTTTTCTAGTTGCAGCTGGCCGTTTCATGTTTTTGCTCACGTAGATGTTTTAGCTGTGTCTGAGAATGAGTTGGTACTGATATTTGTGTGTGTGAAATGCAGATAGAGTATCCTGAGATTGAGGATAACACAAAACCAAGGCATCGGTTTATGTCTTCTTTTGAGCAGGTAAATATAGGTTACCAGAAATTTTCTTTTTTTCTGGATAAACATGTGTTTTGTAGCTTAGTTAGTACTTCATCAAGCTACTTCTCATCTGGACTTGCTTGTTTCTTGTGCAGAGGGTTGAAGCCTTTGACAAAAGATTCCAGTATCTCCTTTTTGCTGCTGAGCCTTATGAAATTGTAGCTTTCAAGGTTATTGAACTATTTTTTTAGCTAACACCAGTTTCCTGATTATACAAGTACAATTCTAACTTTGTTTGATCTGTTTGTGTTTCAGGTTCCTAGCACTGAAATTGACAAGTCTACCTCAAAATTCTTCTCACATTGGGACCCTGACTCCAAGATGTTCACGGTATGCCTGGCCTTGTTCTTCAAACTTATTCTTAGTTAACTGCATGAAACTTGATATTTACCTTTTTATTTTTTGGGAAAATACTTGACATTAGAACCTTGTTAGGAGCTGTTTTCATTTTACGTTGGATTTTTCTGTGCTGTGTCATGTCAGTTCTGGGCCTTCTGGCTAATTTTGGAGGTTTGCTTACTCTGATTGTAATGGGTATGATTGTGCAGTTGCAATTGTACTTCAAGGCTAAGCCTCCGGATGCGAACAAACCACAACCTCCTCCCACAGCTCCCAATGGGACAACTGCTCCAGGAGCTCCACCACCAAGGCCTCTTGCACCTCCCCCTCATGCTCCACCACCACCGCCACCTGCCCCACAAGGGCCACCACCCTCTGGAAATCCTCCTCGGATGCCCCCGCCCCCGCCACCGTCAATGGCCAATGGACCACCACGGCCTATGCCGCCTCCACCAGCACTGCCTCCACAGGTTGGGAGCGGACCCATGGCCAATTTCCAGCCATCAGGGCCGCCGCCACCACCCCCTCAGGGTTTTCCAGGCCAACACATGCAAGGACCGCCACCGCCTCCTCTCAACATGGGCTAGTGTATCTTTGGTTTTCTGTTTTGTGTGTGTTTTAGGATGTGAAACCGGTACTAGGTGATTTAAGCTGAAACTCACCCCCTTACTGTTCTTGAAGACCTTATATGCCGTGCTTACTGTGCCTGACGATGTGAGAAAGCATTGTTCCAGTTTGTCACATGCCCATTGTCTCAGGCCCTCAGCACACGAGCTATGACTGGGATGGTTGATTTGGTGGGTAGAAAACTGTTTGAGCACGAAGCTTCTTTGATAGCTTGGTAAAAGTGTATTTGTAGTAGTAGAGTATAAAGTATCCCTTGATCATTATATGGCATTGGTCATTTCATCTAAAGAGTTCGTATCAAGATTTACTTTATGGTTTTATGCCATAATTCAAATATCTTTTTGAACATGATCAGGGTATTTCTCATGAATTTTAGTAGTGTGCTTTTCCAATATTGGCTCTTTTAACTGCATGGTGGACGCAATGCATGTACCCTCCCTGTTTCTAGTATGCTGTCTTGTGTGCCTTGAGTTCAGGAATGTAGGACTGTTTGTTTGCAGTTCTGTAGACAAGAGAAGGTCAGTCATTTGTTTTGTTTTCGTCGTCGTCGTCGTCTTTTTTCCTTTCAGATTTGGTAAGTTTGTTGTCGATCTATTTTCTGAGCTGATGTGCATGTTTGCGATGCTGAAAACGTCTGTTTTGTCAGTTGCAATTCCTTGCGTAGAATTGGTTTGAGGGGGGAACTGGGCAGTGGGAAGTGGGATGTGGATTATTTTATAAATTAATCCTTATTTGAATATCAATATGTAATAAAAATAAAAGAGCAGCCTATGATTGAGCCTATTTGTCTAATTTGCTCACTGTTTACTTTTCAAAAACTGTTAGTTAAATACTCGGCAGATTTCGGGAAGAACAAGTAGTTTTAAATGTGGGACAAACACTAAAATCTTTACTTTGTATTGAATTTGAATGGATGATATTATACAAAGAGTGCAAAATAATTCATATTCAATGCATATTTACATACAAATGAGTAATTTTTAACATGATTTAATAAGACTTAGAAAATTGAAATGGTTTGTAAAAAATTGATCTAACAAACAAAACAAAGGCAATAAATATAAATTTGGAATATTGTGGTTCCTCACCGATCATGTGACTTGGGCTTTAAGATAGAATTTTTGTTAAATTGGGTATGGTATAAGTAATGATATTAAAAATTTATATCCATTTCTGTGCTCATTGGGGTGTCATCTTGTACTCGTCGTCGAATTCGAGGAATATTAAAGTTGTACAATTTATTTTTAATTGCAATATTAAAAATTTGAGTTATGTAATACAAAAAATTGTGCGTAAGCAAGATACTTAAAAAATGTCATGCTACAGGATATATTTTATACTTGTCGTCAAACCCGGCTTCTTGTATATGTACAGATATTTAATGAACACCATGCCTACTGAGGCTATTGTTCAAGATTCAATGGGTTAAGTAATAGCATGTTCCATGAAGTAGCCATAGAGCATTAGCAACACAGGGGAAAGGAACGCATACCCACAAATGCCACATGTCACAAAATGTGAGGAGAGAGAGAAGAGTTGCATGCGGAGGAGAACCCCGTGCGTGTCTCCCCGCATTGCAACTTTTTGATTATTTTAATATATTTTTTGTTTTTTTTGAGTAAGTAAATAATTTTTAAATAATTAAAAAATAGATTGTGTATTATAAGGTGGGTCTATGACAAATATTTTTATTGGATGATTAAAATCGGAGTTTCATAGGTTGGAGAAGTGGTGGAATGTAAGTTCCAAAATTGTAGAACTTTTGTTGATGTGGCAAGTCAGAGTTCCAAAAACTGAAACTTTAGTTGGGAATGCTCTTAGAGCGATGCAAACCCTCAAGTGCTTGAAAGTTAGGCTAGACGTTGGCATTTAAGCGGAGCCTGAAGATTGGTACCATGTGGCAGTTTCTTCTGGTCGGATTACACCAAAGTGGGTCAGAGCATAACAAAGCAGGAGATCCTTGCTCACGTAGTGATAAAAGCAAATGGAGTGCCTCATATTTTAAGCTAGAAGCTTTACACGCTTGAATTGAGCTAGAGAGGGGGGATGGAGGGCATGACAGAGGAAGGTAATAGAGGGGGGAGAAGGAAGGAACGTGATTTGTTTATATGTTATTTGGATATGCTATAAGAGGAGATGTCAAAATACTTATATTGTAGTAAATTGATGTGACTGCCTTTGTAATATCGTCGTCACTCAGGTTCGAATCTTTGGAGGGGGTGAGGAGATATTCCTTTGTCAATTAATTAGGAGAGGGAGGCGTGTGGGTTGGGTGTTGGGTTTAGCAGTCTTGTCCCCTCTTAAGCTGGTTGACCTATTAGATATTTTCTTGAGATAAGGGCCCAATAGGTGACTCACATTTACCAAAAAAAAAAAGTGATGAGAGGGGATGGAGAGAAAGAAGGAGACCTATAAAAAATCTTCTCTTATCCTATTTTTCCTCTTATTTTGAAGGTGAATAAAAATATAGAAAATAGGAAAAATAAAGGTGAAATGTTCCCCTCAATTTCCCTCCCCTCATTTCATATAATATTCTCAAACAAGGAGAACGAAGGTTAATTAATATTCATTTTCCTTTGGCTTCCCTTCTCTTTCCTAAACCCAAACAGGCTGTTAAGGTTTACCACTGTGACCTCCTAGTTCGGATGTAAGATATTCATCAAAATATAATGACATTGTTCTGGTTGATCTCAGTTAATAGTTTTAGTTGTTTGTTTGCACAAAAAAAAGCTTATATAAAACATGTTTTTGTTTATAAAAACGAACCTAGCATTTAACTCAAATTATAATACAATTTAAATTACAAGTACGTTATGTTACAACGATTTTAAATTAAAAAAATGAAGTCATTGAAGCAAAGACTTAATATTAATATATTATCATTTACAGATACTATAATTGAATTAAGATTTACTATAAGAGTTCAAGACAAATGGAAGATAATCGTAAATATGTCAAAAGACTTTCCTTATTATAGCTTTCATTTCGTTAAAAGAGATGGTAATTGAGCTATATATGTACTGGCTAAACTTATCTATATAAAGTAGGGGATCAAATTTGGATAGAGGAGAGTCCTTCTGAGATACTTGATGTACTTGCTTATGATATTTTGAGGATGAATGACTGAATAGCCTTCATTTATTTTGTTCCCAAAAAAAATTTCATTAACCGTTTCAAAAAAAAAAAAATCCATTAACATGTTACTACCAAAAAAAAAAAGAGTTTTCTATTAACATGTACTATTATTGTATCTACACAACAAATAAAATAAAATAAAATAAAAAAACAACAGGAAAAGTGCCATTCCGTTAGTTAGGACTTCGGACGCTTCTGGATCCCCAAATGTGAAAAAACTTCCGTTTTCTCAAACCCTAAGTACCTCCGCCCACTACCCCCACCGTTCTCCGGCGACTCCCTCCGCTGCCGCGGCCGTGTTTTGGTCCATTTTGTTGCTCTCTCTCTCTCTCTCTCTCTCTCTCTCTCCACCGATCGAAGGGTATGTCCCTTCCTTTTTCTCCAAGATTAGGTTATTTCTGCTGAGGATTGGGGTGAATATGATCCCCTTGATGTAGAATTCTCATCAATAATCGGGCGTTTAATGCTTTGTAATTTGATTGATTTAAGTCGCACCTTCTTCAGTTATCGTCAGTCGCACCTTGTTACTACTCCGAATTAGTCAGTTGAAACTCGAGGACTTAAGTTTAATTATATGAAAAAGCTTTATCTTTTTGGTGTTCTTTTTTCCCACGATTTTGTCACATTATTTGCCATATAATAATTAAGGAGAATTGTAAATTGACTTGGATCTGTGTGTGTGTGTTTGATTTTTTAAATTTTTTCTAGGATTCCTCTGTGGGATTTCATAAATATGATAATAGAGGTGAAGCTTTCAAGAGCTATGAGTGTCCTGGCCATTAGCGTGCCCTGGTAGAGGTTGAAGAGGATTACGTGGTGATGAATGTTGCCTGACATTGTATGAAGGCTGATGATAGCTTCCTGCTTTCCAATTTTCGGTTGTCTGTTAATTTACATTGATGTGATTAGTACTGTGCTATGGTTGTGTGCCTTTTCTGCTTGAGAAGAGGGGACTCTCGTCTCTTGTTTGTGTGGGACAGTGTTATTACTTCCTTTTGTGCGATTGATGTAGAGTTTATCTGTGTTCAAGTTCGTATAGTGCTAAACATTTTATCTTAGATGGGGATTGATTTATCTGGGTTGAGGATCGATCTTGAATGAACTACTCATTGGATCCAACACTGATGAAGAACACACATGAAAAATGTGTTGGGAGTCTTTTTGTGGGAAGAGCTAATTGCTGAGAGTTGATGGTGCAGATGTTGAAGCTTTAAACAAATGAAGGTGGGAATATTTATGTGGATTGAAGATCGCCAAAAGTTAAGGTTGATGAAGGATATGTGGGTCATTAATCTATTAAGGTCATTGAACCACAGATCAAGATTGCAGTGGAGGGGATATTGTTTACACTACTTGGCATAAAGTTGATTAGGGAAGCAAATTGTGAGTTTCATGGAATTGGGAAAGTTTGTTTTTCAATGAGTTGGAGTTCCCTTCTGTCAAGTTTTGAATTTTCCCTAATTTTGGTTGTTGGAATATTATAAGTTTTATAAATAAGGAGAATTTGTTCAAAAGAGGTGTACATGTTTTGAGCACGTGGGGTGAAGTTGAAACTTGAAAGAAATGTGCAAGCTGATTATTTGAGGTGACACTGTGGGATTATATGGGTGAGAGTCTTGCAGTTTTCTTTATTATAAAGTTAGGTTAGTATTAATGAATTTTCAGCATGGTCTTTTGTATCTGTTGTCCTGCTTGCATTATTGATAGAGGGTTTTATTGTAACAAATCCTCTCCTCCCCAATCCATGCAAAGATGAAATACAATTAAGCCCCGGGTTGTGCTTGTAAATTACCTGCATATAAGGAGCTGGTTCCATAAAAGATATTGTAATCTGTACTTTGTGCCTCATCTGAGTAAGATGCTAATTTGATTTGAGAGGTGAGTGCCTGATGATTTTATCTCATTCTAAGCAACAAATACCTTGATTAACACCGTTGTTGGGAGTTTGAATTCGAGGAGAAGCTAGATTTGTTGCGTAACATTAATCTACTTATTTTTGTCAACCCTCCTTCCCCAGTCACTTTATTGTGTTTTATTAGTTTAAAATGCTACTTGATAATGTCTAGATAAACTAACTGGACTTTTCCTTTTTCCTTATCTAGACATGCCAACATTCAAATGTATACTCGATGTTTTGACTCACAAACAATGTTTCACCCCTGTTACAATGAATATGTTTGGTTTGTAGGTTATGTAATGGAGCCAATGGACATAGTTGGCAAGTCAAAAGAAGATGCATCGCTTCCAAAAGGTAATTATGCCCCTCTTTGGAATGATGCACTTGCTACTATAGAGCTTTTAGCTACTATATCTGTGTAACACTATGGCTACACCAAGATAGGCTAGCAAAACCATAGCGGCTTGGAACACGGTAGGCTTCATTACTGTGGACGGATTCGGGTATGTAATTTGCCACCTAATGGGGAATCCGGTACACGAGGGTCGTTACTAGTACACCTAGTATACCAATTCAAAACTTCACATTTTGTAGACACTCATAAAAATATTTAATTATGAAGGTTCTCTCTCTTCCCTCTATCTCTCTCCCCCCACATGGGGCATCATTTCAAATTAATCCCTATTTCTTTCTCTCTCCCTCTCTCTCCTCTTCCCATTTTACTCTTTAAAAAGCTTGTGCATTCATGGCAAGTTACTAACATCAAAAATCCTTTTTTTCCCCTTCAAAATTTGGCCTATGAATCACGAAAATATGCAACACCATTGTGATACGAGATGGGTTCGCTCCGGCAAATTTAGCGAACCCAGTTAAATATCGTGTTCTGGTTTGGCCAAATTGGTTCGCCTTACAGTGGATGGTTGATAGAATCTGGCAACTATGAGCAACACCTTCCATGCTCTCTAAATGTTGAGCTACAAGCCCCCTGGGGGGAAAACTGATATAAATTTGCCAAAAAGGAGAATAGATTTTGAATTACCATTACACAACAAGACTGTATAAATCAAAAGTAGATGCTACCAACATTGAAAGAGAATAGCAAAACCTTCCATGGTTTCTATCGGATATAGACATGTGGCCTAGCCCACGTTGGGTTCATGGAGCTCTCTGGCAGCCAAACCTGTTGGACATTGCTGAAGTCAATGCGGGGTTGGAAGCAAGTTGAAGTCAATGCCAAAAAGAAAGCCAACACATGGGTCAAGCATGATCATTACTACGACGGGCTCAATGTTTTTCTTGGCCCAATCAAAAGCAAACTCACATGCCAAGTGATAAAGAGGAATTTTGGGCCACATGTATGTTCTACTCCACTTTTAGGTTGAGTAAGAGTTATGAGAGTTTTATTTCTTTGATCTTGTTATCGGTTTAAGATCTTCACTCTCTTTGTATTGATCTCCTTTGACTCACCACTTGAGATCGTTTGGTACTCTAGCATTAGAGTGGATTTTGTATCGTATTGTCGCCTGTAATTTTCTCCCGATTGGGTTTCGACCAGTGATTTCAAATGCGGATTCGGTCGCGTTTGTGGTTTCGGTCACGGTGTCGCGGGATCTGTATGATACGCTTGTCGCGGCGTGAAATGATTCACATAGCGCTTTTTTCGGTTGAATTTGTACTTTTCTAACTTTGTACTACAATTATGTAAGTAATTGTATTATTAACATAATTTTTGTGCATATTAACGAAATATATTAAAATCCTATAACTTTTTTCACATAATTAAAATATTAAAATATTAAATAAATATATAAGTCAATTAATTAAACCACATAAACAATTTATTGTGAACAAATATTAAAAATTAATACAAACCTTATAATCATAGTTTGAAACAAAAAAGAAAACCCCACTTACAATTTACTAGCTTCCAGAGCACGCCAGGCTCTAATCAAAGTTTTTTTTTTTTTTTAAATTTAAAAGAAGCCCTTAAAGCTTCCAGAGGAAGCCTCCTACTAACCCATCAAAAAAAGTCACGACACCTTCTTCCTCTCCAAAACTCACAGACAGCTTTAGGGGTGTTCGTCGGTCCAGGACTGGACCGGACCGAAGACCGAATTGGAGCAAAGTTGTGGACCGAGGATCGGACCGATCCAAATTCGGTCTGGACCGGCTAGAACCCGGACCGGACCGAGACCGGACCGAATTGTCCCCACGGCGCCGGTGAACGTGATGAAAACCTCCATTCTTCCCGACTTAAACTCCCCTTCATAGGTAAGCCCCAAATGGCCATGAGAACTTGCCTTTTCCATTGGATTTGCCTTTCTTCCACTCTCCTTCGTACATGCAGCCGTCGGGCCACAAGTACTTGCCCAACCCGTGTGGAACGTTGCTCAGAAAAGTTCCGATGTAGAGATCTCCGTTGGGTAGGCGTATTTCGACCAAACCACCGGCGCCGGCGTGGGTCTCCGGAGTTGGGGTCACTTTCTGGCATGATGCTTGAGAATGGCTCCGATTCAACGGCAGAGGCATCGGGGGCTCCAAAATTAGGGTGAAATCTTTAGTTTTTGAGTCTTTCTTAGGTGTTTGATGATCTGGGTATTCCATTTCAACTAAGGATTCCACCATTTTTGTTCGAGACAAAGTAAGATCGAAGTTGGGTGAGAATATGTTTGGGAGAATCGTCGAAATCCGAAAATGGGTAAGCGGGAATTGATTCGCCAGATTAATTTGGGGCAGAATCTGCAACATTTCTGATGAATTAGGATTGGGAGATTGGTAAGGAAGATGAAGATGAAGGAGCAATGGAGAGAGAGAGAGAGAGAGAGAGGAGAACCCACAATCGAAGAACACGCAAACAAGAAAGACAAAAGTCACGAAACAAAAAGCAAAACCTAATTAAAACCGGTCCATGGTCCGGTCCGCTGGTCCACCCGGTCCAGACCGGGACCGGTCCGAAGACCGAAAAGGGCTTAACTAAGGACCGAAGACCGGACCGAAAAGGTCTTCGGACCGGTCTCGGTCTGGACCGAATAATGAACACCCGTAGACAGCTTCTCTCTCTTCTCTCTCCTTTCGGTCTGCTCAATTCGTTCTGACTGCTTGGTTCCCTTTGTTCCTCTCTCTCTCGATCTGCTCGAAGCCTCGAATGTTGCTCTCTCTCTCTCTCTGTTCCTCTTCAACGATTCTGGGCTGCCCGAAGCTCCAAAGCTTCCAATGGTGCTCGACTGCTCGTGCTCGATTCTGGGCAAAAAAGCAAGCCAGTAAGTCATCTTCAACAAAGGTATGTCAAAAACTCAAAATATGCAAACAATTCGTTACCTTTGTGGATTTGTTGATTCATTTCTCTTTCTAGATTTGGTTTTTGTCTGCTTTGTTTGTCGCCACCCAATTGTCCTCTTCAGCCCGGTCTAATCGTCCGTTCCCCATTCCGGTACGGGTGGAACGGCCATTCCACTGTGATACGTTCTACGCTCCGAGTTTTCGCTGAAACTCGGAACGCCCATGTTGAAATCCGCGTCAACTCGGTTGTTCCGGAACGGAACGGCCGAGTTTTGAATCCCTGGTTTCGACGTTAAATCTTGTGTGTTAAATGTCATTTTGTCGATCTTGCGTAATATTCTTGAATATTTACATTCATTCATGCTTCCGCATATATTATGCTCGATTTATTATTTAATTTTTCCTAACAAGTGATATCAGAGTTTGTTGAAGGATGTATACCGTTGACATTGAGAAGTTCATTTACAAGATCAATTTCCGGTTTCATCCATTCTCGGAGTTTTGGCCCCATGGGGAGTTTGTTGGATATAGACATGTGGCCTAAAATTCCTTTTTATTGCTTGCCATGTGAGTTTGCTTTTGATTTGGCCAAGAAAAACATTCAGCCCATCATAGTAATGATCATGGCATCATGCGTGACCCATGCAATGGCTTTCTTTGATCCATGTGTTAACTTCAGCAATGTCCAACAATTATGGCTGCCACAAAGCTCCATGGACCCTGGGCCACGGTCTCTGGCAGCTTTTGTCTCTTTTGGACTTGTGTCTCTTTTCGGCTGCTTCATTAGTTAATGGTTTTGCTATTTTTCTAGGCATTATTCTACGGTTTTCAGGAGATTGGTTGCAAGGGTTAAGTGTTGAGCATTCTAGGCTATCTTCTATATCATCATTCATGCACCATTATCATCCTTCTTGATGAGCCTTTATTTGGATGATTTATGGCTTGACTTATGGTTTTCTCCTCCTTCATTGTGGGAGTTATCAATCCGGCATCTTATAAATTGAGCATTTGCAGAATGGTTTTGTATGTGCATTTTGTGGCGTTATTTGGCATTTGAAAGTACCTCGTGACACCTCCGTTTGTGGCCTTTTGTGAGACATTTTTTGAGCTGTCTTTGTATCTTCTATACCACTATTTTGTCTAGTTGAGTGTTTTGTGAGAGATTGTAATCTCCTTTTGATCTCGGTAGGCTCACTATTATTGAGATTGTTGTTGTACTCACTCCTTTTATAGTTGATTTTGTGTTTTGTTGCCGCTAGTGGTTTTCTCCCTATTTGGGTCACCACATAAAAATTTGGTGTACCCATTGTTTTGGTCTTGATCTTGCTTATTTTTTGAATATCTACACTATTCTACACTTCCACATCTACCTCGCATTTTTAAATTATTTTTTCCTAGCAGTTTCAATAATAAAGAGTCATGATGAAAATAATCTTTGATGCAATGTCGATGCATTTCTTATACTCAAGACTCATTCTCCACCACCCCCGGCCAAAGAAAAACAAAAGAAGGGCCCTAAAATGTTGCATAAGATGTTACATATACAGTCGTTTTAACTTTCCTTTCAAAGAAACCTTTCCAGTCTGAGAGATGGATTCTAGTAGCGTTTGTTGAGCAATCCGTGTTTGCTTTTCTTCAGGAAACTTAAAAGGATGGGAGGGGAGGGCAACAATGGACACCCTTTCACTCCTCTTCACCTGAGATTGGGGGTGAGTGAGAGTGAGGTGAGGATGTTTGATGAAGTTGCTTCCTTTCCTTTCGGTCTCCTTCCTAACAAATTCAAACAAGGTGAAGGCTAGTAACTTTTTTTCAGGTCCCCTCCATTAATCTCATCTCCGTTCCCCTTCATAGAATTCGAATAGAATGTCTAAATCTTGTCAGTTGTCAATTGTCACTTGTCACTTGTCACTAATGATATACTCTAGTTTTGTCACTTATTCCCTATAAATGGAGTAGATTATTTATCATATTTCCCAGACTGCTATCATCATATCTTTTTGTTATAATGAAACAATATTTGGATAGCTGCATTGCCATGAATGATCTACTGATGCCCTCTTATTTATTTCCAGCAACTATGACAAAAATTATAAAGGAGATGCTGCCACCTGATGTTCGCGTAGCAAGGGATGCCCAAGATCTATTAATCGAATGTTGTGTAGGTGAGTATATAATGGCTTTGTGTTGGCTTTGCGTTGGCTTTTCTGTGCATTGACCAAATACTGTCATCTGTTCACTCGTTTCGGTATTGTGCTCTATCAACCAGTCCATACTCAGTTCTTTTTTTAATCTGAAGCAGGATTTTAGGTCGATAAGTTCAGTGGTTTTTTTTGGGTAATCATTATGAGATTTTGTTACCTAGAGAAGCCTTTGTTTGAATCTTTGATTATGTTGTGAGGCACTGAAACTAGATATGTTTCTGCTAAACTTTACGATGCACCTGTTTCGTTGCGGAACGACCATAGTTTTTGGATTTCTCATCAATTTATTGTGTCGACTTAGGAATTTGTTGAGATTTTTCCTTTTGACTCCATAATTTGTTGAGAGAAAGCAGATTAGCAACTTACAAGAGGGGCTATTATGGCAGAATCCTTTTATGAATCTAATGAATGGGTAATTGCATAATGTTTGTAGAATTTGGGTATAGCTGTTCTCTCCTCTCGCCTCTCTTTATTTTTTATTCTTCTCTAGTGTAAGTGCTGTAGGGGGGAGGGGGAGATTGATGAGATGGGTGTTGTCCTCATTCACTGTCTTTTCTGGGCAACCAAGCCCAATGACAGAGCTTTGTGTAAGTTGAGGAAACACCCTTGCACAAGTTTACTGACTTTCCAAGTCTAAGGTCAGGGGTTCAACCACTTGTAAGGATTTACGCACCCCTCCCCGCCTCGGAAGTGGGAAAGCTTACCCTTCTTTTTTTTTAATATAAAAAAAAGTCTTGCCTAAGCTAGGTTTTTTTTTGGTTGGGGGGAGGGGGAGGGGGAGATGATGTTAGCTTTATGCGTACGATATATTTCATGGAGCTTGTGTCGATCACCAGCTTTTGGCGAAAAGTAGCTTTTAGGGCTATATTTGACCCAATAGCAAATTTGCATTTTTATTAAACTAGCTTGAGAATTAACCTTTTGGGGTCAAAATTCTAATCTAAAAAAGCTTAAATCACGAGCTCTTTGGAGTTAGCTTTTGAGATTGGCTATTCATCATACATTTGTTTTAACAAACTAGTTTCACCAAGTGCAGCAAACTTGTTTTTTTGTTGTTGAAAAATAGCTAATGAAACAACTTATATAAACAGCTAATACAATCAACTAGTAGATAATAGTAGCAGCTAATTGTCAAACACCCATTTTGTTAGATTTAAATGAAGCTTGCAGGAGGAAGTCTAACATTACACTAAACAGAGTCTTTTGATACTGACCCTTCCTCAGAGTGATGGGATTATGTAATGTAATAGCCTTGATGCTATTGGATTACCCTTGTGCTTCTTTTGTTCTTGGGAGTTGTATATGTTCTCCACCGGCATGTGTTTGTTATTGAATGCTCTATTCTGTTCCTCTTTGTTTTAATCTTACAGAGTCTCATTATTTCAGAGTTCATAAATCTAATTTCATCAGAGTCAAATGAAGTCTGCAACAGAGAAGAAAAGAGGACAATTGCCCCTGAGCACGTAATCAAGGCTTTAGAGGTTTTCTTCTTTCCTTGTTCTTTTCCATATAAATGTATCTTGCGTGAATTCCATTATGGTGCTGAGGTTAGTGACCTCCTCTGAATTTACTGTTGTCCATCTCATATCTGTATGTATTCCATTCTTCGCTGTCTTATGATTGCATGTCAAGAGGTCTCCCTTTTTCCCATAAATAAATTAAAAATGTAAACCCGATTGGCTTATGGCATTACTAATTAGCTATTCTGTCTCTAATGCTTGTGCATAGTCTGCCCTACATTGATTAGTTTGTGGTTGCAAATTTCAACTTTTGAACTGTTGAGTATTTGCTGAATTTAAAATGTGGATTGTTGTTGGTTTCTTTTTTTTCTGCTGCTTATAGAAGTTTCTGTGGGTTGTAAAGATGTGGTCTTTCTCAGATATTGACAAGGATGAAAGACATGGATTATTAGGGGATTAGACGAAGAAATTGTAATCATAGACATTAGAAAAACAGTAAAAGCATTAGGCGCTTGCGATAATACTTGGAGAATTGAGAGCATACAAACTGAGACGATGAAGTTAAATATATGTAGATATGTGATGGTATTAGGAATGTAAACATAAAGTGAGCAAGAATTGAAATGACAACTATGATTTAACAGTAATGGGCATTAGAGATTTACAATGACCTAATACTTGAAAGTGAGTGCATGATAAAGTTACAGAGAGATGACGAAACATTCACTGACAACTGACAAGGACTGTGTTAAAGTTGTTCCATATGTAAGGTATCAACTGTAATGCTTGACTGCCAAGAGCTCCATGGGAAGTGCCAAGTGCCATTCCGCTTACTCACAGGTGGCTGAAACCTCGTCTGATTTTCTGTTGATAATATATGATCCCGAACTTGACTATATAATCTCCAACCCAACTCAATTTAAGAATAAAGTATATGTTAAATAATATTACAACAATGTCACTGCCTAAGCAATTTTTAAGCTATGGCTACCGTTCTGTCTATTTATATTGTACATTCACCAATAATGTTTGGGCAATAATTTGGTAAGGGTATTCAGGTCCAAATAAGAAAAATCCAAACACAGCTGAATAATCATAGTGAGACAAAAGTAGTGGAATACTGTTGACTTTCTTTCAAAGGTTAAGTCTTCCGCAGCCAACTTCTTATTGGTTGCAAACCTTTGGAGTCTATGCTGACTGTTCAGGTGCTTGGATTTGGCGACTACATTAACCCATAATGTTTGGGCAATAATTGGGTTGCAAAATAAGAGTGTGTATGTGTGTGTGCGCGCGTGCGCGTGCACGGGGGGCGATATGGCGGATGGTTGGGGTATTTGTTGCTTCTCGTGTTCTTTGGTGGATCATGGTGTGTCTTGTTGACTGTTCAGGTGCTTGGATTTGGCGAGTACATCGAAGAGGTCTATGCTGCATATGAGCAACATAAACTGGAAACATTGGTGATTATATTTCCTTCAGAGTTTTAGGCCCTGATTAAGCCCTCTGAGCTATTCGCTTTCTTATTAAGTAAAAACAAGTTGGAAGTATGCCATCATTTTTGCTCTCTATTTATTGATCACTTGATGTTCTGATTCTCAGCAAGATGGAGTGCGAGCTGGGAAATGGGGCAGCAGTGCTGAGATGACTGAGGAAGAAGCTGCTGCTGAGCAGCAGAGGATGTTTGCAGAGGCCCGTGCTAGAATGAATGGAAATGTATCAATTCCCAAACAACCAGATACTGACCCTACTCCGCAGAGCTAACTTTAGGACCCCCAGATCTTTGTTTTCTTCAAATCATAGGCATAAGCATCCATTTAACATGATCTGTACAAAGCTCTGAGGCAATATCTCTGGTCTGTGTTTAAAGCCGTCATAAATTTGTATTTCACCCATTGCCCTGTTCATAAATTTATGTAATTAGTGAGAGCATTTAACCTTACTGGTAAAAAATGCTCCTTTGGGGGGTAAATATGTTCCAGATGGAGGATTGTATGACATATTTCATTTGCCAGTGGAATGATTAGTACAGAGTCTGCCTCTTTGGTTATGAATTGTATTTCTGCCTGTTGATACTGTGGTTCGGCTATTGAGCAGCTTGAATAGCTTCAATGTATTTGTAGTTTTGACGAATGTGTAACTAATGATTCGTAGAGAGTCTGCCTCTTAGGTCCTGAGTTGTATTTCTGCCTGTTGATACTCTGGCTCAGCTATTGAACAACTTGAATAGCTTCAAGGTATTTGTTGTGGCAAGTGCATAACTAGTACTGTTCTCGGGTGTATGGAGATTTCTGACCTTCCCAGGAGGTAGAGATTGTGGTTTTTATGATAGAATTCGTGTTCCTTCATTTGCTTCGTTGCCTCAGGTGTCATCTGGTGCCTAAGAAGAGTAAAAATCTGTAGTCAAAATCTGCCTGTGTTTTATGGTTTGAGCAGTGATCACTGTAAGAGCTTAATCATTGATAGATCTGGCTAGTGGAGGAAGTTCTAGTTGAGTTGAATTGTGTGCATTGGTTCTTGCTTGTGAAGGAAACCCAATCTACATGACAAGTATTAGCCATCTTAAATTGGTAAGGCTTGAGAAGTTGTCATGAAAGATCTATGGTAAAATTTTACCTGTATTAGGCTTCGTGCTTCATTCACACCAAAATAAAAAAATATTGGTTAGAATTTTGGTTAGAATGTTTCTCGAGAAAATCCTATGTCACGCAAAAATTTGGTTGGGGCCATAGCCAGGTCAGTGTGGTTGCTCTCAATCTAGGCGACTTTGGTTCAGGTGTGTTTCAGACTTCAGACCAAGTCAATTTTTCAGAGAAAGAGGGAGCCATGAGGGGCAAATGCAATAGGGGGATTATACTAATTGGTAACAGAACAGAGTGTTCCAAAAGCGAGATTTAAAATGAGATACACAGCTGTCATGTCTTGAAACGGTGAGACCAAAAAAGCAGCCTCTTGGCTATGAGATTTCTCATGTCATCAATGCAATCAACAGTTGCGATGAACCGTGCTAAGCACAAAAACCCAGCTTCAATCAGAATATGCTACCGTATTTGCATATTCTTGATCGGTTCCACACAAAGCTGCAAAACATCATGGGTCTGTTCTATTTCACGTTTTAGATAGATAGATATAAGGAGATTTAAGGAGCCGTAAGGAGCTGTAAGGAGATGTAAGGCGCTGTAAGGATGGATGTAAGAGGTTGTTGAATTGTTGAAGAGTTGTATAGTATAATTTGTTTTACAATGAACGTTTTGGATGAAAAATAATAATATTATTTTAATATACTTATTAAAAAATAATTAATTAAGTTAATTACAAAACAATAAAATATATTAATTCCCATAAATTTGGTGAATAAAATTTCGTCCAAGATTTTTATATGAACATTAGTTTGATCGAATAAGCAAAGTATAGCCCCAAAAAAAAACCTTTTTTGATAAAATTGAATACAACTCTTCAAATAAATTCCTATTTTAAGTAAATAATTTTAAATATAAATAAATATATGATCATTTATAATAATATATATTTCATGTCGAAACTCAAATATAATTTACATCGTTATATTATGTTTTTATGTTTATGTAAATGTTGTGTTCATAAGATATTTATAAATTTTGTATATTAATAGTATCATTAAAAACATATACATATTTCTGTAACTAAAATACATGGATGTTATAGAAACTTTATGAGATGTAAGAAGATGTAAGAAGATGTAAGAATTATGTTAAGGATGTAAGGAGCTGAATGGAGATGTAAGCTCTTAGCTAAATCCTAAAAAATGCGAAATAGAACAGAGCCCATATATCATCATGCTATACACTGTCAGTTCTGTAGTCAAGATCCTAGCTATCATTATCAATTTACAGCCTAAACCAAGCCAATGTGCCAAAACTCAATAAAAGCACTTTCCCAGCCTTTAAAACGTGGTATGATGCCGCTTTCATTTGCTCCATGTCACATTTCTGCTTCACTGGGTTTGTCTGCTGAGGCTGAGGAGCACTGGTTCGAATCTCCAAATTGTTCTGAGACCGATGTGGCCGAACCTTTCTGCTGAAACAAAGATCCAGCAACCTTTTTCAATTGCCCCACATTTGAAGCTGGGGTTTCTGGGTGAGTAGAAGTAAGAGATTCACGTCGCCATTGTAGGTGAGAACTAGTGAAAGAGGATTTGTCATGAATTACACTGCACTTTGGTTGAGAAGCATAGACTTGGCTTCTTCCCCCAGCAAGTTTAGCAGAGGATGCACTGGTTTTTTTCCCCTTCCTTGAGACCTACATGGCAGGTTATCACCCATCATTTTTCCAAGGTACAACATTTGGTGGGAATCAAGGGAGAAACAGCACATTGTAATCATGACTGTCAGGAGCAGGACTAAAATGAAAATAAATTGAATGGGCCATAGGATGCAAGACATATACAACTAGTCAGCCCCAAGATAGCCGTCAGTTGCAACCTTAGCTCATGCTGATATCACGCCAAACTCAAGGCCATTGCGCAATATGCATGCCATTCCAAGGTTGGGCGTCTATTTTGGACATATACATAGCTAATAAATGAAAATGTGGGAAAGGGAGGAAAAAGTAGGGGACATTTTTTTCCCCCAATCAACGAGGACAAGGAACTAAGGAGGAGGTGACGGTCTAATGCTTCAGTAGGATAGCACGCCACAAGTTATTTTTTGTTCTATTGCACTGTTGTCTCCATAATTCAGTATTTGAGTTTACTTGCACGATAAGCTTCCTTACAGCACTCAATTCTTGATGGAAATAGAAAATTCTTCAACAGAAATGAACGCCGACAAGGAACTCACAATGTACAATAAGAAAAGAAAACCAACATGCCTGCTTGCATTATTTCGTCATTATGTTTGTTTACTTTTTATCTATTCATTTATTTATTCTTATCGAAAACAAAACCTATTTATTTATTGTCTCCATCTTAATCAGTAAACAAACTCACAATAATGTCTGCGCGCCAGTTAGAAAAATCAGGTTACCAGTATGGTTCTTGAATAAAAAGTTGTGCCACTGAATCCCAATGCCCTGTCAGCAGATTCCTTGCTCCCAAAAGTGATGTAAGCAGACCTAAGAACGGGATGTTTCCTTAGCAGGGACATCATGTGGCAATTCTAGATAAAGACAAAGTAAACGGCAAGGAGGATGAGAACTTTTACCTTTGTGTTGCAAAAGGTTTAGCATCAGCGAAAATGACAACATTGACCACAGCTCCGCACTTTCCAAAGTACATAGATAATGCTTCCCTAGTTGCTTTGTAGTGCACCTACAATTTTTTTTTAATTTTATTTTTTTTTTGGGGTAAGAAGCCAACAAGACTAATGAGTAACATGACTTTTCACCTATTTGACATAATGAGTAACATGACTTTTCACCTATTGATATAAATGTACATAACAGTCACATGGAGTCTGGTGTACCTGGACGCACTAAACTAATTTATCGGTCTCATGACACTTGAAACATATAATTAACTGAAACCTCCGATCAGAGGTGGTGCCGGAGTTGTGAGTAGACCAAAGTGGCTAGGGTGGTTATTTTGCAAAGAAAGCATACAAAGTTTCCAAAAATGATATAAAAATAGAATAGTTGAACAACTTCCCTCAAACATCCACTACCCATTTGCCTAAACAAATCAAATTTGAGGGCTCTTGAATCGAAATCCATGCACAAACTTGTCAAAGGGATTGGTGAGAGAAACTTAAGGGGCGTAGCCAGGGCACAGCTGCTGCTTCAGTTCCGAAATGAAGAACGGTGGCAAAGAATTCTCTGTCACAAACATCTTCGGATTCTCAGGCAGGGAGGACCAAAATCCCTTCTGAGAGAAATTTACGGGGCTCAGCAATGGTACATCTGCTGGTTCTGTTCAGAAATAGAGAACAGTGGCAAACAATTCTCTGTCATGAACAGTTCGGATTCTCAGGAGGAAAGGACCAAGAATCCCTTACTGCCATGCACGTGAATTTTCAATCATTATTAACTAATTGGATATAGGCACTGAAGGGTGTTGCATTTTCAATTTTCGGATTCCAGCTTATGTTAGTTTGAATTTTTAACATGAGTTATGTAGAAAGGGGGGGTACTGAGGGCATGAAACGAAGGTTTTTCTTGTTCACTCGATCACAATGCGAGGATTTTTTTTTTTGGGGGGGGGGGGGGGGGGCTGCGGCGGTGGAGTAAAGAGGGGGCTACTGTGGTGGTTGTTTTCCTTTCTACAAAACTGGAGTTGCTAAGTCATAACTTCTTTGAGTGACAAGCAAAGCAGGAGAGGTAGAAAGACAAAAAGGGACGGGAAAGATATGTAGAGAGCCTGCAAAGGGCATTTTGTCTTGAAAGATTGCTAAGTCATTGGTTTAACCAGAACCTTAGCTTCCTCGCCAGAAAAAGGCTATGGAACCCATAAATTAGTTTCCAAACCAATGGGTCTGCAAAATTAGTGGGAAAAACCTCATAGAACATCATGCAAATAATTTATCAAATGCAGAAGAATATCAGGAAAAAAACAGAAGATGCAGGAAATCAAATTTATTGATGCAGGCAAACAATGGAGGATCAGATAGGTCTCAAGGTTGGGCCACACTTCAGAACCTGAGTTTTTGACCCATATCAGAAAAGGAGGAGAAATATGCGTTTTGCTGGAAATGATAGCAGGTTAATTGATCCAACTTGTGACCTGTTCAATTGAAATACCTAGTGAACAAACTATAAGTTAATAAAACCCAGTTTTCACTTATAACAGGACCTCACTTTCTGTGCATAAACTCTAAATAAACATACACAACTGAAAAACAGAACAAATTTAGTTTGAATGACACTCTATGCAAGTTTTAAATGATGACCATTCCTGCTGAGCTAGGGAGCATGCAAGAACTGGAAAAAAAGATACGCAGTGTGGATCAAGAATAAATATGCTGCAGAAAGAAAGGAAATTGTACTTTACATTAGTTACAAGTATCGTCCTCGAATCAGTATCTTCCTCTGCTGCCTTCACCACACCTGCAAAAGCAAGTTGAATAAATTTCTTGTGCAGGAACAAACCAGAAGCCTCTAGGGGAACACAAGAAGACAATGTATTGGGTAAATGGATGATCTAGTAGCTAAGAAAACATAGCTTTAATGATTTACACATATGCAGAACATAACATAATTTATTGATTTACCCTACATCTTTCACAATGCTAATATGAAACAAATTCAATCAGTTTGGAACTTCGATTTCTCTTGTTCCTTCCTATTACAACTCTTAACAATGATTAATATTACAGCTTTTTCAATGGTTCTGGACCTTTAAAGATGAGGTTCAGGGACAAAAGGATTTCAGAAGAAATGTCCATGCAATTCCATCAGAATACAAACAACAGCTAGATGTGAAAACATATGGCCAAAGAGAAGCTGCATAAGACCAGTGATCTGAATTCAAGTGGAGAGTTGCCACAATTTAACATGCTAACCAGCCACATCACTGGCTTGAACTTTGACTCAATCTCAACTCTAGGTGAGAGTGCAAGGCCAGCCTCTTAGACAGATGGTTCATGGAGAAGAAAAAAATAAATCTATTGCATGATCATAATTAAGATTAGGATAAAGCGTATAAGTGAACTCTCTGTACCATGGTTCATCAATAACTTGGTCTTTCCATCTTTTTCTATTTCAATTTGCTTTGAGCGCAGCTTGGCCATTTCAATTTCAACCTGATGCAGTCGTAGTTTCACATCACGCACCTGCAGTTGGAGAACATGGACATGAGTAATTAGCCAGCTATGATAATACTGATAGTATCGCAAATAAAAGTAAATACCACTCAGGTCAATTTTCAATATGAGTAAGAGCAATTCCCTAATTTGTACATGGCCCATCAATTAAAGAATTTGAGAGAACCATGCATTTTTGGCTCGATATTTGAATAAGTTTATTGGCCTGATAAAACCGATGGAAGGCATTACATAGGCATTAGCAGTACCATGGTCTAAGAAGGTTCATATTAGTTAGGTCCAAGGATCATTACTTAAAGGTGTGAGGGGAAGGTACCGAGTCAACAACTTGAGAAGCTTCCAGTTGGATGTCTGGCCTCTTACGAGCTTGCAGTACTCCTTCCACCACAGCATCATCATTGATTTGACTCGCAAGGTCACCAAAGTGCCTTTTTCTTCTCATGTTACCCGTGGATGGGCCCTGAGATACTCTCTTGACAACATCATTTACTCCCTTGCTGTCATTGATCTTGTCAGCCCCACCATCCCCAACAGTCTGATGAACTTCTCTCACCGTAATGACATGGCTGTCTCCATGTCTAGGAAGCAAAGAAGAAAGCCCAACAATTTGTTTGTCGCGTTTATGAACTGCTGGTGGGCGTTGGCCAACTCGTTCTTTGCAGACATACATGTTCTCCATGACATCAAATTCAGCAGTCTGGCCTCTTGATGGCACATCTTCTTGTGGTTTCCCCAATCTGTCCCAAACACTTCGCCGTGGCTTGTCACCATGGGAGGACACAGCCAACGGCAAAGGAGAGATACTTCTCCCTGGAGCAGCTGCCTTACAACAATGCATTTGAAGATGGTCCCCAATACAGGAAGAATTAAGCTTGGCCTTGTTTACATGTTCTGAAACATCAACCAACTTTTATGCTCGTGAACCTCTGAATAGCCGACAGAAGTAAATTCACCTACTTGTTACCTGAGAGCTTTATACCACGAGAAGAACGTATGCTAGGAAGGGAACCACTGTCTGGGAAAGAACCTTGATGCCTCCTTGGCAAAGAAGACGGCTAGGAAAGCAAGCCATTGAAATTAGAATACATGAACCACACTTCAAAAATAGAAATAAGCATATTTGAAAATTCTAAAGTGGCCCAGATCACAGAATTCACCTTTTCTACTGCTTCAGAGTTGTCAAAACTTCCATTTTGATGCTCTCCTGAAGACAAATCTGCCTCAATTGAGGAGTTGACATTAGCAGATTTCCTTCGGAGGCCACTTGACTGAATAGTCATCGACCTTGTCTCTTTAGCAGGCCGAGAATGATGGACCTCAGATGATAGCATATCACCAAGTTTACAAGCTTTGGCTGTTAGACAGTAAATTTCTTCACCAACTTTACCCTAGAAAAACTAACAAAATCAGAATTGCTATTCTAAATTACAGATGATGGGAAATATGCCAGAAATATTTCCATTACCATCAAATTGTCAGACTCACTGTTTCCCTGACTCTGCACGCCCCTGAACTTTCCATTTCTGTTATCATTCTCTTCATAAGCTTCACGAGAATTAGAAGAAGTTTTTTCTTTTCGGTCGGATGATATGCCTGCACTTAAAGGGGGCTCATACTTCAAGAGAATGCCCCATAGCCTGCAATAAATATTGGGGGAAAAAACATCCAGAGAGAATTGTTCATTAGGATGATAAAGTAAAGTTGCTTACATAGTTAACACCAATTCCCTCGTTGCGCAGTTATCAATCCAAACCAGCAAGCACAGGCATATGGCTGACTCATAATAAGATTCAAATACGAGTATCACTATCTAGATGTTCTATGGATACCAGTTTAGTTCAATGATGCCATCAAAAGCATTCATAAACTGGTAATGGTGACAAACTCTATGACCAAGAGTGCGAATAGTTTCTCTGTAGGATCTGTATTTCTCATCAATTTTTTTTGGTTTCTTTATTATAAATAGCACTTTTTCTCCTTTTTTTTGGAGGGGGGCCGGCCGTGAATGTAATAGATAAATCCAAATCCAAATCCAAATCTACAATCCCAGGAGTTCCACCTAGCCAAGGGAGGTGGTTTGCATTGAACCCGAGATTAAAACCCACTGACTCCCTACTACATTCACCCCAAAAAAAAAAAAAAAAAAAAAAACAAACAAAGCAAAGGGCAGTTTAGTGAGACAATATGCATTAATTCTTAGCGAAATTGCGCAAAGTGACATTTTGACCCATCCAATGAGCAGAAATAATATGATAGGTAAACATAGTTCGTAAATCCTTGCAGCATAGCACAAAGGCAATCTGCTTAAGTTTTGAAGTTAGGTATCATTCCAAATGCCCTACTCATCGAACCAATGTGAACAAATATGCCTCAGTCTCACCAATGACCACTTACATAAGTGCATTCAAAAGCAAGAGAAAGCAGTATGAGAATCACAATGTGACATAAAGGAAGTGGTTAAGGCCTTACTAAATAATGACAGGAAAGCTGAAAAGCATATCAACAATCACTCACCAGGATATAAAGTCCTCACTCTTTTCCCCAAGAAATGCCTCCAAATCTTCCTTAGCCTGATTTTGGTTTTTCCCATTGCATACTAACACTGTAATGTATTCCTGTAAGAAAGAAAAGAGTGAAAGTGATACTCAACGAGTCTACAGTACTCTGTTGCAATTATCTTTCATTAAGATCTTGGCTTGAATATTGTGATGTAAGTTAAAGAAACTGGCTTTGGCAAAAGTATTGCAGCCATGGTGTCTGGATTGATAACTTTATGCATGTTGACAGTAATTAAACCTTGCAACTTAGAATTATTTGCATTTAAGCAGAGATCAATAACCTAGCCATTTTATTTATAAAAAAGGAGGCGGGATGCTCAGGCTCGCATTAACTTATGCCATTTTTTTGGATTCCAGGCCATATGTTTCATTAATTAACAGCAGTTGGCTGCAATACCATTTTCACTTGCACCGGCATTGGTATTCCACACTGACAAAAGCCTTCACAGGAATAGATGAGAAATGCTTCACAAAACTATCCTGTACTTTTTCGTGGAGTAGCATGGAGTCAAAGGGTTCTCAGTCAAACCTTGCAACTTAGGAATGCCTTTTGGGGGGGGGGGGGGGGAGCTGCTTAGGTAGTACTTGGGCTGTGAATGTGGATTTGGTGAGGAATGTAGACTAATTCGTTTCCTCATGGCACAAGTCACAACTCAACAGATTTTTCCAAGCTCTTGTGCTTGATCTGCACTAATCCCCCCCCCCCCGAAAAAAAAAAAGGCTTACCTAAAAATTTTTTAAAAATAGCACATGCGTCCTCAAAAATCCAAATCTACTGGCAAAAAATTAGAAGACAAAAGAAAGGAAAAAACAGACGCATAACAATTTGGAGACATAAACATTTTGCTCCACAATGAGCATCTGCCCGTAGAAAGATAAACCACTGTTTGAACCCACGATAGCTTATTGCTGGACTAAGCACCCCATTATGAAAATTCTAATCGCCAAAAGCAGCTATGTCAGCTGCTAGAATCAGCAACACACACTAATATGAAACTAAAATTTGGAATACTACAACAGCTTCTGACAAAATGATTGGCCCATTTCAACACTAACACCAAGATTTCGGACTTCCAAACATCAAAACACACAAAATCAAGCACCAAATTCACCACAATTAACGGCAGCTAACCAAAATCGATACCGACGGACAATTGAGAATCTCACATTCATGAAACCATAAGCAAAATCTAAAAGCTAAACACAGAATTAGAAAACCGAAAATCAGAAACAGAAAATCGATTAAGCTGAGCAAGCAACGAACGCAACCACGAATGTGCAGGATTGAAGTTCCATTTCTAAACAAATTGAGTAAAATGGCGAAACCAAAGCACGAGAGAGAGTGAGAGAGAGAGAGAATGTACAGCGAGAACATCATCGGCGTAATCAGGGCAGAAATGGCGGAGGTGATCGAAGATTAGGGATTTGAGTTCTGCAGCAAAATGCGATTTCCTATCCACTTTGAATGACTTTGGTGCTGCTGAGAACACTCCCATTCTCTCTCCTTCTCTCTCTTGAGCTGAGGGATGGGGGGATGGAGGGCAAGGATACATGGGACTTCGGGAGGGAGGGTGTCATATGGGATGTTTATAGTGCAACATTTATTATATCTCCACCTTCAGCTAATTTACAGAAAATAATCACTCCTGATTTTTTCCCCCTATTTTGTTAGAGTACTTAAAAAAATAAAAACAAAATTTTGATAATGTTTTCATTTGCACCAAAAAAAATATATTTTATTTTTAATGTACAAATAAAACACTTGAAAGTTAATTGGCATTAGAAATCCTTAAATCAGGAGTTATCCTTTATTCCCCAAAAAAATAAAAAGACTTAGTCAATTAGCACTCCCACAAATATTGATTTGCCTCATTTCATGTCATTTAATCGTCTGTCTCATGTCATCAAACTGTCTTGTACTGGTTTCAACTTGATTTTGCTGTTCAAAAAAAACCGTCTTGTACTAGAATTCTCTCTAATGTCAAAATAGATAGGTATACTTTGTGACACCGCGGGGGGTCCTTATGAGGTATTGAAGTTTTTCAGAATATCGTTACTCTGATTTTCATTTCAGTACTTCAGCATTCCTCTAAGCCCTAGCCACCTAAGCCATGAAAGAAACTGATGAAGGAATCAAACAATCTATGAAGCAATGGATAATGAAAAGAACTAAGACCCCACTTTGATGAATACATGGCTAATAAGGGTAGTTTCCACTTTAACACATACATTATCAGTTGCCATTCTAGCTCTTAAAAAATGCAAACAAAGGCGACAATTCAACAAACATTGCGACAGAACATGCATGAATTATGATATCAACCAGTGATCATGGTTCCAACTCCTTCATCAATCAAAATTTCCAGCAGGGGCGAATGTTGGACCCTACCATCGATAATACTCGTTGTTCTGACTCCATGTGCTAATGACCTAATGCAACAATTCACCTTATGAATCATCCCTTCAGCAATATTCCCCTCTCCAACCATCTTCTTCACCCCGGCAATGTCAATTTCCTTCACCAAACTCCCGGGATCATCTTCGTTCTCTAAAATTCCAGCAACATGGGTCAACGATATCAGCTTTTTAGCACCTAATGCAGCTGCCGGTTCCCCCGCCACCATGTATGCATTGATGTTATAAGATTGCCCCTTCTCATCGGCTGCCACCAAGGCAATTATCGGGATGTGATTATTGGCCACCAAAGACCGGAGGATAGTAGAGTCCATACGAGCAACCTCACGCACGAATCAGGTTGGGCAGCTTTGGAGGATGGACGCGCTGCAAGGAGGCGGCCATCCATGCCAAAAAGACCGACAGTTGTAGCCCCTGCCTTGTTAATTAGAGAGACTAGATGTTTATTGACCTTGCCTACAAGAACCATGGGGACTATCTCCATGGTGGATGCATCAGTGACACGAAGGCCATTAAGAAAATTTGGTTTGAGACCAATTCGATCTAGCCATTGGTTGATTTCAAGCCCACCTCCATGGACAAAAACAGGACGGATGCCCACACATGAGGGAAGTGCAAGGTCATTGATCTCCAATGCTTGCAGAGACTGAGATTTCATGGCTGCACCACCATACTTGACAACAATGGTTTTCCCCCGGAACTTTTGAAGATATGGGGGAGACTATGCAAGGATATCTACTCTGGTCTGGGCTGGGGTAAACTTGGTTACTAACTTGTCAGTGTCCCGTGAAAGAGAAGACTTCACACATGACACTGGACATGATAGATTTGTTTTGTTTATAGGGTGAGCACCGATGAAGGGTAAAGGAATTTTAAGGCTCTGGTTTGGAATTTTCAAGGACTTCTTAGAGACGGAAAGAGAAGGAATTGGTGGAGCTTTGGTAGCAAACATTCTCTCCAGAAGCAAGTACAGGTTGTGTATACAGTGAACAGCCTGCAATTACAAATGAGGTGAGCTAAGTTAGGTCATTCGATCATTCCATAGACATTTAAACACAAAAGGTTCAAAGAAACAGCATGACAATGGCCCGATGCTAGCAGTAAACCTTGAGTAACAATGGCCTTCTAATTGTACGCAGGAAGTTGATTCACCCCACAAGATCAAATACTCAAACAACAGAGGCGTCCTCTAAGGACCCAAAGTCCGCACATGAAATTTAATCTCTCTACTGATACAAAGATCATTTACGCGCATAGAAAATACAATAGTTGCATCAGTTCAGTGAGGGCATATTACGTTGTTCATTTCCGATAGTTTTCCTCTTCCAGTTCAAACAAAAGGAAGTATTAAGCATTGCTTCCAATTTAAGTCAGGATCATAGACTCCAACTGCTATCATTCATTATAGACGCTGTCCAAAGATGAAAAACAACAACGCATCCCGGCCAAGTATAACAAAAAAAGAGAGGCAACACATCAGACCATGTGAATTTTTAGAGATAAAGGCTTTGCAGGGCACAATTGATGCCAAGCTATATTACTACTCATTCACACTTCAGTCCAACGAGTGGCACAGGATTAGAGCGAGCTCTTTGTAGGGGATTTCCCTTTGTTTTGGTCTACTTTGAAGCATCCAAGAGCCAAACCGCATCCAAAAGTACGAGGATCAAACACCGGTACATTGGTTAAATTTGAAATGAAGAATCTAAATAACATAAACAAACAATGCATCTACCATCTCAAATATCGAATACCATAAGATATGATATATCATCAAACACAAACCGCCAACTTCTTGGGTCCTGCTAATTCAAATACAAAATGGGTTGTTGGGTTTGGTTCAAATTCATTTTTAAACTAATGATTTACTTGTAATCAACCAATTATCAGAAGGACCATCTTCCACATTTGGTATTGAAGGCATTATTTGAAGCAAATGAAATACAGGTTAACTAAAGCTTGTCTTAGCCGAAGTGTAGTACAATCCAATCAGACCAGGATACAATAACACCAAAATATATGCATGAAAATGTCTGAGGAGCTTGAATCCTTCAAGTCAGTGGGCAAAAAAGGGACACAATCAAATTAAAAAAATAAAAAACAAACAAAACAAGGATTGATATGAAGGTTATCAATGGAGACCCATAAAAATGTGAGACAATGACCTTTTAAATTCACAACTCATATGGGATTCGAGCCCCAGAGTTACCATTATAGCCCAAAAAAAGGAAAAAAAAGGAATAGGACGAAACTGCAGTTAAATGCAGAGACAACTGTGTAATTAACGTACGATAGAGAGAGAGAGAGAGAGAGAGAGAGAGAGACACAGGTAGTTGAGGAAGCCCGATGTGGAGGCGTTGATGATCAGCTAGCAACTGCCCAGTTAGGAGTGGTTGCCAAAAGGCCCAAAACCTAGCAGTGACTGCAGTGTCCTCTCTACTTCTTGCCCTTCCGTTTTTGCCTTTTTTCTTGCTTAGTTTCTTTTTTTGGGGGGGTATAAGCGAGCCCTTGAGTCTTGGCTCTTACCTAAACTTGACAAATTCGATTCAATTTCGCATCAGGCTGTGTCCAAATTAATAAGACTTAATTCAACTATAATGTCAATTTTTGATATCATTTTCACTTCGGGTTAATTTTAAATCGGTTGATGTTTAGTCCAATAAACTTGTCTTATTAAGAAAAATAACTTTGGTGGAAAACATTCAAGTTAGATTAGTTGTTTCAAATATCTTTGAGTACATATTCAAGTTATTTGATTCATCGCACTTTAGGTCCAACAATCTAAGCATGGGGTTTGGATGACTATGTGAAGGGAAAACATCAAGACTATATGCCCATTAAGCAAACGCAAATTCTTCGCTTAGTCAAATTTTACTTCAGTAATTAACCCTAATGACTTTGGTGAAAGATACTTACAGAGCTGGTTGATCTGTTACAACTTTGATTGGGGTTGGAATTGGAGGACTGTTTCAGCACTTAAGCTTGTTCAAGGTCACATTCTTGTAGATCAATTTGCTTTAGAATTTGTTATCATATTCTAAATATTGTTTCTTTATTGGCTTTAATTCTTGATACATTAACCATTTATTATCAATTCATACTCAAATTAATTAAATTTAACATGTTGCGCCAAACTTGCGAGCTTATAATTTACTTGGATTTAACTTAAACCATCCATGAATTTGTCCAACACATGTTGGAGCTTAACATGCGTGGCTTTAAATTATTATGCTCATTGTGATACCACTATAACGTCCTGCGTCTAATAACAAGTTTGTTCAAAACTATGGGATCTAGATCTAAAAGAAAAGAAACTAGCTTGTCACTAGGAAGTGGCACACACCAAGTTCTAAATATTTTTAAATTCAACGCGGATGCCTGTCTCTAAATATCTAACTCCACGAATTTGGGATTTGTTATTAGAGGTGCTAATGTGAGTTAGTGGGCATGACATGCATAATGGATAAAGGATTCTTAGAGTGGTGAGATTTCTGAGGCATGTGCAACTCATTCTAGATTTAGAATTGTAGGATCGTTGGACCTGATATAGTACTTGAAATTGATTATCTGCCCTAACTTACTTAAGCTATTCATAAGCTATCCTCATAATTTATCTTACTTATTCTTCACTGCTTATTTTTACTTTACTAAGAATATGTGATAAGCTGCTCTATAAAATTGTCAAATTAGCTCTTACAAATGAAGAGATAAAATTGCAAACAAATTAAATGTAGGAAGAATTGCATCTTGGACGATACAGGTTGTACCCATTTGATCAAAATAGAAATTTATAGTTTGATCTTTTAAAAAGATTTAACTTGCATCATCTTTTCTTAACTTTTATTGTTCATTTTGTGAATTTTTATATGTCCAATGGCTTATAAAAAAAAGAACATGAAATCCAAATAAAAAAAATCCATATTTCACATGTTTTGTTCGGGGTGGAGACTGTACATTTATGCGTACAAATTATAAATTCAGCCATTTTAATAATAGACATTTCCTATCCAAGGTGATATGGTTCACCCATGAAAGCCACGACACAGTATCCGCTCGTCTGCTCGTCGGCCTACTCCCTTCACAACGTCGTTACCACCGTTGTCTTTCTTCGAGTTAGTCCCTTCCTCATCCCCTTTTTCCCCACTGATTTTCTATGCCTAGCTTTATATATCCTTTCTTAAGGTTGTCGATTCACTGAGCCCCATAGCACCACCATGTTCATCTTCAAGTAAAGGTAATTGGTAAATCTAATACCACCTTCTTCAATTTCTCAACTATGCATGTTGCTTTGATTTCTTTGATTCGTTAGATTACCCAGATAGAGTTTGAGTTGGGATAAAAAATGGTGGCATTGGCAAGCTTGCCTTATCCTTTTGTTGATTTTGTATCACGTAACGCTCAAGCTAGACACAGAAAACTGATAGTTCAATCCTCAATTCGGGTTCCATCATTGCCTTCTAAGCTCACAAAGAGGAAAAATTACTTACGACCCAAGATTCTTAAAACCGTAACCAAACCATACCCCATCCCTCCTCCAATCCCGGAGGATCTTGTCACTCCCATTGAGTCTGTTGAACCTAGTGTTGAGGTTTTGACGGAACCCATATTAGAGTATTCGGATTCTAGCATTGTGGAGCAATCAGAGGAGCTGGGTAGTGTAGATGAATCCGATTTGGGTCAGTTTCAAGTTGTTCAGCAGGTTTCTGAGGCTCAGAATGTGGTGAATTTTAGTTGGTTTTCGGGTCGTATGGTTGTTAGATTTGTTGCTTCGTTTGTTGGGCTTTTTGTTCTACAAACTGTTGTTGCTGTTTGGGTAATGGGTTCTGGTGATTCTGATGAGGAGGATAGGAATTTGGGGATAGAGGGCCTACATATGGATCCTGGGCTGGGGATAAAGAACGTGGAAGTAGGAGTCAATGGAGATGCATTGGGGAATTCGACATATCTGAATGTCAAAGAGTCAGAAATTGAAGCTAAGATTGCTAATATTAGGAAGATGGCAATGGAGGCTAGAGAGCTTGAGAAAAAGAACATAGAGAATGGTGACACTGATATGGGTGATGTGAGTGATGAGGATGAGGATGATGATATAGAGACTGAAGCTTCTAGGCTTCGGAGTGGTATTGCGAAGGAAGTTGATGGCCGGATGACGAAGTTGAGGAAGAGTTCACCAGCACCTTTGCTGAATGTTAATTTCTTGAATAAAGCACAGGACACTGTGAAGGAGGCGAAGAATAAGGGTTTGGAGGATAAGGATGAAAACAACATGTTGATGTTTGAGATAAAGCGTAAATACAGAAGCCATTTGACTGCCCCGAGGGACAAACCGAAAGGATTTCAAAGTATTAAAGGTAGTCGTGACACAAAAGAGAAACCTAAGAACGTGGATGATGAACAACCAATCAAGACAAATGGAAATCAGAGTGATAGCAATGGCAGTTCACCAGACGAGGATAGTGAAATGAATGGTCTTGATAGTAGCTTTCCAGAGAGGGTTGATTATGGTTCACAAATGGATAAGAACAAACCAGGATCTCGAAGCTCAAATTCTTTACAAACCTTGAAGAAGAGGTCTGGAAGTGATAGTGGAACAGGGAATTCGAACAAAGGAAGCACTGGTTCAGCTCCTTCACAAGCTTCTAAGACATTATCTGGAATCAACAGCACAACAGAGAAGTTGAACGAGGGAATCAACGAGGATGCAACAGCTGAAAGAGGTAATTTTTGCATAAAATTACATGAATACTCATTGATACTGTTGTTATTGTGCCACTCAAATACAATAGATTAGAAGTCCCCCCCCCCCCCAAAAAAAAGAGAAAGAAGAGTTGAAATAAGTTAAACATTTGATACCCTGCTTTCAGGGCAGGTTTGTATGATTCATCATTCTATATGATAAACCTGATCTGCATCCGCACAAGCTAATATGTTGCCTTGTGGAGAGATAGAGCTTTAATGGGGCTCATACGGGGGTGGCTGAATGATTTGTCTTTGTGTCCTTCCTGCCCCTTCTCCAGGTATCCATAAAAGATAGTTATAAACAATCTTTGTCAAGTGAGTTCAAGATGATAATTTCAGTGGTCCGTTAAACTTATTTTATTGTCAAGCAGGTATACTGGCTTTATTAGTGTGGGAAAACTACCATATGGTCTTATACGGCTATGCAAATGCATGAACAGTATCATTTGCATTTCTGATATAAAAAGGGCTTGCAGTCAAGTTTGTTGAGGAAAAGACCTCATAGTGGTTTTTCCTGTTAGTATTATGCTACGAAAGCCCTTTTTTTTAATTTGGAAAAACTCGCCAGAATCTCTATCAAAAAATCTAGGAACGGAAATGTACGAATGGCGAAACTGTGCCTTCATTCAATAATGAATGGAGTATTTGATACTTTCTTTTTTTTCAAAGTCAGGTTTGTATAGGTCTCATGGGGATTAGAGATGGCAGTAAGAGGAGAAACAGGTGGAGATTTTCTTTTGCATGGTGTCGATGGAATGTTGAAGGGTGTCAAGGTATTGCCACAATGAAAATGCTGGCTTTCGTTCTGATACTCGTCTTTGGCCCTAGACTATGATTTGGAATTTTAGATAGATAAACATGAAATTTCAAAAAAATCTTTAGAAGTTATGACATCAAAAGAAACTTGGAGAAAGAAAACATACGTAATAACAAGCAAGAGACGGGCAGCCCACCCTTCTAACAAATGTTTTGACTATTTCACAATTATGGTAATAGCAGTGGAATTATTATAGTGTATCCCTCTTCCTTCAAGGTTAAATCAGGTAGCACAGATGCATCTGGGTGAATTCATGTAATTCTAGCCATTTTATACCCTTGGAAAAAATTTCACTAGACAAGGATAGCTTTCAAATTTTCTAATTGTCTATATTGGCGTTAACATAGTCTCCATGCCCCAACAGTGACCATCCAATATTCCATTTTGGAAATTCTGAATTTGGATGTCTTAATTTCCTATGGATAAGGAGAGGGTGAATTTGAATGCTTTCATTAGCATTACCTTCCATGAGCAAATTAGATTTTTTTTTCAGTACGTGCTCTATTAGTAAACTATTAGTCACGTTCCATCTAGCTTGGTTTTTGGGTGGATATATTAACTTGAACGAAAATGGCCCTCAACTACTAAACAATACTTTCTATGTATGAAATGCATAACATGTATGAATAGCAACAGTGTCCATAAGCATAACAAATTGAATGTTAATTGTTTAGTGGTGATGTGTAACTTGTGTGGCAATGTGATTCTAAGAAACCTACATGTATGGCCTATGGTAAAATGGTGGGCTGAAATTATGTTGTGAAGCATCATTTATGTTTGGTTCCATGCTTCTGTCCTACTCAGTATAGCTAACGGATTTTGCGTTATATGAATATGCCATAATCTTTTGTTACATAGTACATTTTTCTGCATCTTTGAGTTATCTGTTAAATCTTTAGGTGTTATCCAGGATAATAGCCGTGCAAACCCTGTGGATCTGGAAGCTAAGTTGAAATATTCCCAGATAAAATTGGGTGACCCGAAAGTGTCAGCAACTTCTGAGATGCATACCTTGCCAGTGCCACTCAGCTCTGATGAATTTGGGAGCTCACTATCCATGAGAAAGGTTAAGGATAAGCAACAAATTGGTGATTCTATTCCCTGGTGGTTAACTCTTCCATTTGTTCTTGTGAGTAACCAAAACTGGCTGATTCCACCGCCCCGGGAGTCCCTAGTTATCATAGTTTTGGTTCTTAACTACAACCGTTATAAGCATTGTGAACAATCAAAGTATAGCAGATCTCGATGCCTTTCTATCTGTCATTTTGTATTATAGTTAATGACATTAGCAGAAACCGCAAAATTTTTTCGGTTCGGTTAACCAAACTGAATTTTTTAGAAAAATCAAACCGGTTAACCGCTTTTTCGGTTTCGGTTCTTTTTGCTCACCCCGACATTTCTACCAAGCTCGTAATTTTGATTTTGAACATCATATTATTCCTTCAAACATTTTTGAGGTTTTTTTGTGAGAGAGTACTATATATGGTAGTAGACTCCAATTTTGTTTCGATATCATGTGGTCCTTGTGTATTATACAACTCAAAGTAACCTGGAAGGGCCCCTTTTTTATGGGCTTTCTTCTGCTGTCAAAACATGTGTAAGTTTCCGCATTGGCAGCATCTTGAAAGGATTTTATAGTGTGTGGCTTGTTATGTTATTTATACAGTAGAGATGTGGGATGTGTAGAATCTATGTGATTCTTCAATGTATAACCATGTTTGCATAATGGTTTTTATTTTTAAATTTTATATTTATATTTATTTTGATGTACAGCCTATGTCGCTTCATATGATTCTTGAACTTATGACTATCTACTTGCATATTCTCTTTTGCTCATATATTAACCAGTAATTCTGTCAGTTAAATTTCCAATTTATGCACTTCTTATTCGTAATAAGAAAAAATATCTTTCTGTGATTGTCCTGACATGCAACTTTTGTTCTAGGTTGTTTTGATGCAAAAAGGTCGTGATGGTGAAGGGCTAGAAGGCTTTTTTACCCTACGGATTGATTCTAACACAAAGAAACAGTCATGCGTACCTTACATTGTCGCTTTCGAAGCCCGTAATGATGCGAGGAACTTCAGTTATCTTCTGGAATCGGTTTTTGAGGATCTACCGGATGCAAGCATAGATGTTATGCCATTGTCAACAAAGGTAAAGCTAAGCCTTTTGGTTTTGTGCACATCATAATCAGTGGTGAAGTCTGGTGGTTATGTACTTATGTCACTTATAAAAAGCCTGAATGACTATTTGAGAGATCCTTTTTGAAAGATCTCAACAGAGACCTCTGTATCAATCTTCCTTGAACTCATCACTTTAACTTCATCATGATATGGACGCGTACCTCTTTCTTTTTCACTGGAAACACGCAAATGGCTGAGCCTGACATCTAGTCTTGTGTCTGATGCTAAACACCTCATCATCGTTATTAATTAATGTTTATAATACTCAGGGTTTTTTTTCTCCAAGAAAATGACCTTGTGCAACACCTAGTCGGCTAGTCCCATCTTGGGTACTTGACACACTGGTGCCGAGTTCTAGTGACGTTGCTTTGTACTCTCCCTTCCCCCGCCTCAGAAAACCATTCATGTGACATGGTGAACCATTGTGCTATTTTCCCAGGATCTTAAACGGGTAGCAGAATCACTCAACAAAGAAGTCATAGTTGTAAAGAAAGGAGAGGTGCAGCTTTATGCTGGTCAGCCGCTTGCTGAAGTCAAGGCTGCTCTGAGGTCTTTGGTGAAATGATCTACTATTGCGTCTCTCTGACGAAGAACACTGCTGAAGATAAATGAAACCATTGGTGCTTCTGTCTGCCTCAGAATGTGTTTTGGTGATTGATGTAACGAACCCCACTCATGGCTTTTGTCAGCCTTTCGGTTTCTGGAGTCGAGTACTGATTACCCCCCCATCCCTTCCTGCATTCCAGAGTGGGGACTGACCGACTGAGTAATTCCAAGACATAATTAGTCTAAATTTTTACTATGTAGCAACTGAGGTCCACCCCAAAACATCTAGGAAGCATTCCTGATAACTATGAGCGGGAGCCAGCTGATAAAAGCGACGATTCAAGGAAAGATGCCCTCCATTTCCTTTTTACTTCAAAGGTCATTTTGCCTTTTAATCCTTTCACTGCTAATTGCTCATGTTGCTTGATCCAGAAAGGTTCAGGTGCATTCAGATTACAATTATTTGGGTTTCTGCCCAAGGAGATGGAATATTCATGTGTTTGCCAAATCATGTGTGTTTCTTCTCAAAACGTCAAACAATATACGTGAGATATGAACAATTGAACATGTATGATAGCCACATCTTTAGAATAATTACAATTGTTCCTTTTGTGTTGAAATCTTGACTTCGCCCATATTTTAAATTTTCGGATCCTTTATTCGAAAATTTAATGACTATAATGTAAGTTGTAATCTTATCGTATATTATTTGTGGATCTTCTAATGGTCTTACATTATTAAAAATACATCTACGGCCTTGTTTGGCAATCAACTGTTAGTTGATTGAATTAGCTGTTAGCTGTTAGTTGATTGTATTAGTTGTTTGAATTAATTGATTGCATTAGCTGTTTCTGAAAAAAGTGTTTGATAAAATTAGCTGTTTTTAATAAGCTTATTTGGTGAAATTTCACTTGTGCCCCTTAACAAAACTTCATTATTTTTTTAATAACATGATTATTTTTATTGCATTTTCATTTTTCTTTTTAACATGAATTGTGAATTATAGATTGTGATTGGTGAAATATATAAAATTACAATTATACCTTCACCCAAATTTGATGTTTATTACCATAGGTTTTTTGTTTAATTGACTTTAATTTTATTTTTGGCAATAACTGAAATTTATAACATAATAACATTTAGAAAGATCTACACCACAAAATATTAATTAATCTACATTATTTCTTAAATTGAAGAAAATTTTAAAATTAAAATTATTAATTTAAACATCATGACCTTTCAGGACTCTTGTCCTAAAAGACCAAAAAATGAACGAAAAAATCTAAAATAAAAAGTCCAATGTTACATGTAATCCATTTGAAAATGAAGAATAGGGTTTTTGTACTAACTACCATAACTGTAATTATGTCAAAAGAAGGGAGGTAATATGATAAATTTGATATTGAACAGTAATAAGCTGATGCAAAAAACTCTTCCAAATAGCTTTTTTTAAATTAGCTTTTGCTTTTTGTACCCAAAAAGCTAATTCAAAAAGTTATCTAACTAAACAATCAAAAGAATTTTTTTACCCAAGTGAAACAGCTGATACCCACAAAAAGAGCTTTTTGAGGCCTAAAAGTTCTTTACCAAACAAGGCCTACATGTCATTACTAATGTATGATCAAACTCTAACTAATGGATGGCCAAAATTTGAGGGGTTTTTTTTGGGTTGGGGCTAACTAAGTTTAGTTTAAAATTTACTCGTTATCTCCTATGGTTTCATATCATAGTTACCATGTCAAGGACCAACATGAAATTAATGTAGGGTTTTAGGGCAACTTAACACCAAAAGTTGGCTCAAATAGTGAAAGAACTTAAAACTGAATATAAACGATCAATATGAAATTTAAGTCCAATATCTAATTTTAAAAAAAAATCCAATTAATTGAACCCTCACATTTGACATTGACTGCAACCCAACTATGGATTGGACATTCTACGGGCCAAAGTAAAGATTGCAGTATCAGTCTAATGTGTGACATTAATGTATGGTAATTGGCTTTAATACGAATATATATAAAATTTTGAAAAAGAAGGACTAGATTTTATGACTACAAAATAAAATGAGACTAAAAATATTATACGGTGATTTTAAAGTCTACTACAGGTTGTATGCGTATGATATTATCTCTCCACAATTGTACATCAAAAACTTTTCCCCAACATTATATAATTTTGCAAACAACTAATTTTATAGGAGTATTTTTTAAGAGTGCACTATTTTACAAGGGAAAACAAAATAGAAGGCTTGAAAACAGCCGTATAAACGACATACTTGCCAAGATTTTCTTTCTCATTATTATATTATTATTATATTGTTATAATATTTTTTTGGTAAAAGCCTTATTACGGAGTATAATATTTTCACCAAAAAAATTGCCAAAAAAAATTCTTAAATTCCATAGAAGTCAAATAGCAAGGCCCCGAAAAGAGCAAAAAAATAAAAATAAATAGAGCTGGTTCTGCCGGGCGACCCGAACAGGACCCGGCCCCGAACCTTTCAAATCCCCCCCCCGGGTGCGAAGACTCATCCCTAACCCAAGCCCTCCATATAAAAGCCCCTCAAAACACCTCTTTAGAGAGAGAAACAAGAGAGAGAAACAAGAGACTAAACTGAAACACAACATTTTAATATTCCTTCATTCCTTCGCTCATTCACCAGCTCTTCCTCCTCCCAGAAAAACACTCCCAAATTCTCTCTCTTCCTCTCCACTCTTCGACGAACCCTAGTTCTTGTCTATTTGGTTTCAGAAATTCGAGTTTTTGGTGTGTAAATAGAGGATTTGAAGCTGTGTTAATGGAGGCGGCAATGGAGGCGTCTTCGTCGTCGCATTTGCAGGGTCCTCCGCCGGCGCCGGAGAATCCAGAGGGTTCCGGCGCGGGCGAGGAGGCGGCGCCGGAAGAGGAGGAGGAAGACGAGCGTTTGATCTCCCAGGCGCAGAAGTTCATGGAAATGATCACTTCGTCGCCCGATAACCCTAGCCCCAAGGCCCTTCATGCCCTTGCTTCCCTTCTTGAAAAGCAAGAAGCCAGGTATCTCTGTGTCTTTCTCTCTCTATCTTTGTGAATCAATGAATTCTGTACAATTCGAAAAAATTGCTGTTTGGTTGGTCGAGTGAATATGATGGAGTTCTGGGTACTGTTTAGTAAGGATGTTCGTGGGTAACTGTACAGAATGTGTGAGCGAATAGTGGCCAAGTGGGTGTGTGATGGTTACGAAGTTGAATTATTGAGGGTTATTTGTTTATTGGTTTAATGCTTGGTTATTGTAATGAACTGAGGTGGCTGGAGCCTGGACTTATTAGCTCGCAGACGAATTTTTTTTTCTTTTTTCTGTCTTACTTCTTGTATATGTAGTCACGTTTCTCCCATCAAGAACCCACTTCAATGAAAGCAATTACTGCATGGATAATGGACCAAGATGAGGTCGTTGAAATTGTTGCTCTGCAAAGAAATGTCCAGTTACACTGTTGATATTGACTTTACCTATGTGAAGTTTATTTGTCTCTAGAAGAATGTAGTCATCAAAAGGTGTCATTGAAGGAAGGGGATATATGTTTTCAATTCCATCAAATAGGTTTTGATGTAGGATGCTTTTGGAGTAATCGCTACAAAGGGATAGTTGGCTTGCACAGAACCAAAGAAGTAACACAGAATTCTCAACTGAATTATAATTCTTAACATCATTCAAGGCTGCCCCCCTCCCCAGATAAGGGATTTATAGAGCTAAGAGTCCTAATAACATAAGGAAACTAGAAGATATCAAATACTAGAAAAAGAATAAAAATACCAGCCTAATATGATGCTAATGGATCAGGAAACTAAATATCACTTATATAGTACTAAAATCCTTATTTTGGCCATCTTAAATTATGCTTAAAAATACAAAAATAATAAAAGGAATATCAAAATACGAAAGATCTCCAATGTTAGAATATTCTCATTTCCCAAATCTCGTTACCCATACTTTAGTGTCATCCTCCATCATTTCCTCACCTGGCTGTTTTGCTGTCTGGCTGCACCACCCCCGCTCAGCACAGGGATACGATGGCATTTCTGTCTAGTGCCACCCTCCTTTTGGCTGTGTAGTTGGGTGTTCTCTTGTGAGGGGGCTTGTGATATGCATATATCTAAGTAGTTTTTCAAATTCTCTATGAAGAAAATATTGTATAAATAAAAAGTAGATCTAATGCACATGCAAATGATTGAATTATGTCTAGCATGTATCAGAGATGAGCTGATGATCTAGTTCATCTTTTGAAGTGTGCAACTAAGGGTTTCTTGAGCTCTTATGGTTAGGTTTTAGTTACGTTTGAAATGTCCTAGAATGCCACCAATTGGGTCTCATGTCATGCTCAATTGAATGCTTTAATATTTCATTTGCATGGTGATAGGACAATATGTTGTGGCAATCTTTGGGCTGGCTTTTGCCTCTGCAAAGTCTAGTGAGCTTGAGCTAGTGATATTGGTTATATTGTAATGGGTGATGTGACTTTATGCTTGGTTTTTTTACGCTTTGAGTTTAGAACGAAGCAGAGGGTCGATTGATAGTTGTCTTGTTGGTTGTAAAGTGATCGTTGTGGTTGTGGGGCGCGGGGTGGTCAGATGATCAGATTAAGGTATAACACAATCACCCCTACAGTTCCTTTGTTGCCTGTTCCTTCCAAACTCTGCCTACATACATTAACAATCAAAGGTGTCTCAATTCTTTTTGGATGAATTTTCCCTGTTTTCACAACCTTACCTCTTTTTTTAGTTTTATAGCCCTAAGAACATGCCGCATGATTTGAGACAGCAGCTTGAGAAATTCTCCTCAGTTCTATGCTGTCAAAAATCATGCAATTTCAGAAATATCCCCAAATTCATGAATAATTTGGATTAAAGAATCGTTGCATGCCTATGTTTTGGAAGCTGAATGTTAACAGAATATTAAGCACAGATTTGAAGTCTGGCTCTAAGTCCAATCAATTTGTCCCTTGACTTTATGACAAACTTTGTATCAATTAACATGACCGACAAAACCATATTTCTTTCTTATCTCAATCAAAATCCTAACATGTTCAGCTTTTATCTTCCGAATCATCCATTTTTGGAGTTCAGCTTACCTAGAGAAGTAACGAAGTAAGACTTTGTAAAAGAATTTATGAAGATAAGGCATTTATGGTCGAGGGATACCCTAGCTAAGTTGAAGTTTGACTTTCTTTGAAACTTCTCATCATTTCCAATGAGGTCCCTTGGCCTTTTCCCACATTTTGTCTTTTTTACTGCTCTCTATCCCCCTCCGTCCGCCTTTTTTTTGTTTTTGTTTTTTGGGGTGGGGGTTGGTTGTGATGGTCAGTTGACTTTCATCATCAATGTTGGTTTATTTTGAGGATATAGTAAAAATTCTTCGGACAACTCTATCCATTTGGACTTGTGAGCATAATAAATGTTATCTGGATGTTGTATGTATCATGTTACATGATAAAAAGATGTGTTGCTGCTGTGGAGGAGAAGGGTGAAGAAGAGTTAACTTCTTGGAGTTTGGAGGATGATTCCTTTGGGTATGAGGTAGGTACATGGAAGAAGAGAAATCAACAGATTTTGGAGGGCAAAGCCATGTCCTTTCAACTTTCCAAGCTCTATTTTTTAGAATTTTGTATAGTTGGAGTGATGTGCTTAATGGTGAAAGAAATATGAATTTTTTTGATTGTGTAGATGATATTATAAATAAGAGCTTGCAGGCGTAATGATGTTGTATTTGTCCCTTTTGTATATGCGTGACATTCAATTGGTGTCTTCTTAATGTAATTCTTGATTACTCATCAAGAAAATCAAAAAAGGAAGTTAGCGTGGGCAATTGTGACAAGTACTTGTATTTTCTTGTATAACGAATTTCCTTGGCATTCTAGGTAGCATTTTCCTTTCAGCTGTCCCGAACCATGAGTTGTTGCTTCACATGCATTTTCCTTTTGTACTAGATTGGCACCTAAGTGAGAAGAACTTATGAGTGGGAAAAGAGAGTATGTGAATATTTATTTGTTATCCTTTTTGACACAGGTACTTGGAAGAGACAGATCATTCCTCGTCCAATAACAGTCGGGCTTCACATAATATTGGACGACTGGGTACTTTAGTTCGGGTAATATCTCAGTAACTGCCAGCAGATTACGAAGATAATCATTGTCATCATCATCGTCATCATCATGAATTCAAAAGTATAGTTTCTGGTTTTTGCTGGCAATAAAACTATCTACTATTCTGAGTTGTTCCTCTCTTGTTCAGGAAAATGATGAATTCTTCGAATTGATATCATCAAAATTTCTATCAGAGTCTCGATACTCAATGTCAGTCCAAGCTGCAGCTGCAAGGGTGCTTCTTAGCTGTTCATTGACATGGATGGTAAAATTTGAGCAGCTTAGGCTCTCAGTTTATGCCTTTAGAACATAATTATTTCAACTTATTGGACCACTGGCTGTGTCCTGCAGTATCCCCATGTGTTTGAAGATGATGTATTGGAAAACATAAAAAACTGGGTGTTGGATGACAGCGCCAGAGTTTCCAGTGACAATGGCATATGGAAGCGTCAATTTGGCGAAAAGAAGTCATCTGATTTTGACATGCGTAGGACCTATTCTACAGGTCTTCTTGCTGTATGTTTAACTAGGTATGTTTTATATGCTGTATTAAGCTAGTAACCTGAGATATTTACGTGTATCTGAATTTTCCATGGGTGGTTTCAGTGGTAGCCAAGTAGTGGAAAACGTCTTAACTTCTGGCTTATCAGCTAAGCTGATGCGCTATCTTCGGAATCGGGTCTTGGGAGAGATGGGTGCAAGTCAGAAAGACACAAGTCATGTGGCTGAGGGAAAATCTGTTTCACTTGGAGGTGGAAGAGGTAGAGAAGAGAGCCGTGGCAGGTCACGACAAACTTTAGAGATTGCTGTTCAAGATGATTCTAGAATGCTACAAGATGGAAGATTAACGGATCAAGGTGGTGAAAGGGACCATGATAGAAGCATTAATCAGCAGGTACATGGAGAAGAACATTGGGTAAGCAGGGAGCCATCGGATGGATTGGCAGAAGAGGTTCATGCCTATGATGCAGACGTTGATGGTGACGACCGCTGGCATGGTCAAGATGTGCATGATGGGAAATTGAAAATTGGGGACAGAAATGGTCCTGGGAGATCCTTGCGTGATGAGGATTTTGATGAGAGCTTAAGGGATGATTCCTCAAGGCGCAGGGGTAATCGTGGCTGGTCGAGGCATAGGGGAAAGGTGAGGGTTAATGAAAGCACTTTAGAGGCTGAGCAGCCTCTTACATCTCCTGGCTCAGGAAGTCGTGGGGGTCAAGGACGGAGTGGTAGAGAAAGGTGTTCAACAAGGAACATTGATGGGAAACGAGTGACAGATAGCAGGAAGTGCTCAACGAGGAATTCTGAGGGCATGACGATGGAAAGAGAAGATAATGATGAGTGCTTCCAAGAGTGCAAAGTTGGCTCCAAGGACATCTCAGATCTTGTGAAGTCAGCTGTTAGAGCTGCTGAAGCTGAGGCAAGAGCTGCTGGTGCACCCATGGAAGCCGTCAAAGCTGCTGGAGATGCTGCTGCTGAACTAGTCAAAAGTGCTGCCATGGATGTAAGCTCTTCAGGAGAACATCCTTTCCAAAAGAACAAAGAAGAAAGACAAAAACTGCTGTTCTCACACCCCCACCCCTTTTTCTTTTCAATAAGTCTGTTAAATCAACAAACTAAGTGTAAAGAAAATTATGAGCGGAGTGGGAAGGGTGATCGACTGATCGCTAAAAACAAGGGGGGAGGAAAACACATTTAATTTCTCATTAAACTTGTTTTCTGACTTTGTGGTTTATGCATGTATAGGAGTTCAAAGCTACAAACAACGAAGAAGCTGCAGTGTCGGCTGCTTCAAGAGCGGCATCTACTGTGATTGATGCTGCTAATGCGATTGAAGTTTCAAGGTAACAAATTGGAGATATACCAGTGGTAGTTAGTTTATTGTTTGCTATGTTTTGTTCTTTCCTCAAATAATCCATTGCACTCGTCTGGGGAAGATTCTAATCTGCAATTATTTAATGGTAGAAATTCTGAAAGTGCCAGTGCCGATGTGCCGAAAACCAGTGTTGCGGAACCAGAAGAAAATGCTGATGTTGTAGAGTTCTTCATCCCAGATGGGGATGCGCTTGCACAACAAAGGGAGAAGTTCTGCATTCAGTGTCTTGAGATACTGGGAGAGTACGTTGAGGTTCTTGGGCCTGTGCTGCATGAGAAGGGGGTAGATGTCTGCATTGCATTGCTACAGAGATATTCGGACGACAAAAAGGAATTGGAAATCTTGTCTTTCCTTCCTGATGTGCTGAAGCTCATTTGTGCTTTGGCTGCTCATAGAAAATTTGCTGCAATGTTTGTGGATCGTGGTGGCATTCAGAAATTGCTCGCAGTTCCAAGAGTTCCTCAGACTTTCTTTGGCCTTTCTTCTTGCTTGTTTACGATTGGGTCTCTTCAGGTAAGAATTAAATCCTGGATAGATTTTTGCCTGTTTCAGCTTTGGTTGTCTGGAGTGATCTATCTATTTATTTGAAGGTTTGTTCTATCGGTGTTTTTTTTCCCCTTTTCTCTTTGTAAATACCTTCTCTGATACTCAGAGCATCCTTTTGGAATCTTTGCTTCAGGGGATTATGGAGCGTGTTTGTGCGCTTCCTTCAGATATTATTTATCAGGTGGTTGAGTTGGGTCTGCAACTTCTCGAATGCCCGCAGGATCAGGCCCGAAAAAACGCAGCTTTATTTTTTACGTCTGCATTTGTCTTCAGAGCTATCCTTGATGCCTTCGATGCACAGGATGGTCTGCAGAAATTGCTAGGACTCTTACACGATGCTGCTTCTGTAAGATCAGGAGTCACTCCTGGGACCATGGCAACTTCTTCTGGAGCACTCAGAAATGAAAGATCAAATGCTGAAGTGCTTACATCATCTGAGAAACAGATAGCTTATCATACTTGTGTTGCTCTGAGACAGTACTTTAGAGCACAGCTGCTGCTGCTTGTGGACACTCTCCGTCCAAGCAAAAGCAATAGAAGCTCAGCGCGTCATATTCCAAGCACAAGAGCTGCTTATAAGCCTCTTGACATTAGTAACGAGGCTATGGATGCAGTTTTTCTCCAGATACAGAAGGACCGGAAACTCGGTGCTGCATTGGCAAGGGCTAGATGGACAGCAGTAGATAGGTTTCTGGCCTGTAATGGACATGTTACGATGCTAGATCTATGTCAGGTATTTTCCTTTGCCTTTCATTTCTTGAACTAGTTTCCTGACATGAACATGCTAATAATTATTATCTGTGTAGGCCCCTCCTGTTGATCGTTATTTGCACGATTTGCTTCAATATGCGTTGGGTATTCTGCATATTGTGACGTTGGTACCTTATAGTCGGAAATTGATTGTGAATGCTACATTAAGCAATGATCGTGTTGGGATAGCAGTTATTTTGGACGCAGCTAATGGACCTGGTTATATAGACCCTGATGTAAGTTTATAATAGTTCTTTCCTCGTAGCAATTTGAGGGTGTATGCCCGGATTAACTCCTTGTTATGTGAACTTACATGGGTCCCTTTTCTTAATTTAAAATAATCTGTATATATCAGATTATTGAGCAGGCACTAAATGTGTTGGTCAACCTTGTTTGTCCCCCGCCATCAATCAGCAATAAATCGCCTCTTGTTGCACAAGGTCAGCAATGTGTTCCTGTCCAAACATCTAATGCTCCTGGTACAGAGACTAGAGATAGGAATGTGGAAAGAAACATATCAGATCGAGCTGTTTCTGTGCCTAGCCAGAATGAACCAAAGGAGCAAAATGGTGAACCCAGTACTTCAGATAGGGGTTCAATTGTAAATAATACCATGCAAAGTCCAGCTCCTAGCTTAGCCTCTGGATTAGTTGGCGATCGTAGGATTTCTTTAGGTGCTGGAGCTGGTTGTGCTGGCCTTGCTGCACAGTTAGAACAAGGATACCGTCAAGCAAGAGAGGCTGTCCGTGCTAACAATGGTATCAAGGTTCTTCTGCAACTCCTTCAAACCCGTGTGGTGATGCCCCCTGCTACTCTTGATTGTTTGCGTGCACTTGCATGCCGTGTCTTGCTGGGTTTGGCCAGGGATGACACAATTGCACATATATTGACAAAGCTTCAGGTGAGGTCACCTTCTTTGTTCATGCTTTCTTTGCCTGGCTTAGAATCAGATCCCTTTTTGATCTTTAAAAAAAGAGAAAAGTATTTCCCTTTTTCCTCCTTGAATGAGGATTCTTTTTTTTTTTAGGATTTGCCTACGGAAATTGTTATTCATAAATAAACATTAGTCAGAGTACATGTAAATTTTAAAATTTGCTTGGATTTTTAGGTTGGGAAAAAGTTGTCAGAAGTGATCAGAGACTTAGGCAGCCAGACGCCTGGAACGGAGCAGAATCGGTGGAAGACGGAACTTACACAAGCTGCTATAGAGCTGATTGCGGTATGAATTAGAAGCAGTTCTAGTTCATGTTGTATTGATGCATGAGTTTGCTTGTCTTTTGGCAATAAGAATTTCTATTTTATGAGGGGACTTGGATACATGCGTGCGCTGGATGTGTTTGTGTGCACGTTAATTGCTTAAAATAACTTTTTTTAGCATGTACAGTGAACGAGAAGGTAAGGGACGGCTACTTTTTGGAAAACCCCTTCCGTTCAGTACTGGACGCAGGTTGATTGAGTCCGGTAGCCTTCCAGGTCCACTGTGAAGCAAATGCGAGCGCAGTTCCTGATACCATGCCTGGTGGTCCCCCGCCTTAACAAATTCACCGATGTGATGTAGTGATCAAGTACTTTCTTTCTCCAGAAGGGAAAGGAATGGCTTAACAGCGCCTGATCGGGACCTTCAACAAGTTCTCTTTTCGTTGATCAAACTATGGTTCCCACATTTTCCGTCTACCGGTGGTTAAGAAGCGTCCGTCATTAATTTTTAACCAAATCTAGCAGCTTGAACCGGACCATTTTCCTACTTTATCTCGGTTTTCCTGTGCATGAGTTTTTTTTTGGGGGGGGGGGGGAGGTATGAGCCTCGTCAGTAGAATTGGAGATAGGCAAGGCAAGTCCTGTTGGACCCTAGATTTAGAACGCATTCTCTACTTAGTACCTCCACAACAAAGCAGAGAACTGTCTATCAGCACAAGTGGACGTTTTGCTGTAGCCCACTTTTTTCTAAAGCTGAAAAAAGTGCCGAATATTAGGAATGAAAATACTATACCTAAAGCCTATGTTACATGGACTCAAGTATGGGGTGTTGGACGCGAGCATGGATCTGAGTGTTCGACTCATCAAAGGTCTAACTTTAGGATACGGGGACACTAACCAAAATTTGGTCATGGATATGAGGACTTATAATTTTACGTATAGAAGTTGCAATTTTAAGTTAATCTCCTTAGAATATTTCAATGGTTGCAAGGTTGTCAATTTGCCAAACGGTTGAACATTAAAGATCCATTAAAATAATAATCAGCGAAGAAAGAAAAAGACCTCATCTTCTTAATTTTTCTCACCCTTGCACCTTTAGCGTTTGGGTAAGGGTCCGACTGTGTCCTATCCGCATAGTGTCGTGTCCGACACGGGTACGGCAAGGCAAAATAGAGAGTCCTGGTATCATAGCCTAAAGCTGCAATTACTAGTGAATCTTAGATAGACGATAGATGTGTATGCTTTGGATCAGCTATTACTATTTTCCCCATTCACGAAACGTTTTTACTGATCCCTCCCCCTCCCAAAGTAGGCAATAGCCTGTCAACCAATATTTTTGAAGATTCTTGTTATCTTCTATCTAATGTCTATCATGTTTGGCAAGTAGTTTATACCCTTAGGCTTCTTATACTAGTTGGCTGAGAAGAAAATGACTATTGAATCTTCGGTGGAAGTTAGGCAGATATTCTTCATATGGGCCATTAATTGTGATCTTACTAACAAATCTGAGGACTGGGCTTGCATTTTGTCATAACGTGAGGCCAAATTCTGAAGTCTACTGATGTTGTGGCCAGTGGCCACTGTATGATAGCATAATTGGACAAGTTAACAGAGGGTTAGAAATATTTGTAACATATTCAAAGATACCTATTGTACATGCAATCTTGTGAGTAGTTTGTGCATGCTATTCCTGTATTGATTTTGTCTTCTTTAAAACCATCTTTGCTTAAAAATCTTATTCAGAATATCTCACTAAGTTGATAGGTTCTCACATAGTCAGATTCAATATTTGCCACTCATGGAAGGTATACCGTGATGTTAAAACAATTACGCTCACTCTGTTTGGAATGAAATGTCATTTTTGACATAATCTCGGGTACTTATTGGTCAGCTTGCATTAGCTAAATTGAATATTGGAGAGAGCACCACAGCAGAAAGTGTTTGTGTGTGTGTGTGTGTGTGTGTGTGTGTGTGTGTGTGTACAAGATGTCAGAAGTTTGCTCATGAGCTCTACATGTGATACTCAATGTCAAAATGGTATTGATTACAACCTCTGAGCTATATGTGGATATTGGGTGCTGGATTGAGTTCTGATCCTTAATGCAAATTGCTTTATGTGGTTCACAGATTGTAACAAATTCAGGCCGTGCAAGCACATTGGCCGCTAGTGATGCTGCTACCCCAACACTGAGACGTATAGAAAGAGCTGCGATTGCTGCAGCTACCCCTATTACATACCATCCAAGGTATCTCGGACTTGTGTTATTTGGTTGTAATGCTCTCTCATTGCTTGTTGGTCTTAGTGTTTTGATGCCTGTTTTCTTGCCAGGGAACTTTTGCTGCTTATACATGAGCACCTACAGGCATGTGGTTTATCTTCAACAGCTGCTGCATTATTGAAAGAGGCTCAGTTGACACCTTTGCCATCCCTCTCTGCTCCAGCATCTCTTGGTCATCATGACGCTGTTCAAGAGGCTCAACCCATACAAATCCAGTGGCCGTCTGGTCGGATTCCTGGAGGGTTCCTGAACAATAGGTTAAAATTGACTGCACAGAGTGAGCAATTGCTGTTGAAAGGTGATTCAGCTCTCTCTGCGAAGAAAAAACCTCTTATTTTCTCCTCTAGCTTCAATTCACGGTCTAAAGGCCGTCCATCTACTGAGCTACAAACACCATCTACAAGTAAGGTCCAAAGTGGTTCAAAAGGGGGCCTGACATCTACAGGTGCTTCAGAAACTCCTCTGGCATCAACTTCTGAATTGACAGTTGATGTTGACACTTCTGCAAAGACTCCGATAGTATTGCCAATGAAGAGGAAGTTAACTGAGCTGAAGGAGGTTGGTCCAACCTTATCAGCCAAGCGACTCAACTCTACTGAGCATGGACTCAAGTCTCCCATTTTTCAGACTCCCAACAGTGTTCGCAAAGGCAGCCTTTTAAGTGATGTCCTTGGTTTCTCTACACCAAATTCTACTGTCAAGGATATCTATGGGCGGCAAGCACCTTTTACTGGCCAGCCTGAAAATTTGGATGATAATCAGTGTGTTGACACTCCTTTGGGGTCGTCCCAACCAGGGTTTCTTGGTGACCCACAACCCGCGAGTTCTGAGAGGTTGACATTGGACTCCATAGTAGTTCAGTATTTGAAGCATCAGCATCGCCAGTGCCCTGCTCCTATAACTACTCTCCCTCCTCTCTCGCTCTTGCACCCTCATGTTTGTCCTGAACCTAGGCGAAGCCTTGATGCCCCTTCTAATGTCACTGCTCGTCTTGGTACTCGTGAATTTAGAAGCATGTATGGTGGGATTCATGGAAGTAGGAAGGATCGTCAATTTGTTTACAGTCGGTTTAGGCCTTGGCGAACGTGTAGGGATGATGCTGCTGCGCTTCTGACATGCATGACTTTCCTTGGTGACTCATCCCAGATTGCTGCTGGCGGTCATTCTGGGGAGCTCAAAATTTTTGATACCAACAGCAATAATATTCTGGAGACTTGCATAAGCCATCAGTCTCCTGTTATCCTTGTCCAGTCATATCCTTCTAAGGAGACCCAGCTAGTCCTATCTTCTAGTTCTCTTGATGTGAAGCTGTGGGATGCAACTTCGATCACTGGGGGGCCCGTTCACTCCTTTGACTTATGTAGGGCTGCAAGGTTTAGCCATTCGGGGACACGTTTTGCAGCATTACCAACAGAAATATCCCAGCGCGAGATTCTCTTGTACGATGTTCAAACATATCAGTTGGATCTAAAGTTGACAGACACCTCTTCTGGTCCTTCTGGTCGTGGCCATGCATACTCTCTTGTACACTTCAGCCCTTCAGATGACATGCTGCTTTGGAATGGTGTCTTATGGGATAGACGAGTTTCTGGTCCTGTTCATCGGTTTGACCAGTTTACTGATTACGGTGGTGGCGGCTTCCATCCTGCTGGGAACGAGGTATGGCTAATGATTTAATATATAAAATCCTTTGTGGGATCTGTCAGTTGCCACTACTATTCTAGCCTATTTTCTGTTTCAAACTTCTGAAACACAGTACTCCAAATGGTATGATATCATGTTATCTTGTGACTTTGTTTACTCTATGATTTATATGTTATATCTATTTATAAGTCCAAAATTTCAGGGATATCATACAATGCAGGGTGGAAGTATATTCCTGATATTCTTCTGTTTTCTGACTGAATATTTATATACTCTCAGTATGTAGCCATTCTTCTCATCACTTTCAGCGGAATAAAATGTCTCGGTAGGAAAGTGTAACAGCATGTCACTCTTTGTTGTCGGTTAGAATACCAGTCTCTGGGCAAAGGCCATGTGAACTGTCCAGTCTTAATGTCCCCCCCCTCCCCCCGCAGTTGACTGCGCGTTACAGCATAATTTTCCCTGATAAGCTCCAATGTGCATGTTGTGACAGGTTATCATAAACTCTGAAGTTTGGGACCTGCGAAAGTTCAGGCTTCTAAGAAGTGTACCTTCCCTGGACCAAACTGTCATTACGTTTAACAGCAGTGGGGACGTTATCTACGCAATCTTGAGAAGGAACCTTGATGATATAATGTTGGCCGTCAACAATCGCCGTAGTAAACACCCGCTGTATGCTGCTTTCCGCACAGTGGATGCTGTCAGCTATTCTGATATCGCCACTATCCCTGTGGACCGCTGTGTTCTTGACTTTGCAACCGAGCCCACTGATTCCTTTGTTGGACTGGTCACCATGGATGACCCAGAAGAGATGTTCTCTTCTGCTAGGGTTTATGAGATTGGTCGCCGGAAGCCCCCCGATGATGACTCCGATCCCGATGATGTGGAAAGCGAGGAGGAAGAGGAGGAGGATGATGACGATGTGGATGTGGACCCCATCTTGGGCCCTGGCCTTGAAGGTGATGGTGACAGCGATGGTGATGATATGAGCAATGATAGTATGGCTGATATGGATGAGGATGATGAAGAGGATGGTGATTTCTTTATCGATGATGTGGGTTTTGACGGCGGACCTGGAATTTTAGAAATTGTGACAGAAGGCGATGAAGATGACGATGATGATGATGACAGCGACATGATGGAGTCCTTCAGCAGTGGGGATGAAGAATACCTTTGAATTTGTAATGGATATCCTTTGGCTTCAACTGTTTATACAAGTTACTCCATTGTCTCAAAGGGAAAAATCTGAGGGGGTTGGCACTTGGAAATCTTGTAACTATAGCTGGGTTAGGTCAAATTTTATTACTTTTGGAATGTGGAGAAGCTGATTTTATTAAATTAAGATCTCAACAATAAATTTCCTCGTGTGCCACTTTCTTCCTTCCCTGGTCACTGGTGTCTGTCATTGATTACAAAAGCAGAAAGTGCGGTTTTCTGCACTTTTTGCTGCTACAATAGAAGGTTTCATCAGAAAGTTGATGCTTTGCAAAATTGCACGATATGCATCAGCTGATGGCATGCTTTTTCATAGGGTGCAGACATCCTACTTGGCTAGTCAAGCTTGTAAAGGTGGTTGATATTGGACCTGTCAGTTCGAATGCTGCCTGTAAAGATCTTTGTGCTTTACCCTACCTGCAACAACAAAAACTCTTAATCAGTGTGTCTCATTAAGTTTAGGGAGTTTTAGATGTATGTAATTTTATTCCTTCACAACATTTTTGCTATTAGAGAGACTAATCCTAAAAAGCTCAAAACAATTTTATCGAGTTGAAAAGTTCTTCAAAGACGCATAAGAGAATAATAGAATTAGTAATTGGAAGAAGAAGAAGAAGAAGAAGAAGAAGAAGGAGAATTGTTGCAACATTTAGACAATAAAAACACTCACAAGTGCACATAATAAAAAATGACTTAACTAGTTAAATTGACTAAAATTTAAGGCTTTTCCCCTAAACCCAAAGAAGAAATGGTGACACATTATTGCAACAATTTTAGAATTATTTGTACAACCCAAAATTCACAAAACAATTGGTGATCAATTAAATGAAAACATATGGAAAAGATTTTGGGCAGAACTCTACAATATAACTCACACTAAAGCTTACAAGGAAATGATCAAAATCATGAACACCGAGAGCAGAAAACTAGCAGATGTCTTCACAAAACCACAACTGCCACTGCCTGCCCCTGAGCTTGTATCAGTCCTAATTTGGATGATAAATCTGCAAGTTCCACTAGAAGGGTCTTCTGCTGTGATAACTGAAAGACTATCAGGAAATTGGCAAGCTCCATCCAACTGGTTTTGCTGCTGATAATAGCTATTAAACGCGTAAGATACATTCCCTGTAGCATCCAAATTACTACATGAAGTTCCATAACCTAAGCTGGTGCAATCAGCATTGGCACAAGCATAGGACACACTCGGGGCGACTTGGGGGTCATTTAGATTAGCTGAGGGGTTCATGACACACCATTTCCTTGCCAGATACTGAACACCTTTAGCTCGGACAAGGGAGTTGGTCTGCGTCAGACCGAGGTTAAGCCGGTACTTTGGAGTTCCATCATAATAGAAAATCCCCCAATGCCTCTCAAAGTTTCCCGGTTGTATACTCTTGGCATCTTCATCGATAAGGCTAAAAAGGTAGGCATCGATAGGGCCACTTGGCCTCATTGGCGTACCTGTTCGGAGGATGAACATGAGTTCTAGGACGTCAGAAGAAGAAAGTAATTACATTGACATACAAGCCTATCGAGCTATTCCATTTCATATCAATAGATTTGAGGACTTATATAATCTAATTCTCCTGTTTAAGTTGATTGGCAGGCAAATTGGAAACCCCCAACTGTACCTTTTCCTGCTGAGACATGGTTGATGAACCCTTGGTTGAACCTCTGTGCATTGGTAGGATTAGCATTCTTGTCACCATCAGTTGGCCACCCAATCTCACCTACAATGATGGACATATTCCCAAACCCATTCTTCTGAAGAGACCAAACAAGAGTGTCATAGTTTGCATCGAAAACATTGCTATAAGTCTTCCCATTATCATTCAGAGGCGATGAGAAGCCATCGAAGAAGGCATAGTCAGTAGGGAAGTTGGGGTCGTCATAGAGGCTTATGAAAGGGTAGATGTTAATGGTGACAGGGCTTCCGTTATCACTCAAGAACTGGATGATTTGCAACATGAGATCATGAATGTCCGGTCGGAAGTCACCCCCAGAGGGGAGACCGGTTGAGGATTGATACACATCGGCATTCAGAGGGATAGTGGCCTTCACCTCAGAGGCTAGCCCGGCTTTTACGAGTGCTGACTGGATGTTCTGGAGTGCAGGAAAAGTCACTGCATTGTAGGTTCCATTTAGAGTCCTCAGAAATTGTTCATTCCCAACTGCTACATATCTAATAATGACAGACAATACACAGTGTCAGCAGCAGCATTGCATTGTAGAAAATGACGGTAAGGCAAAGGGAGAAATATGACAGCATCATTAAGTGATACGCTATGAATCAAAATTAGCAGTTTTTAGCTAGTTTAACTGGTGAAGTTTTTGTAAATTTGTATCAGAAAAGTGTTCGGATATCAACTATATTAGTTATAGTGTCTCCCTCTACAACACCAATCCCTCCCCCCCACCCCCCCACCAAAAAAAAAAAAAAAAAAAAAAAAAAACAGGCATAATGGGAAGACAATCAAAATGACTCTTCTCCCCCTCTTGGGTGGGTTTCAGATGATGGTGGTGAGGTGTTTATGCGAGCATCAACTCCAAAGGCATACTTGTAAGATTATGAGGATATTTGAATGTTCTATTTTTATTTTTTCCTGGGCAATGTGTGGTCAATGTCATGTCAAAATCACCCAACCCCCTATTAATAAGTGGACAATATCAAGTGGGTAAAATGCATACATGTCGAGAAACATCATGAAGCATGTTTAGATCTTCATCTCCACCAAAAATCAACAAAAACTTTCCTTTCACTATCTTCATCATGCTCACATGGCAAACTAAGAGACTAGCTACATAATTGGTAAAGGACAATCAAATGTGAAACAACATTAACTAATAACTACCACTCCAACAAATATAGCAATACAACCATGATGAAATATAAAACAATAAAGGCATATTTCTTTTTCTTTTTCTTTTTTTTTTTGAATGGGTGATCAGTCGCTCCACCTGTAGACCCTATACAAGATAGTTCAATGGACCTTATACAATATACATACAGTAGGAGGGGGGAAGTAAGCTAAGCACATAGACCTCATTGTATCCCATCAATCTTCCAAAACTAGAAGAATTTGTTGATAGCAGAGATTGATTCTACATCGTCCATATAAAAGGTACACATTGTACCACTACAACACATTACGCTTTGACAATAGAGGCCAACTAGTAGTTGTGCCGGAAGGGATAAAACAGTGCTCCTTAATAATAAGCTATGCCAACAAATGCCAGACACATACACATTCATGAAATATATTGAATTAGAACACATAGGACCATATTGTATCATGCTAGGCAAATTAAGATTTAACACGGTCTTATCTCAATATATAGAAACCCAATTTTTCGAGACATCCATGTCTCGAATAATGCAAAAATATTGGGAAATACCCAAGATGCCCAAATCAAAACAATGGTTAATCTTAGTAAAATTACCTTACATTAACTCCATAGGAGGTGACATAAGAGGATAGATTATGGGCAACCCAATTCTCAGCAGCACTAACATCACTTGATAAAAAAGCCAATAAATCATTTGGAATACCAACCATAACCTCAATTCCTGTTTTGCCCAAAGCCTTCAAAGCACTTGGATCTGCCTCAAAAAGCTTCACTTTTTGAAACCCATTATCCTTCAACATTTGAACCACTATATGTGCAGGCAAAGGGTGTGTTGCTTGTGTACCCCAATTAGCTCCTAAGCTATTTCCATTAACACCCACCCCCATTATTAGCCCCATGGTGATAACCATGGAGCTCACCACACCATATAACCAGCTCATCTTATTGCTCTTCATATTTTTTGGGGAAGAAATAGATACCCTTTTTCCCTTTTGGTTTCTTCTGGATCACTGGTTTGACAACAACAACAACCACCGCCACCAGTGTGAACCCTGCCCGAGTAAGGAGTGGGGAGATCAGATGTAGATAGTCTTACCTCTACAAGCAAAGAGACCGATTCCAAGGGAACCTAGTTTCAGGGTCGCCCAATGAAATCCACCCACTTGAAGCCCATGAATCAAAAACACCCAAAAGGGGTTGCTTGAAAGATGTTCGTGGTGACCCAGATGAAATTTCACTGAAAAAATGGGTATCAATATTTTCAGAGACAGAAAGAGAGACAAGGAAAGAGAGAGGAAGAATGGTATCCAAGCCTAACTAATTAGTTATAGAAAGCTAAATAGGAGCATCTGAATAGAAAAAGGTTAATAGTTTTTATGAAAGGAAAAAGGGAATCAATAGAATTGAATGAATAAGCTGGTCAATCTAGTGACAGACAGACATGGAATATCAGGGGCAGGGGATTGTGGATGATCATGAAATTATTGAAATAGATAAGAGAGAAAAACAGGGGAAAGTGGCAGGTGGGGGCGGTCACAAAACCACATGAATGAATGAATGAATGACTGAATGTGAGGGGAAGAGAGAGAGAAAGAGAGAGAGAGAGTATAAGGTGCGGGAACAAGAAAGAAACAGGGGAAAGCAGAGGACTAGACTGAGCAGGAGGACCAGAATGTTGGGCACAGTCATCTAGTCCCTGTCCCTATTGACCAAGTAAAATGTCCTGGCCTCATTTCAATATCTAAGAATGCATGTTTTCTTATGTTTTTCTTTTTGCTATAGATAAGCTAAATCAATTGGGCAATCCTAGGGTTTAGCTTGATCAAAACTAAACTCAAGTTTGATTTGACCAAAACTAAGGATAGTAAAGTGTATTTCCAATTGAGAAAATTTATTTTCCTTAGAAGAAAATTGGGTCAGAAACCATGATTATCACGTACATAATTTGATTCTGTAACGTGAATTAATTTATCTTAGACAAGAGTCAGAGATACCATATACCATAGCTATATTTGACTTTGTGTTAAATTTCGATATGTACATTTCAATATTTGATCCCTTTTGTTTTTAGTTGCGATTATAGTCTTATAAAGTTGAAATAAATTTCAAACAAATCATGTAAAGGTTCGGCTTATGTACTAAAAATGCAATATCAGGGCTTGATTTCAAGTTGTGCATACTTGCTAAACTTCAACTGACAATCTAGTCAACTAACCTAATTCATTATTAAAATTAATAATTAATAATGATGCTTTTTAACCAATAATATCTCTTAAAATGAAGGCATTTATGTAAATAATTTGAATTAATTGTAACTATCTACATAAATTCCTATAAACTTTTAATTACTAATTGCGTATATGACAAAAGAAAAAGAAAAAATGAACATCACAACAACTGTTGAATGTGAATTGCATAGGCAAGAAAGAGACAGGATGATCAAACACAGAACCAAAAACATATGACAATAAAAATTAATATTCACATTGATAAAGGGGCATCTGGGCTTGGTTTAGGGAGGACATAAGGCATTGCATTATTGGTTGGTCGCCTGAAAAAATTAATATCACTACCACATGAAAAGCCCGCCCCCCCCCCCCCCCTTTTTTTCTTCAAAACATTAAAGTAAAAAAAGGCCAAAAAGGCATGTTTATTCTATTCGGATTGACTATTTAAAATCTTAGAATATTTGTTCAATTTCACCACATCAATGAAGGACAAGTGGTGCAAGGAATTAGCCCCTTGTAATCTTCTTGTTACATCCTTCCTTTTTTTAATCGGTATAGGTAAAAGTATATATTCGAGTTTTGAAATAATTGCAAATTTTTAAAATTCTATTAAGAAATTTTCAAATTTATATAAAAAGTATTAATTAAGAAAACTTTTGAATTTAAAGTATTGAAATTTGTAAGTCTAAAAGATTTTGTACTAGCAAGAATGTTAGTGAGATGGAGCTTGATTTTTAATACTAGTGATGATGCGAATTTTGAAATTTTTAGTGTTTGATGTGAGTATTACGGATATTAAAATGCATGAGTGTAAAATGTTTTAGTAATTCGGTAAGTTCTCATTAATAGCAAAGTTTAATTTTAATTCTAATCAAAATTAAGTTATCCATTTTGTACATAAATTGCTCATACGAATCATTTCCGTTGAAAATTTAGGTAAAATAATATTTTGTCAAATATTATAGCTTAGTCTACACCTCAAAAAATTTGTATGGTTAAAAAATTCAATCGTTTAAATGTATACAATCGTTAAATGTATACATACACTTAGATCTGACAAAAACTGATATGACCTAAAAATCTGACTTGAACCCGCCTGAAAATTTTGAGTTTTGAACACCATTTTCTCAACTCAAACTCAAAATAAATTGATCCCGAAAAACCCTTAAATTTTTAAGTGAAACTCGACCCGAACCAGAACTCGCTTGATCAACGCGAATATTATATCTTTTTTTTATCTTTCTTTAATTTTTTTCTCCTTAACAATAATAGTTTTTTATTATAACGAATCATTTAGAAAGACGTTATAAAATCATTGCATCTCTTCGCAGATTAGGCGATGGGGCTCGTTCTTTCCCAAATTCATTCTCATCAAATAACGTCATACAGAACTTATAAATAAAACAATTTTATGAAATAGCATGACGTAACTATCTAGATTCAAGAAAATCAATTTAGAATAAGATAAGTATTAAAAATGTGCAAGTCATACCATCATATTCTTCGTAAAATAAATACATCTCATCGCATTTTGAATATATTATTCTGTAATAATCTAAAATTTTGATGTTATAATTAATAGATAATTGTAAACTCTTGTGCGTCTATAATATTCTTTCATTTAGTTTCCTTCTAATTAGTTTTGAACTTGATATCAATGTTGGGCAATGGAACAACTTGTGTTCATGTTAGGATCTACCTACTAATAAAGCATACCAGATTAATTAATGGTAGGTTAATTTAAAAAATATCGAATTATTAAATGGGTTATTACAGGGTCAAACAACTCTGACTCGTTCACATGTTTTAGATTAGTCGGCTCAGGAACGACCCAACCCATTATTAATTTTTTAATATAGGGGTCATCCCACCCAAATGTGACTCATTGTTTACTTGTACATGACTTTCATATATCATATTAAAAAATTTGAATATTTTTCATATTATTTTACGAAATTGCGATTACAATGTTGTACATTAAATGCAGACAATTTAAAGTAATAAATATGTTGAGATTTTGATTTTCATGAAAAGAGAAATAACTTATTAAAAGGGCTCCAAACCCGGAAAATCGAGATACGATCGCCCGTATTTTACCTGAACTCGAAATACACCATAATCGTATTTATCCCATTTACCCGAACCAATAGGTCTACATACACATGTAGATAACGTTAACATTCAAACGTACATATTTTACATTAAAACACAATGTTTCAGTCCTTCAATTGTAAACCGATATTTTTTCTTGATGTACTTGAGGGGCTAATTTTTAACCTAAACATCAAATAATTGTGTTTGATAACTCCTTTTTTTGGGGATAGAATTGCTTGACAAGCCCTAGCCTAATACATTTTTCATTTTTTTTTTTAAAGGTCTGCAGGGACAATTACCTACAGTTGAAAAATGAAAAGTGAAGAATGGACTAATTAATTCCTGTTTCTAGAGTGGCAATCCCCTGCCACGATTGCCCTCCATCCTTCTCAGCCATTTGCTGGTGTGATCGTGACCCTCAATCACATCAGATTATTATTTTCAGTGCTACTTATTATGCTAATATTTTAATGATATTTCTTCCCGAAAAAATAACTTAATTAGTTTTCACACTTGTGGCGGTTCAATAATTATCTTGTATTAGAATTCCAGGTCAACTTTTTCTTTTTTAAATCGTAAGTTCGGAATATTCCACAGACAACATAATGGTCATTAGTCACTTAAATCATTTTCTTTATTTCAATTAGTTTAATATATTAACTAATGCGTAACCCCACATTGCATGTGTCTTGTGTGACACACAGCAATAAACCATGTTATATGGTTTGACAGTTAAACCATGAAAAAATCAGAAAATACAAAATGGGTTTCGACGGTTGAATTCAGAAGTTACAAGTGAAAGGTCTATACAAGTTATTACTAAAAATTTGAATTTAAATCGCATACGTTGATATTTATACCTTTAAAAATTGAAAAAAAATAAAAACTCAACAAAAGGTTGACTGGTTAATCTAGTTTCGCCCCCAAGTAGAGAAAAGGTGTCTTGTGTCTTGTGTGATACACAGCAATAGACCACGTTATATGATTTGACAGTTAAACCATGAAAAAAAATCGGAAAATACAATAATGGGGATCGACAGTTGCGATACAAAAGTTACAAGTGACAGGTCCATACGAGTTATTACTAAAAATTTGGATTTAAATCCCATACATTGATATTTATACCTTTAAAAATAGGAAAAAATAAGAACTAAACAAAAGGTTGACTGGTTAACCTAGTTTCACCCCCAAGTAGAGAAAAGGTGTCTTGTTTCTTGTGATACACAGCAATAAACCATGTTATATGATTTGCAATTAAACCATGAAAAAATCAAAAAATACAATAATGGGGATCGATGATTGAGTCATAAAAGTTACAAATGAAAGGTCTATACGAATTATTGCAAAAAATTTGGATTTAAATCACATACATTGATATTTATACCTTAAAAAATAGGGTGAAAAAAAAAAAGAACTCAACAAAAGGTTAACCGGTTAACCCAATTTCGCCCCAAGTAGAGAAAAGGTCCAAGGAGGTAGCTTTAAAAAAAGGTAGGATAAAAGTTGGGAAGTTTTTCTTTTAAACCACCAAAAAAAAAAAAAAAAAAAAAAAAAAAAGAGGAAAAAACCACACAGAGGAGACAGAGGAATTGCAAATGAGACAGCGTAATGTTATTATTGTTATACTTCTTGTTGAGCAAGCTCATATTAACCCTGATAGCTGAGTGGTACATAAGCTCAGTTCTGCGTGGATAACATAATACCACTCATTTTCCTATTGATCTAATAGGACCATAGGAACTGTGTACTTCTCACTCCTCACTGTATGAAGACCATAATATGTACAAGAAAAGCTCAATCATGTCATGATCATGCCAAGCATTCAAGCTCGTTATTGCATGAAGTGGACTTTTCAGTCACTTTGTTTCACCCTAGAAGACAAAAGGGGTGCATATGTGCTGTTATGCTAAGGTGGACTGCTTGATGTCAGAGTCGACATTGATGATCTGGGATCGCTCCCCTTTTCCGGTTTCTTCGACCTCCATGAAGTAATCCTCTCGGGCATTGTCAGCTAACATGAGGCAAATCAACCAAAACAGGCATGAGTCAAGGGACACAAAGGCACCACCACCAATGAGTCCGGTCTTGGCAGTGGGACATTTGTAGTCTGTGTTGTGATGGATATTGCGAGTCCAGTGTAGTGTCTCTGTGATTGTTGGCCACAAAAGCAACGCAGCAGCACAACCAGCAGTTAACCTATTCAGATGGAGAAACCAGCCATTTTCATGTAATTTGTTGTCGTAAATCATAATGTTGTGAGAGTGGTTAACCTATTAAATCAGTTAAGAAAGCATACCAAGCTATGTTGAAGAAAACAAGCATAGTTTTGCTTTCGAACAAGGCCGAATGTGGGACAGACTTCCTGTCGTAAGGGTACGATATTGAGATGTACCCAACAATAGTACAAGCAATTAAAGAAACCACTGACAAGTAACCGAGTGGCACCATTGGATCAGGGGGGTACTTGCATGTGACAACACCACCCTCCCCTCGAATCGGTGTACCAGCAGCAGGCTGCACAGCAGGAACGAAAGCAAAAACTTTTCAGAAGTAGTTGTAGTCTTGTAGAAAGCCCCACCGTTACTAGCTCTGAAAGAAATTTGAAAGGGTCGGGGTGCACATGAATTCAAATATAACTGGAACGCAGTCATCAGAAGAAAATAACAATAGGATCTCAGGAGTCTATGAATACAAAACATGCCAAAATAGGTAAATAAACTAGAAAGATGTCAAAATATATCAACAAGAATAGCTCCTAACTTCAACTGAATAGCTTATAATTAGACACTAGCTTTAAGGTCCATCAAAGAAAGACAGCATTCTTGGCAGAAGAATAAATATTTTGCTCTCAAGCTCAGTCCTAGATTCTAAGTTTGCAACTTGAACTAATTCATTAATTATAGGCATTTTAGGACCAGGTGACATGCATGAAGCCTAGACTAGGCTAAATAGTGTATGAAGAGACCCTTAATTTGGGACCATAAGCAGCTCATGGTGATCCACAAACCTGATCCTTGAGGCTTTCATGGTAACTACTGATCCAGCTCCAAAGTGTATGAAGAGACCCTTAATTTGGGACCATATCTAATGCGGCTAAGTGTTCCTTCAGATCATACTCATCATAGTGTATGAAAGATGACAAAGCCCAAAATAACACACGAAGAATATTATCTGTCAACATATTTTGCTTAATGTAGTTACAAGCTCCTAAAAGGTTAACTGCCATACAAAACCAATATCGTCTACCAGATGCCAGTTAATTTCATTGAACAAACTAGATCAACCAAGTATAAGCAATATAGGTCCACTTCATGCTCAATTACAAAGAAGATTGCCAGCATGTTTAATTCATAATAGGTTTGCCCCTTCTCAAATAAGGACTGAAGAAATTAATGTGAATCAGCATATATCTCTACAGTTTTTATTGTGTTGCCAGATACAACAGCTATAGGCTTGAAAATGGACTTAATGGACATACCTTCTTATTTTCGGCAATAACACCACAAATAAAAGAGACCGCACCAAAAAATGAAGTAATAAGAGCCATCTGCTTCATAGTTAATGCCATCCTTGCAACCAAAGCTACCTCTGACTTAGCCTGGAAACCAGCAGCATCACAGATAGACCAAAAAAGAGTTACATATAAGATTTAGAACGTAATCATCACTTAGAAGTTAAAGCGACCAGAAGGGAGGAGGTTGCATAAGAATATGTCAAAAACAAAGAACCCAAGACAATCATACAAAGCAGTGTTCTGGAACTTTCACAAAGCACCCAAGAAAAAGGTTAGTGTTCGCAAACAGAGATTAATCATAGGCAAATCAGCAATTAGCCTTCACTGAAAGACCATGACAATCATCCACTTCTCTTTGACAGGAAAGATAGCCTACTTATCCCAGAGGTCGCAAGACACAAGCTAGTGACACTATTAATATTCAGGTGTGACAGACAAATACAAGGAGGCTTGCTCTGAACCGATAATCCAAGATCCATCTCTCCATATTTCCACTTTAAACGAAATATATAAAGTTAACACTAAAAGAGAAGTCATTCTGCCATACGTCAACCACCTCCAATTGAAGTCATCGAAAAACGAGACTACCTTCCCACAACATTAATATTTCTTTTTTATAAAAAAAGAAAGTTGCACCGTTTCATCAAACGGCAAGGAGCTCATTTCTTTCTTAAATTAGCAGATGATTAATATTATTGAATTGCAATCAACATGGTGTTTGCATTTACAGTTGATCAGAGATATGCAATTCTAGAATCTAGATTAGCTGATTGCCGAACCCACAACACGAATGAAAGAACATCTCAATTATGGCCATATGGGGTTTAGATGCAAGCAAACTTGCCCTGATATGATTATAGAAAGGGTTTCTATTAGGGCCCTGTCTCGAGAGGAGTTTAGATGCAAGCAAACTTGCCCTGATATGATTATAGAAAGGGTTTCCATTAGGGCCCTGGCTCGAGAGGCATTCATTGGCCTCCTACGTGAAACAAGATAAGAAAGTGATACAGAAATGCAAGTTGATTATCCCCCCCCCCCCCCAAAACACCATTTTTTCCGCACTTTTCGGCCCACTGAAGGGGGAAAACATCCTAAAAGGATAAGAAAAGCTTTTAACATCCTAAAACGAGTGATTATCCTTTTTCCATATCAATTGTCCAGAAATCTCCATGATTTAAGGTGCTATAACTTCAATTTACTCAAAATTCCCCACTATCTAAACCCCCAAGCCCTCAAAAAAGAAGGTGCCATCAATGGTTCAATCGCTTGTAACTCAGCGTGTTCACTCCCATAGTCTCGAGAGAAACAGAAAAATCCCTTGTCAAATCAACAACATCCTCTTCCAAATTCACAACCCCAGACAGAAAATTCAACTATTGCATGCACACACAGCCCAAAAATTGAAAGCCCACATGATCAACAACAATACAAGAACAATCAAAGTAAATCCCGGGCAAATTATCAAACTACCAAATCAATCAATCAAAACATAAAAGAAGCAAAATCACAAATACCCATCACAAGATTATGATTTTCAATGCTTCTCTAACTCTTACCTCTTTTCTCTCTTCCCTCGCCCTGAGACTGCCTCCTATGAAGAGAATTTAACCTAATATAACTCCAAAATTTGACAGTGAGAAAAGAGACCTGACATGGGTTGGAATCCTAACAGTAATATTTGAAGGGTATAGAAACTGATAACAGAAAAGGATGGGTTGTTAAATGTTGGGAATCAGTAGTCCAGATGAGATATAACTACCTTCATCTAGTCCCATCCAAGCCGTGATTCTGGGCTACATTAGACTTTCCTTATTTCTCGGTTCAGGACACTTATTGTCTTTTATATGGAGTATGGTTTTCATTTCACCATGTCAAATTGAGCTGTTAATAGAAATCTAAGCCCAACACCTCAGTTTGAAAAAATCAGAAGTTCTACGAACTTTTTGTTTGATGGTATATTGATATTCTTGGGTTTTATCCATTAAATATTCGGAATAAAATATGATATATTGATATTTTTTTAGGATGGAATAGATGGAGCCAATACCCCCCAAAAAAAAACCCGATAACTAGGATATGTATTTGTTTAGTGAGAGATGCTAGAACTAAACATTGAGATTATAACTGAACACTAACTTACCAATAATTATGAACAATATGTTTATTTCAAGCCGTGTATTTTATACTAATCATCTTATATTTTAGTTTTTTCCCTAATTAGCCATATTGCCATTGCTGTTTATTGTAACATTAAGCTTGGGGGTTATAATCCCATTTTTGTTGTGACATTCATAAACCAAATTATACGTTCAGCTTTAAAATTTTCATCAAATATTCAAATGGGTACAATTGTTTTGAATTAAAGGGAAACTAAAATCAACCATTACCTGGACAGCAACTGTCTCTTCGTGCACAGATCCAATAAGTTAGACAAGCATTTAAAGTCAAGCTTCGAACGAAATTACTCCCAACTTCTGAATCAAATTTTGTGACATTTCAAGGTGATCGCCTTCACACAAAATGAAAGAACTCAAACCATGACGTACTTCATCTCAGTCTGTGAGAAAAGCGGTTGTCTACATTTGCAAATGCAAAGAGCGAAGCATTCATCTACAGTACATCCCCCAAAAGAGGCTCCCTAAACATAATATACAACATAAGCATAGTACAAGTCATTCTTTTCCAATTTTCATCAAATATCAGTTTTTCTGGTGAATGATGAGATTGATGTACACCAACAAAGGATACAGACTGACAAGATATTAAATATCACAATCGGGGTTAACGCGGATAGTCCATTTCCAATGAATCCCAGTGCCCCAGAACCCATCATCCACTTCCTCGTTTCATTCCTCCGATGGTACTTCTTCGTCAGGGGCTGGTTCTACAACTGGGGGTATGCAATCCACCTTGTAACGGAGAGCCTGCGTTAGGAGGGACCAGAGATAAATACTGTTGCAACTCATGGATAGGTCAAAGAGACGAAACCTAGATACTCTAATGTACTTGTACAATTAATTTAGAAACATGCTCAGCTCCCTAGACCCCGCGTAAGCACGACCTATACTAACAGGTGTTGAATGTAAACCTCAACAAAACAAAGGCATCATAAGAAAGGGTGCTTGTCCTCTATTTTTGGGTTGGGTCGGTCGGGTTCCAAGAGAAAAAGTGGATATGGTTGGATGGAAGTCATCAGTTTCTCTTGATATCCATCACATATTGCAAACAATAGGCTTAACGTCACAACAATCCTATGGCACGAGACATGGCGGGAAAAGGGGGGGGGGGGTTTATGATACCATGAGTACCATCGTTACGAAGCCAAGTGCAAAACTGCAGAGAAGCCTTCACTTGTTGAATTCCTTACCTTGCTGAAAAAGGTTGAGTACGAATTGTCCCATATTAGCTTATAGTTTCCAGCCATCACCGTACAGAAATTGCCCTGAATTCACTCAACTCAATAATGCAGCAAAACATCACAAATAACCAAAGAGTGGCACAGAGACAGTTGAGTAAAAAACCACTCACTTGATCAGATTCACAGCGCCGCTGAGGTAAAATAAGCTGCAGCACAAAAGCCCAACAACTCATGAGTCAAAAGTTACAAAGATCGACAGTTTTGAAATGACTGTCTTAAACACTGGTCACTCACAATTTTTTCACCAGAAGAGTTTGTATACTCCACCGAAAATCCAACATCCTGCACATTACGAACCACACGAGACTCAATAAAAGCTGTGAGTCTCTGTACATAGCTTATATACAGAGGACAGAGAGCTCAGTGATAATGTAAATCTTACATACATGCACCAGAGACACAGAGATCTTCCGTCAATAACCCTAACCTAGAGTTAACATTTGTCATTCAATTTTTGCTAGACAATGCCAGTATCAAAATGCTATTATGTAAACAGTTGTATTAAGCAGTGTTGACCATGCTTTGCTTTTCCCAGCCACATTCTGCTGTCCTAGCTTCATTCTATCCATGAAGGGCAAGAGCACAACGAACTGTGAGTCTGGTCTTCATAGCTGTTTTGTTCTCCCTACTTTAGGTTAGCTTTTATGTTAGCCATTTATTCTTGCAAGCAGGTATGTGATTTGTAACTTCAAGCGTGTCCTTGATGCAAATACCACGAAACACCATTGATGCAACTTTTTGAAGTCTGCCCATCCTAGCCATCCTAGTACACATGCTTCATGTCCAGGAATGGGGCAAATTTCAGATGAGTTAATTGATAAATGCTGAAATACAAGACGCTTCCCCTTGAAGACTGCTTCTCTGTTAAACAAGCCTCCTCAGAGTCCCAACCACCAACTCTCTCACCAAGGAACATACAAAATTGAACCCCCCCCCCCCCCCCCGAAACAAAAAAAACAAAAACAAAAAAGCAAGGACAACTCAGGGGCAAAAAGATTTTTGACATCAAACATACACAAAAATCAAACATCTCAAATCCTTGTTTGCAATTTCTCTTAACCAACTGCAGAACTCAAATTTTGAACATAAAAACTCTAGTCATATTACGGCTAAAAATTTAACACCCATGGAAACACAACCAAAGAGTTTCTTACAAGAAAAAAAATAAATGTTTTTTTAATAAAAACACCGCCGGGGGGGGGGGGACCCTTGTATTACTATAAGACCACCAAAGGGTTGAAGTTCAAGAAAGATATACCAATTTCAATTTACTTTGATCCAAGGAGAAGTCCCAAGCAATGTAAGAGTTTATAGAGTCCACCAATAACACCACCTGGAAAACAAAAATCACGAGTAATGAACACTATCAGATGCAAAAGGAAACAGCAAGAGTTCCAGTCTAAAAGACATCAGACATGTCTCACAGCAGGTAAGACATAATTGGCCCCTCCTTGGCAAGAAAATAGGATTAGGAGATAGGTGTAGTAGATTGATGATTTATTCTATATGCTAGAAAGAATAGGATTAGAAACAACCTCATCAAAGGCTTTCATAGATGGAAAACAAAGGAGGAACTCTTTTGTGATGACTCAATCATATAAAGCAATCAATTCCAAGAGCGTGAAACATAAACCCAGTAAAATATGACCCAAACCATTAATGACCAATCACTAGCATTATAGGTTGCTGGATAACGACATAACATTATGACCAGTTATCTATGTAGTTATTGTCTCTGCAGGCTATGGTTCTGAGTGACCACAATCTTCTTTTTGTTTTTTTTGGGATAAGGAAAAATATGTATATTATATAAAAGGATCAAGGGATGCAGAGAAAGCATTCTATGGAAGACTATATACACCCAATATGTGAGTAATCCCCAAGGTCAGCCACATCAGAAGCGGAAAAGCAAAGTTCCCCCTATCCCAAAAATAAAGAGTCTTGATGAAATTATCTCTTAAGCCACAACCTAATGGCATTTTCATCCCAAATTCGATGAAAACTTGTAGAGCAGAACAGGAATTGAAGCAGCATGGAACTTGTCCTACCATTAACTTGCTTTGGTAATTAACCATCTCAATCAAGTTTGATTGATTAGCTCTAGCTCAAATATTTAATCAAATGAACTGATGATAATCTCAGCAATTTGATGCAAATTATATGGAAAGATCTTAGAACTATTTTGGAGGGCATCTAGAGGAGCAGCCTTGAATATTTGTCACTTCAAAAATAGACTCTAGTCAGTTGACTCTTTTGGGCACGAAAACTTTTGACATATTCTGTAAATCCTATTGACTAAGACCAAACCAATAGTTAGCAATGTAAATAAGCAAGTAAATATAAAGCACATACTCCGAAAATGATAAATTTTCTATCCATCCGAACTTCGCTTGGTACTTTCATATTTCATGAATATCATTAATCAAATGAAAAAAAATAAAGCAGAAAATAAACCAGTGAAAATTTGAGAAAATTACAATGCAGAAACATTGTAAAACATTATTAACAATGGTCTCACACAAGCCTTGCAAAAGATTAGAAAGACGAAAAGCATTTCAAACAATTATAGCACAAAGATCACACCATTTGTAGCAACCCCCCTCCCCCCGGGGGGGAAAAAAGAGCAATCATGCTACAAACTATAGTAATTCACGCTGTTGAAATTCATGGTACTACAAGTTCATTTATTTAAGGTTTATGGGACTCACACAGAATACATAAGACAGAGAACAGTGGACTGGTAACAACTCACGGCAAATAGGTTTGCAGGTGGCTAGCCTTCTAAAAATGTTCTATTCACATTTCCTCTAAGCCTTATGACTATAGAAGGCGTGATTTTTCTAACTATACTTGACGATCTTCATAAAAGGACATATTTGGAAGGGAATATAACAAGAAACCTCATGAGTCTTCCCAGCTGGAATGCTTGTTTCCTTGTAGTCATCATTTTTCCTACAAGTACAAATAGGAAGACCTCTCAAATACACACCAACAATAAAATTACTGCAATAAGACAATAGTAAAATTATTGTGTCTTTGTTGGTAAAGCTCTTCATTTAGGAACACTTATGTGAGACCGTCTCACATAAGGCATATCATGAGACAGAAGCTTTTACGGTGAATTTTAATAGTAATTGGGATGACTAATAATTTATTTAAGCCTGACTGTAATAAAAGTCATTGTTAGATGAACTATTGGTCACCCCTTAATCAAAAAGTCACTCCAAAACATATTATTTGTCACCACAAAACTTAAAAAAAGTAATCTCTGAAGGAAACCATTTGACAATAACTTTTATGAGAGATGGTTTCACCCAAGAATTTGTATTACCTCAACAAGTCAACAACCACTATCGGATTCTAGGTAATCCAACATGGCTTGACACCTAAACTTCATCTTCTTACACTACAAGCAAGCAAAATTAATAAAACAAAAAAAGGGGCCAAATATGACACCTAGCCTAGTTGGAGAGCTCGAACTCCAACATGAGTATGCCCTGTGTGATTAAACTCCTTTTGGTCTCGGTTGACCCTCTTTTAGACCAAACCAAGTGAAAACGAGAAACTGACCTCGATTCTGCAGCACCGACTTCTTCTGCTGAAATAAAGAAGGGAGCATTGGCAAAGACCTCACTGACAAAAGCATTGACATCCATTAGAAGATAAATCAATTGCAAATTTAACTTGCAGAAAAGACAGGTTCTAAAAAGTAGTATTACTCCCATCAAATAGGATGCAAGATTTACCCTAGAAACTTGATAAACCTCTCACATTCAGTGGCATATACATTCACTGCTTTTTCCAAAATAAACAATTCATCTGTAGTTCTGTAGCCAAGAAACGCCGCCGTTACTATAATAAAAAGATCTCAAGGATTATTATGTCAACCATAATTCACTGGAAGAAAAGCGAAATCTGAATGGCAAGTAAAAGGGGGCAACAATTATTGTATCTCACATTTTTCTGGTATCATAACGTGCCCACAGCAGGAAAAGGAAAAGCCTAATAATAAGGACCATCTTGGTAAGGCTGTACAAAGGTGGTCCATATCGGTGTCTTTGCTCCTCCATGGGCCTGTTAGAAGCAGAAATGAACAATAACTTATGACATGAGATGCAACTTCTTCATGCTCATTAATACCCCTACTCATAGACAACCAACAGGTAAATGAGAAAAAGTAGATGATTACTAGCAAGCATAAACATACCCATCATCATCATTTATCTGCTTAATAAAGTCCAGCAGAACCTACGCATGAAAGACACCGTAAGATGTCCACCATTCTTCCCCAAAGCAACAAATGAACCGCCAAACATAAAAATTATTTACAAGGAGTGGGGAAACTGAAAAGGCAGCTGCACATGTACTGCATTCACATACCAGCCAAGGGTAGGTACATGAGACAAATAAAGCCCGACCAAAAGAAAATAAGAAGTCAGAGTACTATTTGACATTTCATTCATGTGGCATCTGTGGTAACAATTTTCCAAATCTAACATCTTCCCTGAAGGTTACAACAGACATAGGGGGTGTTTGGTATCAATAGCTATTTGGACAAAAATAGCTGTTTCGGAAGATTTTAGCTATTTTATCCAAGTCAAACAGCCAAAGGATGTTTGATAAAGAGTTGTTTGCAACAGCTAGCTATAAAAAGCTCTTTTTGAAAAAACTATTCCCATTAGCCTTTTGGAAAGAACTTTTTGTAGAAATGACATAATTGTCCACAAGTTTAGAAAAATTTACACCACATGTCATTAAAAACTAATTCATAAATAAGGACATAAATGAAAATTTACCAACATATTTTTTGAGAAACGGCTAGTTTTTAACAAATATTTTTTTCTAAAATTAGCTACTTCAAACAACTAATATAAATAGTTAGTTCAAATAGCTAACAGCTAACACAAGCAGCTATTTGCCAACTAGGGCCATAGAAGATTGATTGGAGATGAGAGAAAACTAGAGGCTTATACGAAATTCCTAATTCCGGTTTTCTTTGTTTACCTTTCGCTTTTTCTTCATTGTCGGGAGAGTGCGTTGGCAATAATATACATAGGACTAAGCTTAAACTTCTGGTGATATGAGGAATTAAATGATGTCCAATGCAAGATCTCTCATCTCTTCCAGGGCTGAAGTTTAAAAACAACATTTTCCCAGCAGACAATTGGGTAAATCCTACTTTCTTCCCCCCCCCCCCCGATGAGTAATCAAAAGTTGCATTGAAAGACACCAAGGGGTTGTCACCCATATAAAAACGGTTACAAAAACATCATGCCCTCAAGCTCTCATGCAAAATATTATCTACAAAACCCATAAAGGTCAAATTTGTACCACCATTGAGTACTTGACTCCAACTATACAAAGTTCTCAAAAAGTAGAGCTTGAAATCTTCAAAGGACATTCTTTGCCCTCAAAAAAATGTTAGCTCCTTTCCTTCTAGATAGTCCACCAAATAGCCATAGGGATCATCTTCCAAACTCCTGAAATTTCCTTCTAAGTAATCCACCAAATAGCCATAGGGATCATCTTCCGAACTCCTAAAACCAACTGTTTTTCATCCTTCTTCTCCAAGGCACCGACACATCAAGGTTGACCCAATTAACACCCACCAAGGAAGAACCAAATGCCAAAGGACCCAATGACAATGCACAAGTGAGTAAATGCTATTTCATTTTTTGAAAGGAAGATCAAGTGGACAAAGGCATTCAAGCTCTCTGGCCTCGGAGTTCTGTGGTTAGGACACATTTACCTCTAAACCTCGATGCGACCCGTACCAGGCTGCACTTCCTAGTACATCATAGCTATGCAACATCCAGAGAAACCAAATGACCAATATTTTGAAATTTAACCATATTGTGTCATGCAGTCAACAGCAATGTGATACTAACAACTTATCAAACCCTCCCACACACAATATGCACCTCAAAGCACCAATCATATCAAAGCTCGATCATTAAAAATTATCAAGAAACAACCAGTCAACAAACATTCTCCAATGCAATTTACTTGGAATGAAGCAAAGATACACTTCTTAACAGAAACTGCACCCAAAGCATACAACATGATAGCTCTTCTCGTTTTCCAACAAACAGATCTCAACCAATTGAGCACGGGATGGAAAATAGCTTAAATCTGCTCAATTTTTCTTGCCTAATCCCTTCTTGTTAAAGATGTTTAACAGACGGAGTGGAATGTGCACAACATCCAACATTGCTACACATAACATATTAAACGTCATGACTAAGCCAGATTTCCCCTTCTGCGATTTATTAAAGTGCAATGTCCCTCGATCAGTTTTCATTGTCTGCCTGCCATGGATTTAACATGTGCCCGGTCCGCAATGAAAAGGCCACACTAGAAAGGTTTTGAAGCTGAGAGAACCACATTTTAACCCTGCAGCAACCATGATATGCAACATGATTGCCGCAATAGGGCGATTTTGTGATACCGCAATCAAAACCACATTCACATTCTGAATCCGGGCTGCCTCCTATGCCCAGTGAATCAAATATTTAATAAACTTTTTGTTTGTCTCTAGGGAAAAACGAATGGGAAGATTTATTCAGAATCTCGGATGCTAACACAAGGGAAAGAAAATTTTCGAAAAATAAAATATAAAATATAAATGTGGTAAACACAGGAACAAAGGCAAGTAAAAGAAATTCCATACATCAGTAACAAAAATCCACAAAGGTTTCACGTGGAATTTTATAGTGTTGCATATGAAAATACAATCAGAATTACTTGGCGTGCTTCAATTTAGTTGGAAAACATATATATTTAATAGAAGGCATAGCGCCAATTTAATTTTGGCTATATGATGTCATTGTGCAACAAGTGCTTTTTGAGTGCTCTTGGTTACCATTGACAAAAGTTCTTGAAGGAACAAACCTAGTATAGTTGGCATAACTAGTAACCCCTCCCCCCCCAACCCCCAAAATAGGCGGCCGCAACGAGCCAGGTGTAAGATCAAAATATGGACCTACATTAATTTTTTGCAGTAGAAGTGTGAGGACGGAAGCTTGCTTGGTTGTTTTTCTTCCTACTTCCACTTGACTTCTTGCATGAAGCTTCCACGGCCCCTCAGCCCCCACCCAAATGGACAAGGCAGAAGAGACGTTTTTCGTGACTCACAAAATGACGTAACAGAATTGAAAACATTTATTTCTAATTTTTCTACCAGTTTATGTTGCTCTTTTCATTTAATCAAATCCACCCAAATGAAAACAATTTCATTCACTAATCATACTTGAAATCTCCCAACCAAAGCTTACACGTGGACTATATATTTTAGTAGACGCAATATTAAATTAACCATGCTTGCAGTAGCAGAAAGTATTGATCAGATATCGGGGGGGGGGGAAAAAGTCCGTGAGAATACAATGCTGTTTCAGTTAATCCGCGAGAGAGAGATAGAGAGAGAGAGAGAGAGAGAGATGAGAATCTAAGTCCTTGAAGAACATATACAAACCTGAGGTACGCCGACTAGGTACTTCATAAGTGTTTTGTACACACCTGTTGCAGAACCTAGCTGAGCCAATTGCCTCCTCCTGAACATGAAAAAACGCATTCACATGAATAGTCCTGTAAAGTCAGGCTAACATAAATGCAAAGAAACAGAAGTCCAAGTAAAGCACCTTTCCATCTGTTGCTTCCACAGCAAAGCATATCGATCACGAATGCTGCCACCAGACTTGACTAGAGTATCAACTTCAGCTTGTTTGTTTCTCTCAGAGCGTTCCCTTTGTTGTCTAATCAAGGTGCCCCTAAAGTCCTGAGGCATATATGTCATGACTGAAACAAGACCAAAATGAAAAAAGAAACATTATGATGGTGAGGACAAGCAAATATGTAGCACAATTGGTGAGGAAGGAAGAATATCAGAATAGGAAATATATGACATGTTTTAGTGCTCAAATTAACAACAGCAGATCGACCTGATCATTGACCCTAACAATTTGAGCATGCAAGCTTATTCTCAATGGAAGACATGCCCATCAAAGGAAATCTTCTTCATCTTAGTTTCTATGTATGAGGTAGGAGAAAAAACTGTCCAGTTTCCCAGGCACTTGCAAAATATCGGGACTTTGAACATAGCATATTCAAGCACCTGTTTAGTCATGAAGCTCCCCACGGTGAAAGCCTTTCAAATCCAGGATCGAAGGGAACAACCTGCTTGCTTATCATCTGTTCATGCCTATAGCAGGCAAGAGCTCAGGTATTGGTTTGGTTTGGTAGGTTCAGAGAAAAATTTTGATTATCCCCACATTCAACTGACCCATTACAAAACATGCACACAAGAGAGCAGACAATTGTTTTTTTCTGCCGCGGGGAGGGGGGGGATCGTCAAAACGAACATGTTACATCCACAAAGTATGACATCAAAGACAAGTTCCTCAATTTTCCTCTTCTTATATCAAGTTATCAACTCCTCCTTTCTTAATTGATAGTTTGATACTGACGTGAATCAACCAGATAAAAGACGACAAATGAGCACAGAAAAGGTAAGAAGAGATTTGCTCTAATTCATTGGATAGCACATCAAGTAGTACGACCAGCCCTCACATCTTCCTGGAGAGGATTTATGAAATCAATTCAATGGGTAACATATCAATTGGCAAAGCTTTGCATCTGGTTAGACCTTGTGTTGCCCTCCTAGTATTTTATGTTACAAGTAATAGGATAGTGTACAAGAAAAAGATCGCTTTCCCTGTTTTCCTTTTCTTTCACTCTATCACCAAGTGGGAAACAAGATACTATCAATGTCAACCTAAAAGCCTTCATAATTCTATCTTCCCCATTTGCTTATGCACTTTTGTCCTCAGTTTGATTTGATCTGTGCCACAAAGGAAATTATACAGCACTAGATGGTTTCTTCATTGTGATTTATACTAGGGAAAATGACCTTTTCATATGAAAATACTACTTAAGGACATTGGGAATTCAGCAAAAGTCATATGCTTTCAGTATAAGCAAGGAAGAAGAGTGATACAATTATAAAACTACACACAATGATCTATGATTAAACCAATTAAAACATAATTAAAATAAAAAGGTGAGAGACGATTATCGATCATAATGTATTCATTGCGCAAATAACACTAGTACAGGGCGACGAAAAAAGGCCATATAGACATGCAATATGATACGAAAAGACAATCACCACCAACAACCCCCTCCACCTCCACAGATCCTGTTGGGGGTCTATGCTGGTCAAGATGAACACAATCTGTCCTGTAACATAAGCCGTCAGAAAAGCTATTTTAAAACAATGACATGTATAGCCAAGAAATAGACAACACTTCCAAGGAGTGAAGTCTTCCAAACATGAATCAAATCTGGCATCAAGACAAAATTATGAGTGTGATGACACCAACAAACCAAAAAAAAAAAAAAGGAGAACAACAATTTCTGGAAGTAATACAAATTACAAAGATACAAATTTCACAGTTTATCAAAGCAGACCTGTATTAAATACATAATCAGCATTTCTTTTTTGAAAATATTCCAAACTCTTCATAGTCTTTTCAAATTTATCCTTCAGCTGCTCAACAGTAGACACAATTTCTGCACCTTCCAAAGTGGATTGCTGTTGAAGCTGTACATATGCCAATGAAACATGTACATATGAATCAAGATTCTTAACGATATTCTTAGTTTTTAACAGGCATGTGCACTAGACAAACCCACAAGGACAAAAGCATTCAACTTTGAAAGTCTACAAAGACTTGAACTAAGGAAAACATCAATGTAGAACTCACAGTTGAACAAATACATTACTCAAGTATCCAATGTAAGGCACATGTCCAAGGGTCAGATCGCCCATTTTCTAAACACTTCCAAAGTTTTTAGTCTAATATAAAGTATACAATTTCCATAACCATGTCGAACTGTTAAGTATCCAAGATGGATAGTCCGAATTACATGCAGGTTGAGCCAAAAGAAATCACAGAAATCATACAAGTGAAAGTTGAGCATTACCATGGACGGCCAATTACATCTGTCTAGCAAATACATGATTTCTTCCATGTGTTCTCGGTTCTTCCACATATTTTCATCAAGTTTATGAGGAGGCTCACGGTCCACATGTTCAACCACAATTCTTTCTTCTGCACAATCACCAACTCACATTGAGCAAATAATTTGACCAAAGACCAAATCAAATGCTGCTCTCATAATTTAACACCCTTCCCCCAAAAAAAGGGAAACATTATCTACCAAAAAAACCAACACAAACTTGAAATTAACATATACTTTGATAATAGCAGCCAAATACAGTAAAAAACTGCAAAATAAGAAAAGGGCTAACAATGAGCAAATAATTTGACCATGGACCAAATCAGCAGCTATCACAATTTAACTGCCCCCCCCCCCCCAAAACAATCAAACATAATCTCCGAACAAACCCAACACATGCTTGAAATCAATTCACATAAACTTTAACATCAGAAGAAAAAGACAGCAAAAAACTGCAAAACTAGAAAGGGGCAAAGATTAAATAGGCATGAGAAGATGACTAGACCTTCAGTAAGAGGAGAAACACTCTGCAAATCAGAAATGAAAGACCGAATCTGGGTAGAAAGGGAAGCAACGTCATCCGAAAGGGGATCAAATGGGTATTTATCATAGTAAGAAGCAAGATATGCCCTTGTTATGGGCACCAAACCCTCCGTTGAAACCATTGCTGAATTGGGTACTTTTTGTTTTTGGATTCAAACCCAATTGCAGAAAAATAAATTCTTAGCAATTGAATATGAAATTAGGGATGCTCCAAATCACTAGATCTTAAGCAAAAAGCACTTTTGGCAACGGTGACCCGACCGGAACCGATTCGACCCAACCGTTTTGCGGGCAGTGAGGACTTGACGTCGACTGCGGAGCTTCCCCTTGTAATGAGAGCGAGAGAGAGAGAGAGAGCATATGCTATTGGCAGTGAGCATCTCCCTTTGACTCTTCTTTAGCACTTGAGGAGTAAAACAATGATCCCTATGCTGCCCAACATTTTGAATTTGTTAGAAGAATCAGCTGAGGATCATCATGCGGCAGTTCATACTGAAATTGTGATCGCGTAGAATCAAAGGAAACTCATTATCAAAACCATTAGGGCGGGATTAAATTGATGAAGTTGGCTAAAAATGATAAAAATTAGTTGAAGTGGATATTTTTTTATTGAAGTTAATTAAAATAAGATTATTTTTTTTTATATGATAAATAAACGTTGGTTAAATGTAGTGGTAAGTGAGTTAGAGTTTATTGAAGTTGATTAAAGTGCGTTAAAATTTGTATTTTTTTATTAAAGTTCGTAAAATAGATTGAAGTGGATTAATGTGAGTTAAACTTGATCAAGGTTGGCAAATTTGGATTTACCAATGAAAAGAATATGGCCTAGTCTTGTAATATTCGCTATAATTCCTGTTAAAGTCAAACATATGTGATATTATCATATAAGTTGATATTTTATCGTTAAAAATGTACATTATCTTATATGATTATCTTTTTTTTTTGGGTTATTGACTAAAGAATGAGCATGGAACATTGAAAGTATATTATTTTTTAAGTAGATTACTCACTTTATTCATACAATTGTTCTATATAAACCATCATAAGTTTTGTGGTATTGGAAAATTGCTGCACACAATCTAAACTCAATGGGTTCATTTAAAAAAGGGATTAATCAATAACATGAAAACATTTTAATTATTCTAATATTAATAAGGGATTGCAAATTTGTTTTTAGTACAATTCATTTGTCGTAGATGTATAACAACTGTGACACGTGTGATGGTGATCCGTCCGACTAAATATTAGCAGTTTCTTGACTATTAAACATCTCAAAAAGCAATACATTTTTCATGAAAAATGAAACTAACATCAGACTCTTAACCATAATAACTTATAAGCTTAGATAACAACATTATGAGATATCTATTGCTAATTGCATATCATTCAACCATGGAATACCTTTTCCATGAAAAATGAAACTAACACCACACTCTTAGCCGTGATCATATCATATATCATATCATCATATCATCTATTATATATTAGAAAAGAATTGTTTGGTTGACTGCTCCGGCCGTAATTTATGGAACAACATTGCATAAGCGTTATTGGTCTGACGTGATGCAAAATCATGACCAATGGTCGTCTAATACTCACTATAATTCCTGTTAAAGTTAAACATATGTGATATTATCATATAAGTTGATGTTTTATCACTGAAAATGTACATTCTCTTATATGATTACCTTTTTTGGGATTATTTGCTCAAGATTGAGCATAGAACATTGAAACCAGTTGATTTTTTACATAGGTTACTCACTTTATTCATATAATTGTCCTATATAAACATTCATAACTTTTATGGTATTGAAAAACCGTTTTGCTAAATCTAAAATCAATGGTTTCATTAGAAGAAGGGATTAAACAATAGCATAGAAATATTTAAATTGTTCTAATATTAATAATGGATTGCAAATTTTTTTTGGCACTATTCATTTTGTTGTAGATGTATGACAATAGTGACACATGTGATGATGATACGCTCTGATAAATATTAGCAGTTTATTGACTATTAAACATCTCAATGCAATACATGTTCCATGAAAAATAAAACTAATACCAAATTCTTAACCATTATAACTTGTAAACCCAAATAACAACATAAGAAGATATCCATTTTTATATATCATTTATCCATGGAATACCTTTTCTATGAAAAATGAAACTAATACCAAACTTTTAACCATCTTAGATAATAAAAATATAAGATATCTATTATTAGTCATATATTATTCATTCATATAATACATTTTCTATAAAAATGGAACTAACATCAAACTCTTTACTGTTATAATTTATAAGTTCAAATAATAATATTAGAAGATATCTAGTGTTAATTGTATATCATAAAGTCATAACAAAAGAGGCTAGACCCCCTCAAACCACAGTAATTCTAAAGTACATACCTATATACTATACTTAGGTACGTACCTATATAAGAGGTATCATATAATTGAGTCAAACCCCTATTTCATTTCCCTCAACCCAACAAGCATTGTCGTAATTCTCCAACCCAACCAACTAGAAAATGATACATTGCAGCAAACAAAAGATACATTGTAGACAAGAAAAGATACACTTGTAGAAAGTAAAAATTCTGCAACAAATCGGATGTTGCCACATGTAAAAAAAATCAGTCAAATACAGATTGCCATGTGTCACGTTGACTTTGGTGGACCCACTTGATCAAAATTAAGTTTGGCCAATTAAAAGCTGTCACGTGTCATCGATGATGCAGAAATTATTAATTATTTTCTTTATTTAAAAATAAGAAAATAATTACTGGGCCTAGGCCCAAAACCCGGCTCTACCCCTAGCCGGCATAGCATATAAATAGGGGGTCCTCTCCCTTCATTTGGATGATTCAGCATTGGCAGAATTTAGAGCTCATGCGGCAAGGAGCATCCAGCTACCAAGCGAGAAGGATCAAAACTTACAGAACTTCAGAAACTACAATCAACCACTTGCAGATCAAAATCAAGAACAGTCTTCAGAGTTCTTCAGCTGATTTGCATCAACCAAGATCAAGCAGCACGCCCTGGAAGTACTCAAGTCATCAAGAGATCGAATCAGATGATTATTTTATTGTATTAAATTCAGAGATTGTACCTACACACTACATCAATACAAGATTAAATTTGTTTCTGAATTTCTTGTCTTTATTTATTTTAGACTCGAAATTTGTATTTACAAATTTTTGGCACGCCTGGTGGGATAACTCTGCCTTTTATCTCTTTTTCCGATATACAAACTCTGCACTCCCTCGAAGATAACATGGCTCCTAAGAATGCTATCACTTAATATTCAAGGAATGTTGTCCGATCTACATCTCAGGGATCAACAACTGCTAGTGTTGCATCTGGTGGTGTCATGACCAGAAGTATGGCAAAAACTGCTACTGCTATCACTGGAGAGCACTCAATTGTGGCTGCACCATCACAATCACATAAGATCCAAAACCTCGGCTCCAACGTATCTGATGGAGTCAATCAAGTCGCTTCAAATGTTCTGAAGCAAAAATCTGTTGCTGGCTTCATCATGCCACAAACAATTCCACGTGGGATTGATGAACTCTAAACCCATACCAACCCTGCTTTCCAACCCTTCAATTTTTAAGATGATTGTTATTCAAGCAGTGATTCCTCTTTGACATCCTCAAAGGGATCACTTTCCTCGCATACTGAAGCTGAATCATCTGACACTGTCGTCATGCCAGCTATGGTGACAGGGGCTACTAACTTCAAAGAACAACTGGCGAGCATGAAGGCTACCTTGGATAGGCTCTCCAAAGAGAGTGCAGAAAAGGACGTCCAAATCAAACGCCAGAACGATCAGATTGCTAAGCTGATGAAGAAGTTGGAAAAGAAGTCCTCTGAAGTTTCCAACAAAGGTTCAAGCGTCGAAGACTCTGATAAAGAGTCCAGCCACAACAAAGAATCTGATGACGAGCGTAAGGCAAGAAAGGATTGCTCTTTAGGCTCGATGTCTGTTGAGCAGATTCAGAGCTTAACAGCAAATGCAGTTAAGACTCAGTTGGGAGGAGGATCTCACAAGACCCACCTGTATACAAAACCTTATATGAAGAGGATTGATGCTCTTCGCATGCCACATGACTATCAGCCTTCCAAGTTCAATCAGTTTGATGGCAAGGGTAACCCCAAACAGCATGTTGCCCACTTTATTGAGACGTGCAGTAATGCTGAGACAGAGGGGGACCTACTGGTGAAACAGTTTGTTCGTACTCTAAAAGGGATCGTATTTGACTGGTACATAGACTTGAAGTCAGAGTCCATTGACAGCTAGGAACAAATGGAACAGAAGTTTCTGAATCGGTTCTACAGCACTCAACATGTTGTTAGCATGACAGAGCTAACAAACACCAGACAATGGAAGGACGAGCTGATTCTTGATTACATTAATTACTGGAGGTCCCTAAGTCTCGAGTACAAGGACTGTTTATCAGAAGCTTCAACCGTTGAAATGTGTGCTCAGGGTATGGAGTGGGATTTACTATACGTCTTGCAGATGAGTAAGCCAAAGACCTTCCAAGAATTGGCAACGAAAGCTCATGATATGGAGATAACGATCGCAAGTCACCGTGGTAAGTCTTCTTCCTCATCTGACGCTAGAAAGGATATGGGAGAATTCAAGAAAAATCCCAAGTCCACAAAGTCCTCAAACAAAGAATCCATGGTTGTTTTGATTGGGGAGCCGGTTCGAATCTCTGGAAAGCCCAAGTATAAAAACAAGAAGGGTGGATTCTCCAAGGATACTAGAAGGAAGCGTCCTACATTGAAGAAACTGCAGGAGAAGAAATACCCATTCCCTAACTCAGATTTGTCAAGAATGCTTGATTATCTCCTTGAAGATGGGGTTATCGAACTTCCAGAACCAAAACGGCCCGAAGAAGTTGGAAGGATTACCGACCCAAAATATTATCGGTATCATAGGGTGGTTAGTCACTCTATCGAGAAATGCATTATACTCAAGGAGCATATTATGCAACTTGCCAGGGATGGGAAGATAATACTGGATTTGGACGACACTGTTGAGACAAATCATATCTCCACTCAGCTGGAGTGTTCCTCATCGCCCTGGAAGCGAAAGCAGACTCAACCTAGTGGTATAGTAAACACTGAATTGATATCCTCCCTGGGAGAGAAATTAATTACAATTCAATTTGAAAGTTTGGAGCCTATGGTGGTTCCAGTTAAATCCAAAGGACCCTTAACAGAGACTGATCCTTTTATGGATGTCTCTGATAAAGCTGATGTTGATGAAGAGGGATGGACTCTTGTCACTCGCCAGAGGCCAAGGAAGCAAAGCCAAGTGCAATTACCGCCTCTCTGCCGTAGGAAGAGACAGGGAAGGAAGAAGAGCCCTCGTCATTGAAAAGGAAAGAAGAGGTCCAAGAACGTCAAAAGGCACAAAATTCTGCCTATTGACTTCTTTGAGCAGGAGTCGCTTGTCCCTGTCACACTCGAAGAGTTTTTCCCAACAGGCTTCTTTGAGAAAGTTACAGTCAACATGACTTCATGTTCTGAGCTCGAAGAAGAGGAAGACGAAGGAAGTGACAGACAAGAAGAGTCTCCTAGAGTAGCTGATAAGACCTTAACTGTCTTAGAGATTTTGCCAGCTCGCATGGGCTGGGAGCAAATCTTTTGTCTGCCTAATGAGATGCGCCAGTATGTTGTTACTGCCTTACAACATCCAGAACTTTATACTGATAAAATCAAGGATGAGGGAGCATCAACAGAAGGCCCTATTCAGTGTGCCTATGGCAATACCGCAGTCACATTCACTGACAATGATTTGTTGTTGGGATCCAAGCCCCATAATCGTTCTTTGTTTATGGCTGGTTACATTAGGGAGCAGAAAGTCAGACGCATTCTCGTGGATGGAGGGTCAGCCGTCAACATCATGCTCAAGTCTACAATGAACGACTTAGGCATCACAATGGAAAAACTGTCTCAGAGTCAAACGATGATTCAAGGCTTTAACCTTGAAGGGCAACATGTAATCGACATGATTCGTGTTGAACTGATAATGGGAGATTTGACGATGTCCTCCATCTTCCATGTAATCGATGCTAAGAATTCCTACAGGCTATTACTTGGGTGACCATGGCTGCATGAGCATGGGATAGTGGCTTCCACTTTACACCAATACGTTAAGTACTACTGTGATGGAGAGAAGAAAATAAACGGGGATGTCAAGCCATTCACTAAGGCTAAGTCTCATTTTGCAGACGCAAGGTTCTTTGAAGAAGGTGCTGCACCTAAAGAAACCATGCCGTCAACCATTTCTTCTATAGGCAAAGGTATCACAAAGAAGGCCCCTCGAGCAACAAAAGATAGTGCTCCTAAACAGCAACTCGAGAAAGAAGCAAGCAAGCAAGGTGACACCACTTCTTGTGTTGAGCAAGTTGCTAAACAAGCTGCTGCATCAACAGGATCAATGCCACTAGTCTTAAAGCACATACCTAAGTCTCACCGTGAGGAGGGCGAATCACCCTTTAGCGAGTGCACAAGCAGAAGTATTGAGACCAAAGCTACTAAAAAGGATGATGGAACTAGCATAATCACCTTAAAAGGAAGTGCAACAGTTCCAATTTTAAAAATGTGGCAGACTAAGGTGAGTAGGCCCCCTCTTTGCGGGTTTATCGTTTCTTCTAAAGAAGGCGATGATTTGTCAAGTGTACGGACTAGGGAGGGATTTGATCCTAATGCATACAAGCTTATGGAGAAGGATGGTTACGACTTTCAAAATCCATCTGCCTTAGGAAAGGTAGTCAAAGCCAAGCCTCATGGCCTTACTGAAACTCAGAGAAAGATTCAAGAGCAGGGAGGTTCAATAGGCATCTCTAAAGTTGGACTAGGTTTCACGCCAACAAGCCAGTCAGAATCTTTGGTCGGCGAAAGGACAAGAAATTGGTGATTTAACACGTCTCAGCTGAAGAAGTAGATGTGAGTGAACACGAAAATGCTTCACCCAACCCAAAGCCCTCTGTGTTTGATAGGCTATAATCGTCAACTTCCAAAAAATGTCTGTCAATATTTGCCCGTATAGGAAAAGGGAAAGATCACAGAAGCTCTGTTTTCAACAGAATCAAAGATCATCCCCAGCCAAAGCCTTCAGTTTTTGCCAGAATAGGAGCTGGTGAAAAGTCCTCGAACTCACAACTTCAGCACGAGAAAAGTTCTGCATTTAGCCGCTTGGAAGTGATAAGTAAAGTTCAAAGCTCTATCCCTTCTCGCATGAAGCACTTCTCTAGTCTGGATGTTAAAATAGATGGCTCATTAAGAGTAAAGAGGCACACTGTGATCTTCACAGGTCAACGAAAAAACTCTAACTCTAATAAGGAAGCAGAGGAAGAAGAAGTTATTTCTTCAAATCATATCACAATCCACGAATATGATGACTCAGACTCAGAGATAGAGTTGGCAGAAATTCCTAAAACTTTCAAAAATGGAGGGCAGGCTACAGTTGATGATTTGAAAGAGTTGAATCTTGGAACCAATGAAGAGCCTCGTCCTATCTACATAAGCTCATCACTCACACTCGAAGAGGAAAAGCAGTACTTGGAACTCCCATCAGAGTACAAGCATGTATTTGCCTGAAGTTATAAAGAAATGCCCGGGTTGGATCCAAATGTCGCAGTTGACCGTCTGTCTATCAAAAGGGGTATTTCGCCTAAGAAGCAACCTCAGCGACGTTTTCACCCAGAGTTGGTATCGGAAATTGAAAAGGAGGTCAACAAACTCATAGAGGCAGAATTCATTCGCGAGGTCAAGAACCCAACATGGATTGTAAACATCGTGCCTGTCAGGAAGAAAAATGGACAACTTCGTATTTGTGTGGACTTCCGACATCTTAACGACGCTTGTCCAAAAGACGACTTCCCATTGCCTGTCACAGAGCTTATGATCTACTCAACTACAGGACATGAAGCGTTGTCATTCATGAATTGTACCGCAGGATACAATCAGATTCTGATGGCGCCAGAAGATCAAGAGGCCACAGCTTTCTGCACACCTAGAGGCATTTTTTGCTATAAGGTGATGCCCTTCGTACTTAAGAATGCAGGAGCAACGTACCAAAGGACAATGCAAATAATTTTTGACGATATGCTCCATAAAAAAGTCGAGTGCTATGTCGATGAATTGGTGGTGAAGTCTAAAAAGAGGGAGGACCACATACAAGATCTTCGTTCGATCTTCGAACGATTACGAAGATGTCAATTGAAGATGAATCCACTCAAGTGTGCATTTGGGGTCATCTCTGGAAAGTTCTTGGGTTTTATTGTTCATCACAGAGGGATTGAGATCGACCAATCGAAGATCAAGGCAATCCAGGAGATGCATGAGCCTAAGAATCTCAGGGAGCTTTACGGACTTCAAGGTCGCTTGGCATATATCCGAAGATTCATCTCAAATATTGCAGGACGCTGCCATTCAGCCACCTTATGAAAAAGGGCGCACCGTTTGAGTGGGATGAATCGTATCGTACGACATTCGAGAAAATAAAAGAGTACTTGACCCATCCTCCTGTGTTGGGGGCACCTATCCCTGGTAAGCCTCTTCGACTGTACATTGCAGCTCAGGAAAAATCCTTAGGAGCATTGTGTGTACAAAAAAACAAGGAAGGGAAAGAAATCGCCCTGTACTACTTAAATCGTATGTTGGTCGGCACTGAATTGAAGTATTCCCCTATTAAAAAGATGTGCTTGTCCCTCATCTTTGCCATCCAGAAACTTAAGCATTACATGCAGGCCTATATAGTGCAAGTGATCTCCAAAGCTGATCCCATCAAGTACATCTTATCTAGGCTAATCTTAAATGAACGACTGACAAAATGGGCGGTTATCTTAAAACAGTACGATCTTGTTTATGTACCCCAAAGAGCGGTTAAGGGACAAGCGTTGGCAGATTTCTTAGCAGATCATCCCATTCCCGATGATTGAGAGCTAAATGATGATTTGCCAGGAGAAGGCGTGTTTTACATCGATATCCTCCCTCTCTGAGAAATGTATTTCGATGGTGCAGCTAGGCGTGATGGCGTTGGTGCAGGAGGGGTCTTCGTGTCCCTCGAAAAGCACATTCTTTCGTATTCATTTGGGCTCACTCAGTTATGCTCTAACAATGTGGTGGAATACCAAGCGCTTAACTTGGGCCTTGAAATGACTATTGAAATGGGGGTCACCGATCTCAACATATATGATGACTCGCAGTTAGTGATCAATCAATTACTTGACGAATATGAGGTTAAGAAAGACAAGCAAGCATTACGCCTGCTAAATAAGTTGGACATGGTCAAGTTAGAGCATGTGCCAAGGAGTGCCAACAAGATGGCTGACGCGCTACCAAGCCTCGCAGCCACTTTGGCAGTGGGGGCAGAAGGAGAAATGACTATTCTAGTATGTAGTCGCTGGTTGTTCTGCCAGATGATGAAGACTTAAAGGAAGACGTTAACATGATCTGTGTTCTTGAAACAGATGCAGAAGACTGGCGTCAACCAATAATTGAGTACTTAGAGCATGGAAAACTCCCTAGTGACCCAAGGCATAAGACAGAAATACAGCGAAGGGCTTCAAGCTTCCTTTACTACAATGGGACGCTCTATCGACGCTCCTTTCGTGGTCTTTGGTTACGATGCTTGGACGCTGAAGAAGCAAAGCAAGCAATGACGGAAGCACAATCGGGTGTGTGTGGAGCACACCAATCAGGGCCTAGGCTACATGATTGCATTAAAGGATGGGTTACTATTGGGCCACTATGGTACAAGATTGCACAAATTATGCAAAAATGTGCTATGCTTGCCAGTTCCACGCTAACTTCATACACCAACCTCCCGAACCTCTCTACTCAACAATTACATCTTAGCCATTTGAGGCATGAGGGCTTGATGTCGTTGGACCAATCACGCCTAAATCGTCTGCTGGTCACTCCCACATCCTAGCTGCCACCGACTACTTCTCTAAATGGGCGGAAGCAATTCCACTAAGAGAGGTCAAAAAAGAAAATGTGGTTTACTTCATAAGGACACACATTATCTATCGGTATGGTGTGCCGAGGTACATTATCACCGATAATGGAAAGCCCTTCTTCAACAGCCTGATGACTAGCTTATGCGAGAAGTTTAAGTTTGCTCAACATAAGGCTTCCATGTACAATGCCCCTGCAAACGGCCTGACAGAAGCCTTTAACAAAACACTTTGCAACTTACTCAAAAAGATTGTCGCAAAGTCTAAACGGGATTGGCATGAAAGATTAGGGGAGGCTCTTTGGGCATATCAAACAACGTACAAGACGCCAACACAGTCGACCCCATTCGCTTTGGTCTATGGAGTAGAAGTCGTTCTACCGTTAGAGCTTCAAATCTCATCATTTCGCATCGCCATACAGGAAGGTTTGATGGAAGATGAAAATCACAAGCTTCGCTTAGCTGAACTAGAGGCCCTTGATGAGAGAAGACTTCAGGCACAACAAAAGCTAGAATGCTACCAAGCTCGTCTATCAAGAGCGTTCAACAAAAAGGTTCGACCGCGATCTTTCCAAGTCAGAGACTAGGTGTTGGCAGTAAGAAGACCGACTATTATCTCCCACAAATCTGGAAGCAAATTCACCTCCAAGTGGGATGGTCCATATGTGGTCAGAGAAGTTTACACAAATGGAGCCTACAAGATAGTTGGTGCTGATGGAGTGCGCGTAGGACCCATAAACGGCAAGTTCTTGAAGCGCTATTATCCTTGAAATAGAATGTTGTAAAGCTCCTAAGTAAGAGCCTAAACTTCTCGTTCTTTCAAGTTAAATTCATTTGTAATACTCCTGACCCGCAAGAGTCTAAACTGTGAACGGCAAAACAAAACAGATAAGAAATGTTATGTTTTTGAACTACGTATGGCTTGATCCTTTAGGATATTACATTCCTTTTAGGTACGTAGGTAACTTGGACATATTTGCTAAGTACAGCTGTAAAAAAAAATGGATGAATAACTTGTGTTAGTATTTATTGGTTTCGTTCGTGGGATATATCTACATATTATTTCGTAAACTTGAATTGAAAGACTCATCTTATTGCAATATATCAAAACCAATTCCAATTAAACCATACTGAGTCCAAAAAGAAACAACAAATTGCAGAGTGAGAAAAAAAAAATCTAGAACAAAACAACAGGGGATGGTCTAAGCAGCCAGTGCGCCTAAAAGCTCTTAGACCCGTTGCCTTGCTGCTTCAACTTGAGTCATTTCTTCTGTAGTAACTTGGGGCGCAGCATCTAAATCAGCAACCTCTTTTTCAAGAAGAGATACACCGTCTTTGGCTTTCTTCAATGAAGCTTCAGTCTCTACTAATTTGTCTTGCAATTCCAGCTCATTCACCTTTGCTTATTCAAGATCTGCTTCAAGTGGCTTCCTTCGCTTATGAGCTTGGGCAATAGCAATAGTTGTCTCATCAAACTGTGCACTAACCTTTTTCACTGAAGCACGTGCCTCCCCAAGTTTGTCTATTAAGGCTGCTCGCTTGTTTAGCACATCTTCAGTAGAAGTCTGATCTTCTAATTGGGCTTTCAACTTTAGGTACTGCCCCACTTCGTTCAAATATACCTCGACACTATTCTTTAGCCCCAAATAATCTGCCTGGAAGGATGATGAGGTTTCATATATCTGCTTAGCTTCTTGGTGAATGTTTGCAAGGTCGCCTCCTGTCTTTGGTATGAACTTTTTCAACTATTGCTGAAAGCGTTCCTTCACACTCAAGGCCGGATCGTTAAGCACGCCAGAAGCAATTCTCCCAGGAAAGTAGGTTGCAACAGAAGGAGTAGGTGATTGACAGCGCTCTGCTCGTTTCACTGGTGATGGCATTATGTTAATAACATCGTCCTCAGTTGACTTGGCAGGCGGCACAGTTAAGGTGGCTTCACTATCTTTATCACCAAATGCGGCCTTAACTGTGTCTCCAATTTCGACAGTATATCCCTACATTAAAAGGAGGATTAAGTCAAAAAAAGGGAAGCAAAAGGGGGCAGGATAACAAGATGCACCTCTCCCTTTACTTTGTTCTCTGATTTCGGTGAGCTCGTCGCACTGTTAGACTTGTTCTTCGAGTTAGGTAGCTTAGTTGCAACGTCTGATCTACTCTTTGAGCTTGACAAATTCTTCGCTCCACTAATAGAAGACCTAACACCCAAACCTGTCAAAGCTTCAATCTTCTCTTTCCCAGGCGAACAGCTTCTACTTTTCTGAGGAGATGTGTCTACTCCCAATGAGGAACTATCGCCTCCCTCTTTTCTAAGCTCAGCTGGGGATAAGGCGTGTTCATTATGCGGCTGTATGATTTGGCTTATGTGCACTCGCTTTACCGGAAGTGACGACTAAGGCGAATGCATCATCAGCAACTCTCGCTTTAGAAGCTCTTCGTGGTTGCACAGCCTCGCCTCTAGGATATTTAGGCCCTTGAGAGAAAAGATCGCCCCGCAAAGATCGCCACCAATTAGCATATGTAATAGTGACCAGTGTAGATGTCTTATCAGGAGGAGCAGGAATTGTTACGCTGGACCTTGTTATGTGTTCTGTAAGGTTGAACCAATAGCGAGCTACGTCCTGTAAGGTGCCTTCTCGGTCATTCATTCGTGGCTCACTTAGTACATCTTGATAGAAGCCAAATTATCGCCCAAACTTGTAAGGGAAGTATGGTTCAATCACAATTGTTCTTCCTTGTCGCAAGATCAAAAACCCGAAGCGGAGGCAAATCAAATATGCTTTTCAGCTTGAGGATAAATTATGGGTGTCAATCAAGGTGATCGATGTATCCTTCATAAGAGCATTAGAATACATGACAGACGGATCATTGCATTTCAATAGCTCTCGAGCTTCTTGTACGTCAGGAGTCCGATTCATCTTTTCACCAGAGAACCTCACCATCATAGGATGGCCGTGCCGATGATGGGGATGATCAAAGTAAGTTTGGAAGTAAGTCCCTAACCATCCATAAATGTAGTGAATGGGGAAAATTATTTCCAACTTATTCAGGCTTCGAGCCGTAGAAATTCTATTCAACCCATGATAAATGCTAGCCAAAGTAGGAATTGCTGGGTTTAGACATTCCTCATGAGCCAGTTTGCTTGCAGCTACAAACACAGTTAGGCGAATAAGGCACACTGTTTCAGTTGATAGCACAAAGGAGCACAACCAACAGGAAATAAGGGCAGCAAGGTAGGTATCTTCGATTAGGGCCTCAGGAATGTTGAGCATCACAAAAGGATCTTTCTCTCTCTTCGTTCGTCCTGTGCGGGGAGCAATCAAGCCAAATGGACATGATGTATTTGTTGGAACTTTAACTCGCTTTCCGTTGTCACGGCTGGGAGGAGGTGTGCAAATCTGTCGCGCTCTATACCAGAAGCGTATCCATTCAGAAGCAGGAAGTTGAACAATGCCATGAACATCTTGGCATAGTCTGTGGAATGCAGAATAGAGGAACGTGCAAGTCGCTGGAATATCATTATCTCCACGTCCTGCAAAAAGGAGTTCTCTGGCGGATGGAATGATTTCTTCGTAGTAAGCACCGTCAGCTAGAAGTCCTCCTATAGTCCGTAAATCCCATAAGGAGATTGACATATCGTCGCTCTCTGCGCAAAAGGTGTTGGTAGTATGGCACCACAGTTCGCAGAATGCTTTGAAGACGGGGAGACTCATGTCATAAGAGAATAAGGATGCATACAATCCGTCGTGAAGCCTCCATTCCTTAAGTCTGTCTTTCTTGTGACCAAGAACGCCTTCAAGCCATTCCCAACAGCACGGTATGAAGAAGTTGTCGGAGAAACAAGGTGAAAAGCTGCCCCATGATAGTGTTCCATCCATGATACGATGTCGGAGTAAGGGTGTTGCTCCTTGAGAAGGGGTTGATGATGTAAATAATGGTGAGCTAAGCTTCAAGACTCTCAAAGTCGAGATGACTCCGTTTGATCTTTATATTTTGCGGGTAGATTCCATACTCCAGCATGAATCTGCAAGGTAGTTATGGAGTAAAGAGCGTCTGGATGGAAGCAGTATTGGCATATCTATGCGGAGAGTCACGCTTTCTTCAAGTGGATCGTCTTCTTTGTCCAGGATGGTAAGAGTTGATTTCTTGAGATCGGATGATGAGTTCAGAAAACGCACCATGGTGAAGGAATAAATTCAAGTGGCCTACGAAGAATGGAATCACGGGGAGAAATGATTCCTCGTCTTAGAAGTCGACCTCACTTCGCGATCTAATCGGAGGAGTCGTGGTTAGAAGGAAGAAATTCAAGTCGACCCCAATTAGATTAAGTGAAGGAGTTGCCTGCGAAGAATCGAATCTATAGGGAGAAACGATTCCTCGTCTTAGAAGTCGACCTCACTTCGCGATCTAATCGGAGGAGTCGTGGTTGGAAGGAAGAAATTCAAGTCGATCCCAATTAGATTAAGTGAGGGAGTTGCCTGCGAAGAATCGAATCTACGGGGAGAAACGATTGCCTGCGAAGAATCGAATCTACGGGGAGAAACGATTCCTCGTCTTAGAAATCGACCTCACTTCGCGATCTAATCAGGGGAGTCGTGGATGGAAGAAAGAAATTTAAGTTCACTCAGCAGCTTCCTGAAAAAAAAAAAAAAGAACATAAATTTAAGTTCTCCAACAAAAAGCAAAAAAAAGGTGACAAAAAAAATACCAAAAAAAAAAGGAGTGTAAACCAAATATAAATCAGTAATCCTTGGATTAATTACACAAAATAAAAAGGGAGATTCCAAAAAAAAAAGAAAAGAAAAGAAAAGCGGAAGTCTGCTCCCGGCATAAGCAAAACAAAAAAAAAAAACAAAACAAAACAAAAAAGCGGGGAAACAGGGAGTCTTTGTCGGCGAACACCCTCCGGAAGAAGACAAAATCAAGGCAACTTGCGATGAGGTTCTCTTCCTTTCCATACCAACACTCGAGAGAAATTTGACATCAAAATTGAAAAAAAAGGCCTTGCAGCGCCTCGAAGCCATGGCTGCTGTAAATCCTCTCTTCCCCTCTTCTGCTGTTCTTCTCAAGGCACCATGGCTATGGCTGCCCCTCTCTCTCTCTCTCTAACCATCGCCACCGCCGGAAAAATCTCCCAGTCTTCATCTCACACCGTCGCAGCTCCGTCTCCCCCGACGTCGAGAAGCGCAGCGCCGCCGATTTCTCAACCATAAAAGCGAAGCTTCTTTGTTTCGCTCTCTTTCTCTCCCAAATCTGATGTTTTAGATTCTTGAGAGTCGAGTCACATTGGTTCTTAACTCCATGGGTGCAGTAAAAGATAAATACGTCTGGTGTTATCTGAAGAATAAATTCAAAAAAATGAAGAAGAGGGAGCCCAATGCCTTAGGAGAGCATGGCAACGTACAAAGTAGCAATGAAGGCCAACAAAAGAAAAAGAAAAAAAAATTTGGGTAACATGAATGCTTCCGAAGTGGTTGCTGATGTAGATTCAAATTCAGGTGCAAGTGATGGTTCTGAAAAAGGAGACCAAAGATATAATAAAAAATAGTTTGAATAAAAAAAAATGAAGCTAATAAGAGTGAAAAGGTGAAAAAGAAGAAAAAGAATAAAGTTGGTGTTGAGAGAGGTTGCTTCCGAGAAAATCGAGGCCGTCGAGGACAGCAAGGGGAAGAAGAACAAGAAGAATTTAGAAGGCAAGCAAAATCGAAACAAATAAAAATATATGAAAAAATAGAGTATCTGTTAAAAAAAAAAAAAACTAACTACCTCAAACAGTAGGCACTGAATAAAAAAGAAATTGGTGAATTGGAGAAATCTGTAGATGGGTTTATATAGCAGGCAATTGAAGCTTCCCACTATTACTCCAATTCGAATATGGGTAAATTTTATCTCTTTGAGTTATTGACAAATTCTATTTAGAACTATTGATAGAATTTTATCACAAGTCATAAACTTAGAAATTATTATTAAAAAAAGGAAATAAAAACAAGAAAGAAAACGCAAAAAAAAAAAAGACAAAAAGAAGGGGAAGCCATACGTGTCAAACAACAACAACAACCAAAAAAAAAAAAAAAAAAAACTTTCAATCACTTTTTAGAAAGGAAAAAAAGGGAAAAAAAGGGGTAAGTGTTAAGTCAAAATATTTTTTTTTGGTAATTAAAAAAATTAACCTGTCAAATTCTTGATCATTTGCATCAATTAAGTATTCGAGACCCAGTTCAAAAAAAAATGGGGAAGCATACTCCAAGTTCGTATATGCGACCGACTCACGAGGGGACATTTGTAGAAGGCAAAAATTCTGCAACCAATCGGATGGTGCCACGTGTAAAAAAATCAGCCAATTACAGATTGCCACGTGTCACGTTGACTTTGGTGGACCCGCTTGATCAAAATTAAGTTCGGCCAATTAAAAGCTACCACGTGTCATCGATGATGCAGAAATTAGTAATTATTTTCTTTATTTAAAAATAAGAAAAAATAATTATTGGGCCTAGACCCAAAACCGGACTCTAACCCCAACCGCCAGAGCCTATAAATAGGGGTCCTCTCCCTTTATTTGGATGATTCAGTATTGGCAGAATTCAGAGCTCAGATGGCAAGGAGCATCCAACTATCAAGCGAGAAGGATCAAAACTTGCAGAGTTTCAGAAACTACAATCAACCACTTACAGATCAAAATCAAGAATAGTCTTCAGAGTTCTTCAGCTGATTTGCATCAATCGAGATCAAGCAGCACGCCCTCGGAGTACTCAAGTCATCAGGAGATCGAATCAAAAGATTATTTTATTGTATTAAATTCGGATATTATACCTACATACTACATCAATATAAGATTAAATTTGTTTATGAATTTTTTGTCTTTATTTATTTTAGACTCGAAATGTGTGTTTACAACACTATACACAAGAAAAGATGTATTACAAAAAATAAAGGGTACACTGCAGAAAGGCAAAGGTACACTGCTGCGGGAAAAAAAAAACAATACACTATAAAGTGCATGTCCATTACACGAATTCAGGATACATACCATGCACTCTCTCTCTCTCTCTCTCTCTCTCTCTCTCTCTCTCTCTCTCTCTCTCTCTCTCTCTCTATATATATATATATGTATCTCTAAGATTTTTCCAGCAAACCAACCTCCCAAATCTAGGGATGGCAATGGAGTGGGTACGGGGCAAGTTGAGCTGTACCTTTACCCATACCCATTTTCAAAAATCGTTCCCATACTCGTATCCGTATCCATCGAGTATTAAAAAATAAAACTCATACCCATACTCATACCCATCGGGTTTTGCAGGTTTATGGATTTTATTCGGATTTACATAAAAAATGAAAATTAATATCAATATGAAACCCATATCCAAGTACGATATGTATTTTTGTCATTATAAGATTGTAAATTTGTGATATTTCGAGAACATATTGTTTAGAAATGTGAAATCAAATACATTATTGACTAATTTTTTTGTTAGAACGGTTTGAATGAGACTTAAATCGAAAAATATTAATCGAAAATATTTTTTTCTTATTATAAGAACGGGTACGGGTAGGGTACGGGTTGAGGCGGGTGAGGGCTATACTCATACCCGTACTTGTACCCATATCCGTTTTCAATATCCACTTCATAACCATTTAAAATCTATTTTTATCACCTATTTGGATTTTAAATGAGACAAATTTTATGAATTTTGAATGCTTATGGGTTTTATTGCGGTCCCTACTCAAACCCAAAAACCAAATCCAAGGAGAAGAGAAAAGGGATTACACCAAGGGAAAGTTACTTGAGAGTGTTGCTTTGATTTTAATATTACTCAATGGTGCTTCTTTTACTTCACGGTGTTCGTCTGGGACATGTTGCCAGGCTACTTTTGTGCTGGCAATATTATGTTCAAGGTGGTCTACTCAAGTGCCCTTAAAGTGAGATGAAAAGCAAGTGGCTAAGAAAATTGGAAAAGAAATTCTGATATTTAGATTTGACAGAGTCGAAGAGGAAAGAGATAGAGAGAGGAGAAAGAAGGAGAGAGAAAAGGCAGCATTAGCTTCATTCTTTATCTTCTTTTTCCTCTTCTAACAAACAAACCAACACAAACACAATCGAGCTCAAATTAGGATTTACGAATTGAACGAACCCAAACTCGGGAATTTTGGGGGATCTATGAAGGAGTGGAATAGGGACCTGTTTGATCTGAAGAAGCCGGCCATGGAATTCGATGAAGATAGGTCGCATAAGGAAGGTAATAACTATGGGTTTGCTTTCAATGACAACAATTTTTCGGACCGTGTTATGAGGATTGAGATCATGGCTGAACCTTCTGACGCCAAGTGTGACGACGATGGCTGCTATAGCCTCCTTAATTGGGCCCGCCACCGCAAGCGCCGTCGTGAGGATTTGAAGAAGGATAAAGGTTTTGTTTTCCGTTTTTCTTTTTGGTTTTCTTCAATTTGTATTTTGAATTCGTTGTGGTTGGTTAAAATTATATTCGTTCACTGTTGTGGTTGAGGTTAGAGGGGCTGGAAGGTTAAATGTATTCGTATTGATTCGTAGTCATTTAACTTAATGAAATGTTATATGATGCAAGTAGGTAAAGGTTGTGGGGTGTTAACATGTGGGTGAGTGAATGTGTTATTAGTGAATAAGGGGGTATATCCCAGGGCAACAGTAGGTGTCATCCTGGGATGACAATGTTATATGCGAAGGTTAGTTGTAGGCAGAATGTAAGATGGTGACCGGTGAAGGTATGGATCTGTTGAAGAGGGCAGTGGTGATATTTAGGACAACAGATGCATGTGTAAATGTGGGAAGTACGCTGTCATTATTGAGAAGTATAGTTGGTGACACTTGATTGTTGTGTGCATGTGACATCGTCAATTTTGTGACGCAGTTCAAGTTGGGTACAAGCAGTAATAATGATGCAAAGCATTTCAGTGGGGGACATAACTGTGCATATGAGAGAGATTGTTGTCTATGTCTGTTGGGGTGGGGTGTTGAATGATGGGGTGAGTGGGTTAATGACATATGTGGGTGGGAGGAAGTCAGCAAGTAGAAGGTGGTGATGGGGGTGCATTAGTGGCCAGTAGGGGTGCTGTTGGGGCAAGTAGGGCTGTGGGGGATGACATACGAGGTGTTCCCTGTTTACGGAATGATGGAAGCTAAATTCTATGATATGTGAATTCATTTGAAGTTAACTGTGATATGTTGTGGATATAGTAGTAGTTGATATAAATATGGTATTTGTTATGGATGCATTAATATGATATGTATGCAGGGCTGATGGGATTGGAGCATGGAAGGAGGCTGCAGAAAAAAGGGGGGTTTGAGGTGGGAAGAGTGGAACAAGTGAATGTCATGAACTCCGACTCAGCATCTGAGTATGATTAAGACGAGGAAAGAGTTATCTGATCGCGACCTGGACTGGAAGCAGAGGTGTACATTAGGAGGAGGTTAATTTCGAAGAATGTCATAAAGGGAAAAGGCAGTTGTTTCCTTCCGCGGATACATTTAGGTGTACAATATGGAAGTATGCGATCGCAAATAGATTTGAGTATGTCTTCGAGCAGAACTGCCAAGAACGAATTGTAGTTAAGTGCAGTGCAGAATGATGTTATCCTGCAATTTGGACTATGTAACCCCGGGTTATGAGTGCATAAAATTTGTGTTGCTTGAACTGCTGCAGCTTAAATGGACTGCTATATATATATAGACATACTCATGTTTATGTATATATATGTGTGTGTATATATATGTATATGACACGCGCGCACACACACACACACACACACACACACACACACACATATATGGCGTATGCTTATGCTATCCCCTAACTTTGACTATGTAAACCCCGGTTATCCATGCATACAATTTGGGTTAGTTCTTGAACTGGGGCATCTTAAATGGACCGCTGTATATATATGAGTGTGTGTGTGTGTGTGTGTATACATATATATATATATGTATGTATGTATGTATGTATGTGTATGTGTATGTGTTTATATATATCGTATGGTAATGTTATCCCATACTATGGACCATGTAAACCCAGGGTATTTATGGCACATTTTAGGGTTACCATATATATATATAATATATATTATATATATATAATATATATATATATATATATATATATATATATAATATATATATATATATATATATATAAAATTTCGCAGCGGCCCATTTAAGGTGCATAATTTCATGCATTAACCCTGACATTCTGAATAGTTAAACTAGGTTCACGCATTCATGTAGAGGGAATAACATTCCCATACCACACACACACACACACACACACACACACACATATATACATACATTCTGAATAGTTAACCTAGGTTCACACAGTCATGTAGAGATTCTAAGGAAAACAAAAGGGTTATTTACCTTGACTTGCAATTTAAAAACCTCACATAATCCACAATCTCATCAAGCATAGCTGCTCTGTCGGTCTGCAAAAATTAAATTATATGTAAGCATGTAAAGAATGACAATCAGACACTATGAACTCTCTTAACATCCTAAATCATCCTTGAAATTATATGCAATTAACACAGGTTAACGACTTGTATTAACCAGGGTTAAACATTTGGACTAATCCGAGTTAACAATTGAAATTCATTTCAAGCAAGTATTGGAAATCACCTACGCTATTTGTGGGGTTATTTTCAATGAACAACCGAGCCAATAGTACAATAATAAGCACAATATACTTCACTTTATCCATGTACCTAATAACACACAACATTAATATCTACTACATTTTACACAAAAAATTATTTACTAATAAGATGACGACATTTACATTTGAGAATTATTCTTATTCAAAAAAAGGTGAAGAAACCAAAAATAAATAGGACAAGTCTAGAACAATATGAAAAACAATGGTTTTATGCAATGCAATTTAAATTTAAATTTTGATTAAAGCAAGAACAATGATATTTCATTAAACTTAGATTAAAACAAACTAAAAAGAAACCAACCTAATAAGGTTAGGTTATTAAAAGAAATAAATTATTCAGTTGAAACACAAAAACTAACAATAATAGAAATGATAATTTTGAATAATGAACAAAAAATATTTAATTGAATTATTTTTAAAACATAAAATTTGGACAAAACAATTCTGACATGGATTTATTTATATCAAGAACAAAGTATTTTAAAGGTAAGATCACATGTTTTATTTATAATGAAAATTTTAAAAATTAAATTTTCTATTAGATAGAGAAAAATAATTCCTTCTTCTATTAGATAAAGAAAAATAATTTCTTCATTAAATTTTTTTAAAATAATTTATAAATAAGAGGGATTATTACAGACCATATATTTAAGGGTCTAAGTTTGTTTATGTCATGAAATAATTGAATTATTATATAACATTAATATTTTCTTATTGTTAAAAGTAATTGACTCTAAATTATCATATTTGATATCAATACATTCAGTAATATGAAAACAGAGCCTATGAAAAGCAAACCAAAAAAAAAGAGGGAGATAAAAAGGTTAATTTAATTATTAGTTAAATGTTATAAGAATAAATTTATCTTTTTTTCTATTATCAACTGATCTTAAGAGGAAAGAGGGAATCTATTGCTAAGGGAAAGCAGCAACCACAAATCGAAGTAATCTACGTAAATTGGGATAATTCCTGTGGCAAACGAGAACGTGTGAGTAATATTAAAATCAACGGAACACTCTCAAGTAATTGTCCCACTTACACCAAACTCTCCTCCCCCGCTTTTTTGTTTGTTCTTGCAAAAACCTCGAGTCGACCAGAGAGAGAGAGAGAGGGACAGCAATGGCGAGAGCAGTATCAGCAGCAGCATCATTGAAGCTTCTGGCTTCTCCTTCTTGCGCCATTTTCGTCAAATTTCCTCCCAATTTCCTCTTTTCAATTTCTTCTGCAGCTCCCGTCAGCACCTTCTGCTCGAAGAAGAAGAAGAAAAGAGACAAAGAGAAAGGGCAGAAGAAGACGACGACTACGGTGACTGCTGCATTCGCGAAGCCGAATATGGAGGTGTTGAAGAGGAGGACGAGGTCAGAGAAGGAGTTCGATGAAGATTACATCAAGAATTTCGGTGACAAAGATAGTCATATTCCTGTTTTGCTTGGTGAAGTTTTGGACGTGTTTTCTCCTCCGTTTCGACTACGTTCCTTCGTTGACTGCACCCTCGGTGCTGCTGGTCACTCTTCTGCGGTCAGGCCCCCATCTCAGTCTAGCTATATGTGAAAGTGTGTTAAATTGTTACAAAATGATGCTAGTTTTTTGTTATTGTTCAAGTGTTGGACTAGTTTTATGTGTTTTTTTCTGAGTTGACTTGATTTTGGGATGGTTTAAGTACTTGTGCACTTTGAACTGGTAATTAGGCTCAGAAAACCCTAATGTATCATTGGGCACTTGGGTATAGATAGATATGTACGGAGCATTAGGTGCATTATAAAACCATGTTTCCATGCCAACGTTAATGAAAACCAATTTAGCAGTGGTGGATTACAAAACTGTGTTTTTGTGAAAATATATGATTAGGTGCTCATCACCTTGTCCGATGCTCAAATATGGTTGGGTTAAGCTGTTGGAAATAAGCTCTCTACCATCTTGGCTTGTTTGACAAGTGGAACTGTGAGAGTGCAAATAAAGGATTATTTTGCATTTTAAGCTTGTTTGGTGGAGGGTGCTGTTTTGAAGTGGCTCCAGTTCTTATATCGTCTTGCTCAAAGGCAAGGCAGGAGTAGGACTGAGAAAAAGAACTTGTATTGTTGGGCTGCCTGCGCACATACGCGGGTTGGCCCCCTCTGCACTGATGACTTGATGAGATAGTAAGTGTTGGTTGCCATACGATGAGTTTTGCAGGTTTTCTTATTATTCTAATTTCCATTCCAAACAGACCAATGAAATGGAAATACAATTTCATTTCATCCTCGTCATATCCACCCCCTCTTTTATTCCCTTTCCACCAGTCCCACCTTCACTTAATGTATTCCAACTGACCAAATATAGCCTTATCGTTTTTTGCTATCTGAAGCTATCTGTGACTGTGCATATCATATAGATGTGCTTTTCCTCTGTACTTTTTGTGCTGGCTGAGAAGTAAACTTCCAGCAACTGTGCCAGTGGCAGATCAGTTTCTGCTGCTCCTTGCTCCCCTCATGTTGGTAATGTTGTAGTTCTGTAGTTAGTCCTTGTGCTCCCCCTGTCCCCAGGGAAGTTGACTTTGAAGCAATCTGTTAGACGGATTACTTGGAAGTTTATTCAGTAAAATGGCTTTTCCTTTTCCTACTCTTATTGACTCAGATATATTATCAACAGATTATTCAAGGTCATCGAGAAATGCAATCATATATTGGATTGGATGTTGATCCCATCGCCCATGAGAAAGCTCAATCTCGTATTAATAGTTTGCTGAACAACACTCCTGGTTCCAGTTTTGGTTTAAAAGCTTGTATGCTCTTGAAGAATTTTAAGGAAATCAAACAAGTAATTAGACAGGCTGATGAGAAACTGTTGACATCTGGAGTTGACGGCATTTTGATGGACTTGGGAATGTCATCCATGCAGGTTAGCTTCTGAACAATACTTATATGTGTATGTACCCATCATTTCTATTTTGCGTTTAATTTCTAAAAGCCTGCTGTTGCTGTTTAGGGTATTCATGTCTGATCAATGATCATCATCATATTGATGAAGTCTCTCTGGATTAGCTGAAGTGTCCTTGCTGCTTGCTTTATTTGATCCTGTATAAGCAAAAGGTTATTGACATTATTTAGTGCTAGTAGGGTTGCAATTTTTATTTTTATTTTTGATGAGGAAAAAGTATATTATATAAAAGGGCAATAAAAGAATGGATGCACAGCTAGCATCCTACAAAAGACTATATACATCCTAAATACAAACTATCCATACATTCAGTCACATCAAAGAGGATGAGCAAATCTTCCCATTGTACCCAAAAAAAAAGGGTCTTGATGAAATTGTCTTTTAAGCTCCCAAGAATAGTTTCTACGCCATCAAACACTCTTTGATTTCTCTCTCCAAATGCTCCAAAAAATCACATGAGGTACAACCATGGCCTTCTTCTTCTTCACTTTCCTACCGAAGAAACCCTCCTAAGCCAAGAGATGGTTCCTAATGGACTTTGAAGTTACCCAAGATATGCCCAAGCAACTGAATGCGAGTTCCCAAACAGCCCTAGTAGGGTTGCAATTTTAGAAAGAATGGAAACAAGGTCCATGGTTGGAAATATTAATTTTAGAGGTCAAAAGATTAGTTCATGTGAGTAAGAGTTCCATTTCTGCTGACCCAATAACTGTTAAACTTCTTTAATGTGTTTGTGGTTGGAACCATGGATCCAAAATGTGATCGTCGAAACGGCCGCATCAGAAAGGTTTTGGAGTTGGATGAACCATGTTTTCACGCCCCTACAACCATGATATGGGACGTGATTACCGCATTAGAGCGATTTTTCTGTACCGCATATGAAACTGTAATTGTGACTGAAACCGCATTTTGAATCATTGGTTGAAACTAAAAAATGGAAATGGAAAAGCGGTTCCCGGTCATCTTCAAAAAAATTACGTTGCTGTGGTTAAATTAAGGCCACTCTTTCTATCATTAGCATTTCTTGAAATTCTTCCCTGCTGTTTCAATATGATGTTTTAGAATGTTAGGTATTTAATGTAATTCATGTTTTAATCAATTTGTCATCTAGAAGCCACAAAACGAGGATTGCCTTCGAGGTAGTTCGTTTGTCTTTGGTTGTCTCACTTGTGCTATCCTTTTCCCACATTTGTTCTTCTTTCTAGCTTATTTTGGCAGGGATTTCCTCAATTGTGTTCATTCTGACTCCTGAACCTTTAATTCCCAATCCATCCATCTCTGTTTCTCATGTCAGGCCATTACCTGTTGTCTATGATTACGCTTGACTGGTAGGGGCCCCCTTTTTTTTGGGGGGGGGGCGGGGGGTTAGGGTTTTTGTCTTTAATACAGAGCTTGACTGGTAGTTATCCTTTATCAAAAAAAGGAGCTTGGCTGGTAGTTATTGAAAATGCTGAGTTTGATTGGGATCTGAGTTACTTATCCTAGAAATAACGGGGAAATAATTTATCTTGTTCTTGACATCAGTGTTTTCGTAGTTTTCAGATATATATTTTTTTTAGTTCCATTTTATCCGTACCCCTTCCCATCGTGCTTATAGCATGCCTTATCTGTGCCTAGGGACATTGAACTGTGAGGCAGAGAGTTGACTGCCTCCGTGCTGTGAGGTGGTGCTAATTTTTGGGAATTATTGAGGCAATTGTTTTGGTGCCTCATTGGCACCTTCAGCACAAGAGAGAGAGAGAGAGATGAGATAGCAAACCATCCAAGCTGTAAATTGACTTGAATTGGTACTTGCTCAGGACTTGCAATTTAAACATAAGGCCTCAATCAATTGCATAAAGTTTCTTAAATTTAAACCCCAAATTGGGATGATAATATGTTTGCTCCTGAAGATCCCAATCCATTTACATCTTCACTAGTGCGTTGCATGTAGGGCCTACATTTTTTTTTTGGGGGGGGTGTTTACTTTTCTATTTTTCTACTTAAAAGATTTGACAATTACTCAAAAAAACTAGATTATACCTCCTCTGATAACACTAATTATGGATTTTGGCGAAAGTGTGGTTCTGGGATTTGTGATGTGTCCCTCTTCACCTTGCACCTCAACTCTTGAGGCCCTTTGTCTCTCTTGCATGTTTTAAAGCTAAGCTGTTCCCTTATTCTTTCTTGTATTCATTTATCTTCCTTCCCATCTTTCCGTATGAGTTCCTGTTTTGGTATTGTATAGGCTTAGGCATTGATGTAGCAGATAATCATACTCACCAATTTGGATTTAGTACTTACCTTTCCATTTGGACGTGTCATTTATTTCATATACATGTGAACTTGCATCTTTCGAACGCAAAGTCACAAATCGAAGCCCTTTGTGCAATTGAAAACTTAATTTTATTTATTTTATTTATTCATTTTCCCCTCTCTAATTATGTCCGTTAGTACTGGTCAGGTGTCATCCCACCTGTAATGCATTGGATCCTTGGATGCTGGTGAGACTTCTTAATTAGACAAGCGTGGGTGAGATTAATATTAAGATGGGCGGCTCTTGAAAATCCTTGCATTGCAACACATTGTGTGTGTCTATTTTCTTATTAGCTGAAAATCCATTGGAGGCAAATTTTCAGCTTTGATTACAACTATAGTAAATGTCTTACACGACCCCTCCCCCCCCCCCCCCAAAAAAAAACCCACCCAAAAAAAAGGGTCTGCTATCAGTTAGGGATAAGGTCCATGAGGAACCCCCCCCCCCCCCAAAGGAAAAGAAAAGGTGAAAGCAGGAGATTGGGTTATTCGTATAGTTGTTTTTTCCCAGTTTACTTTGTCTGTTCTACGGTTGTGAAGAAATGTAATGGTTGGTTTGGTGTTTGAGTTAACTGCTTACTTAAACTTCCTTTTCTTTCAAAGAAACTCCGTGGATTTGTTACCTACACGTGCAGGTGGATGATGCTGGAAGGGGATTTAGTATGCTTAATGATGGACCTTTGGATATGCGGATGAACCCTGCGGTAAGAGCATGGTATCCCCTCACACCAATTGTTCCATTTCACTTTTTCATTGGCTGTTAGTGCTTTGCCGCTGTACTAGTGGGAGAAGCATTTTGGGAAAATTGCTAGTTATTTGAAGTTTTGAACACCAAATCAGTTACCCATGTGTTGCTCTCCTGATCTAATCAGCAGAGCATCAAACTTTTAGGAAAACTTGTTTTGCTTTTTTGTTTATCTGAGTATATGTTATCTACACAATTTTGGGACCCTTATTTGAGTTGCGAGAGGCCTTTGGCATTAGGACTTTGATAAAAGGCTTCTAGTGAATGCATTGTGTGGTTGTTGGATCTGGTTGATTATAAAGCATTGGGGATGTCCTTTGCCCATTTGAGTTGTCAATTTATCATTAGACTTTGTTGTGCTGTGTAGTCTGTTGAGTGTTAAGGCCTTAACTGAGGATGTAGTGTGGCATTTGTTGTCATTGGTCCAGAGGAGCTTTGTTTCCCGTACTGCATTTGCATGGCATCTTACACTGATGAAGCTCCGTCGATGACAGATACCTCCCCTTCTCTTTTTTGTGTATGTGAGTGAGAGTTGGGGCAGGGGTTCTGTTGTGGTTGGGTGTGGAGATGAGGGTTAAAGATAGTGAACAGGCTGGTTCCTCTGAAAATAGATGCAGCCCTGAAGGTTTGAAAGCTGCTTTCTTTAAGGCCTGTGTTTTTAAGTGGCATGCCTCTGTGCTGTGGACTGCCTGCCCATTTCTATTATGTTTAAGTATTAATATGTGATTAACTGATTGGAACAGGTCTATGACAGGCTGCTCTGAAAGCAGAGGATATACTGAATTCTTGGCCTGCTGCTGAAGTTGGGAGAGTACTTCGGGAATATGGAGAAGAAAGTAACTGGTGTTATCTCGAAAATAAGATTGTTAAGGCGCGTCAAGAGGGTGGGCTGCATTCGACTGGTGAATTGGTGGATCTTATTCGCAGTGTGACTTCTAGAGTAAAAGGTATAGCTTTATCCAGTTGTCAGTTTTAGTACTACATTGAGTAACTTTAGAACCCGCCCCCCCCCCCCCCCCCCCCCCAAAAAAAAAAACACTTCATCTTGAGATCTCAGAGAGCTTACCTCTGGAATGGAGGGGTCATATCTGAGTCGCAAAATGTGTTATGTGCCTGAGGACATTTCTGTCTCTTCTGCGTTTTCTTGGGTTCATGTGTCTAATATGGTGTCCAATCCAATGGTCAGTGGTGGTCTGGTGGTATCCCGCTTCTGAGCTTTTGGGATTTGATCAGTGCCAATTAATTCTAGGTGTCCACTTTAGAAAATTATCTTTATACAAGATATGAAATGGTTGCCTGAGATATTTCCTATGTAACATAAATTCACTAGTGGAAGGGTCCATGGCATTCTGTCAGATAATTTGTTGCTTCAGCCACCAAGGGCCGGTGCAGTGGTTCATGCCAAGAGTTTTTTCTCTTTTAACTTTGCAGCAGATGGGGATGGATTTGGATACAGATAGGGTTGGGGTTGGGGTTGGGGTTGGGGTTGGGGTGGGAGACAATTGGGCAGCCTGGACCAAAATAGTCCTACGGGCCTTGTTTGTGGGTCAGCTGAACTTGGATGGGGACCCATGATCAATCATTTAAACCTAACTTGCTTAATGTAGTTCCCCATGCTGGTCAAATCCGCACCAACATGCTTATGGCCTATGCTTGCACACCCAGTTCTTTTGACACTCATGTTGTTTTGGGCTAGTGAATTTTCAATCGAAGACAAGATATGTTTTCATTTATGAAAAGCCAGCTTTGATCTTAACAGGGGGAAGACAAGGGTGGATAAAGACTGCAGCCCGGGTTTTTCAAGCGCTCAGAATAGCTGTCAATGATGAGCTCAAAACATTGGAGGATTCTCTATATTCTTGCTTCAATTGCCTTGGTCCTGGTGGTAGGCTTGCTGTCATTTCATTCCACAGCTTAGAGGACAGGATTGTAAAACAGACGTTCCTCAGCATCATCGACGACATTCAGAGGAAAGTTGAAAGAGTAGATTGCAACGAGGGAGTACATGGAGATGAACCAACCAAGATTAGTGACAACGACCTGGTCAAAAAGGATGCTTGGATTAAACAGGTAGTAAAAGGCTCGACCGGCACAATCCTCACAAAGAGACCGATAACAGCTTCGCTAGAGGAAGAGAAATTAAACCCAAGGTGTAGAAGTGCTAAGCTCAGAGTGATTCAGAAGGTCTGATAATTCAGTCCTAGCATTTGTCTCCTTCAATTCACTTTCTTAGGTCTGTCTTTTCCCTTCTTTGTATCCCTTTTTCTTCCCTCTGTCTATGGGAGGGGGAGGCTTTCTTGTCATGTAACTGTGTCGCGGGAATACGGGACAATCGTACACTTGGGAGGAATTTTGCTCGCCAAAGAATATAATAATGTTCAATGAAGATAGAAGTTCATTGGAAAGCTTGCTCACTAGAACATACAGTAATGTTTGCAAAGACTTTGTGTGGGCATTATGGCATTTGTTCTAGCGAGCAAACTTCCTAGACTATCTAGTTTTAGCGAACATTGCTTGATGCTTTAGTGAATAAACCTCCGAAATGTATGAACTTTTTGTCTATCTGCAAGGAGGGTATAATTTGCGCAATGATGAATTGACGACTTGAGAAAATTCATTTGAATATTACCTTGCGGTGTAATGGCAGGAAAAAGCAAGATTATCAAGCTAATGATTTGCAGAGATGGATTTTGAATTAAAAAAGGAGACATTGCAAAAGCAATAGACAGCCCTGATAGATTGAGCAGTTATCGTTGTCAAAGTCAGACATTAGCTTGAATTTGTTAGAGAGAGAGAGAGAGTACCAATGGCAAGCTAAAAGAAAGCTATTGATTGGATATTTCTAAATCTAAGAAAGGAGTTCAAATGTCATGACATGTGATTTGAACTTTGTTGAATGAGGAAAAAGCAACGTCCAAAACAACCATTGCGAACTTTGACGAGGACTATGCATGCGATTAAGGATCCAAAGCCAAAAGTAACTTTGTCTTTATCTCAATGGCTAGTATCCTTTACCAACAATTTTGTAGAGATAAATTGCCTATAAATACAAGATCAATGCAGAAGATAACGTGATACTTACTCCTAATGATACTTACTCCTAATCTTTAGAGTGTTCTCATTTCTCAAGAGTTTTATTTCACTCATATCAGTGTAATAACCTTTTAATACCAAGAGGTAAGAGAGTTGAGAGATCTCTCTTGCAATCATATGTAAACAACAAGTGTGTTTTCAATCTTGGGGTGAATGCACTCAAGGTTTGAGATGTCCAAGAGCAAGTAAGCACTTTTAACCAGGGATGTAATGGAGCTAGCAAGAGCTCATATCAAGTTTGTTAGGGAGTTTGAAAAAACCCTAATGTGTAGCCATAGAACAAGGGATGGTTCTTGTAAGTATTGGCCTCTTGAGAGTTAGATAACTCTAGAAGAAGAGCTTGTTAGGGTGCTCTGAGAAAACTCTAACTGTAGACAAGGAATATGGGTGCTCTTGTTATAAGAAAATTATTACAGAGTGTTTAGGGAAAACTCCGTAGGCAACGAAGAGCATAGAGGCTCTTGCTACTCACCATCCTTCGAAGAGATGGGGAGCTCTGTAACTTGAGGCTTGCTAGAGTGCCTTGAGAAAACCCTTACTGTAGCCAAGAAGTTTGAGGATTCTTATAGACCAGTCTTGAGAAGATGGTGGATTCGTTAAAATTCCAAGGAATGGCCTTAGGCGGAGATGCAACCCAGGGGTTGGGTGAACTTCATGAACAAATTCTGTGTTTTGTCCCTCTTTTGTTTTCTGCGCTGCTCATAGTCTCTAGGCTAATTTCTTTAATGCATGTTCGAGCCTCTATTACATTTGCTTCTGCATATTCACTTATTGTTTTTAGAGTCTCCGACAAACACACATCTACATAGAGTCCAAAACTTTTTAAGTGTAAAGTTTTTTGTTAGTCATCCTATCCACCCTACTCTAAGATGACATACCTTAATAGTGGGATCAACAGAATTAACCAAAATTTGTCACGGGTTCGAGCCGTGGAATTAGCCACTGACAAAGTCAGGTTAGGTTGTCTACAATTCACCCCTTGGGGTGCGGCCCTTCCCCAGACCCTGCGTAAACGCGGGATACTTGTGCACCGGACTGCCCTTTTTTTTTCCCCCGAAGTCTATCGACATGACCACTGTTTTGGAAGTCACAAAGCCCAGCTTCAATGGTAACCTACTCTTCTCAGAGAAGCTCAGCAAATTCGGAGCTGTTGTCCATATCCTCCTCTGTGCCCCAAGAACTACGATTTCACTCAAAACAATTTAAAATATAAGTTGGCGCTAGGAATCATCATTGGGGAAGTCGACTGTATCATTAACCGTGGAGCTTAACACTCTAGAGCTTTCTAACATACATTGGTCAATTTTGGGTTCTTCTTCTTGATATGTTTTCTTGTATTCTTTTACTGTTCTACTGTCTGAATGATTTTTGATAATTTTTGGGTGGCAAATTTGGTTAATGTGGACTGTTTTGTGAGAGTGGAGGATGTTTTCTTTAGTCATGATTGCTTTTCTTTATGAGAAAGAGAATAATGGAGATATATAGGAGAATCAGGTTGCTTCTGTTCTTTGTGATTGGATTTTGATGGGATCTACGTTGGTGAAACACGGTTTTTCATATGAAATTGGTCAATGTGGCAAAGTTGATACTCTTAGCACGAACTAGATTACTCGGTGCATAGACATCCAAATGTAAGGCTCATGACTTATGATGTTCATTTAGTAATTCGCCTACTTAAGTTGTGCATTTTGCATATCATGATCGGTAAATTTCTTAACCTAATTTCAAACTGTAAACAACAATTTATCTAGGAGATTCGATTTCAAGGAGAGCGCCCGTGAGCATAAAAGTGCTATTCATAGGCTTTAGATTGAACATATGAAGTACTCTGAACAAGCCTCCTACATCATGCCAATTGCATGCAAAACCGAATGTTATGCATGTTTCCAGTTTTGTGGGATAGGAAAGGTTCTGCTATAAATCAACCCACCCCAGCCGACTCTTCCTACATTTCAACGAGCTGAATTGAACGACTCCTCTAAGTGTTCAGCAACATCTTGAGACTTCTCTCCATGTTCTTGATCCTTTCAGCCTGGACTCTAAAACATAAAACAGTATTAAAATGCCCCAGACTCTTCTGTTTGTGCACTAGTATAGTAAATGGCTTTGAGATCTAGGGTCAAATGAGACAACCGGTCAAGGTTCTTTACGTGAGTTTATGCGGGACTTCAAGGTATTAATTCGCTTCGACAGGTAGTACATTGTGTAAAACGGTAAATATAACGACACTGAAACACAATGAGCCCGACAATGAGAGGAGTCGTGAATTGCAACTACATAAGGAGTCTCGCAACCATTACCAAAAGCAATGCTCTCACAGTTATGATGAATAGGCCCTTTTTTTCGTAGTCAGATAACCATGACGAAAAGGGTTTACCACAGCTTGCAAGTGAAAAAGGCTAACAGCAAGCCCCAAAGCATTTGGTAAATTAGGTACTTCCGCAGTCGCACCAAACTTTCTAAAAAGAATATTAGTAATGTCATAACTAGTGTAACCATTACTAAAAGAACTGCTCTCGGATGAAGAAACATAGATAAATAAGCAATGAAGTGCTTAACTACAACCTGTAGAGACTGTCAATTTCAGAAACATAATCATAGTAATGCCACAAGAATAGTATCCAAATGTCATCATTTTCTCCTCTGGGCTAGTGCATTGTCAAAGAACTCTCTCAGGATAGCAGCATCTTCAAGTCTATTTTGGTATTTAATCTTGAAATCCTTCAAAGAATGCCGCCAGCAATTGATGAGTTGACCAGGGTAGCAGCCGCAACTATGTTCAACATCCCCCGCATCCTTCTTGTATTGGAGCTGCATTACAAAGAAATGGCCCCAATCATTAAGCTCAAGAATTAGTGTACAAAGTGGTTATATTGCCCGAGTATCGTTCTGTGCATATATGTATGACTCATTTCCTTTGAGAATAAATGCCATCGTCAATCCATGAGGCAAGTAGTGAAGTTATAAACCTCTACTATAAAATGAAATTAAGAATGTAGTCCAAATGCGTTCAAATCATGCAAATAAAAACGAGCCAAGCAAAAAAAAAAGAAAAAAAAAGTTTTTACCTCCAAATATATGGCCCATGACTCTAGATCTTCATCTGAACCTTCATCTGAACCTTCATCCGAATCTTCATATGAATCATCATCTAACTGTATTCCTCTAGCTGACAAATAAATACCCTTGGGACGAGAAGAAAGCCAGAGTACAGTATCAAGATACAGGAGAATACTGTGACCTGAAACCAAAGCTGGTGGAAGATATATGCTTAGGTACACATGTTGGACTCCCCAGAGTGGAGGACTTAGGCTTTCTCTCAAATCTTGAGGGATGATCAGAGCCTACATATAAGCACAAATAAAACCGAGTTTAGAAAAAAAATGAAATAAAGAAATGATCAAGCATAATGTCATGATCATCTTCATAAATTAATTACCCAATATCGAAGAAAAATAAAATAGAAAAATATGTAAGTCTACCTCGTTTGCAGTCCAAGTGATTTTTATATCTTGAGCACAGCTGAAGTTTGCCAGCAATTCAACAACCTTGGAATGCCATTGAGTGTGGTTGATAGCATGACAAGGTGTTAAATGAAGCTCGGCGCTAAGGGGAGCTATAGGAGTGTGCGAAACGAGTGAAAAGAAATCGCTCTTTTCACACATCGAATATGAGAATGAAATCAGATTAGGAGTATCGATTTCAAGTCGAAGCAACTTTCTGCACTCAAAGATTTGAAGATCTGCAAGAGAATTGGACGCAAGCATTATGTGGGTCAAGCAACGACACCACCAAATGTTCAGAGACTTGAGGCAGGTCAAATTAGCGAGACCCTGATTGAAGAAATCATTTGTTATGTTGCATGAACGAAAACTTAATTCCACCAAATTCCTGCAAGATGCCACATTAACTGAGCGCGATGAACGTATGCATAAGGAATGAAGGTGGGGAGCATTGATCTTCACCCTGTTCAGATCATTATTCAATACTCGCAAAACCCTTAGTTTAGGAAGCCCAGAAAGTCTAAGCGACTTCAAGCCCTCGCAGTTGAGAAAAATGAGCTCCTCTAATATTGTACCACAACTAGCTAGCAGAGTATCAACCACCCACTGGTCTAGACGAGAGTCTAAGATAGAGATTTTCCTTAACGAAGAAAACTCGGTCCTTGTTCCTTCCATGGACATACTTTTGAACATCTTACTCCTGAGGTTGCCTATTAATTTTAAGTTGGACAAGGACTTGGAAGAAGCTGAAAGATACTTGGGCAAGTTAAGCAAATAAACACGACCACCACGACGAAGAAACCTGTACTCTTGGACATAACAACTCAGTCTCTGAAGCTGATCCCCAGTGGTCACAAGGTCCAAAGAAACACTAGTAGAGCCAAACACAATATCTCCCGGTAGATGAATTCGGAGTTTTCGGGTCTCATTGGGCTGGTGAGTTCTGATCATCTGAATAACTTGGTCAAGAAATTGCACATACCCTAAAGCCTTCATATTCAAAACACTATAATCACCATCAATGAGCTTATTTCTTTCTGAATAATCGTTCCCTTCATTATCAATATCATCCAAAGCAAGCTCCTTTTTTGCAGAAAAATTACACCCATTACGATGATGATTAGCCACGCTTTTCTCCTGATTATCAGTGAGTTTCTTTTTCTGCGAATTCTTCCAAAATTTATGACCAAAATTAAGAGAGGGGAGGTTGATCCATTCATACCTCCAATCTGAAGACAAAACGCTGGTTCGAATCGCATCTGAGGTGGATAGCAAAGAGAGGATTTGCTGCTTTATCTCTCCTGGGAGATTAGATATTCGATCTCTTGAACCCATGGCTTTTTTCGAACTCATCGCTTTTTGGAAACCCTAGGTAGCAATTCCCTGCCTCTGCTCTCGATTGATTTGGGGAATTCAATCGAATTGGGGATTTTTGGTTGCCACGAGCTTACTACAGGGCGAGGACATGCTCTGAACTCTACAAGCCCTCCCTGTATTTATAGTTTTATGCGTTCTCCCAATTTCCTTTTTCTTTTCTTTTTTATTTCCTAATTATTTCGTAAACTCCGCTTTAATGGCGGTTTAGCGTTGCCCTTTTTTTTTTCCCAAAAAGTTTCCGAGCGGATTAGTGTCCTTTCACTTAGTATAAAATTTTATTATATTATAGGTAAAATACGATGCTGGGTGGTCGAATGTTTCTAAGTAAAATAGAAATTTAGGTTTGATTTCATAATGTATATGTCTAATATTGTTTGAAAAAAAGGACACTTTTTTTGTTTTGTTTTTTGTGGTGCAAAAAGAGGGGCTTGGCTTGTTAAGAAGTAATAAGGTGTGGCTAAGTCACCCTCGGTATATAATCTAATTAAGTAGAAAAAAATAAGGGTAGTGAGCTTTTAAAATAACAAGCGATTAAAATTGATCTACTTTCACATTAGCTAAAGAATTCACCGTTTTATTGACTTTGCCAAAGCAGAGCACAATTTCATGTGCCAATCATTCGGTTGAATTTCTTGATGATTTGATAATTGATTTGGCCATGAACAAGACGTTCCAATATCTTTTGAATTGCCATTTGGGAGTCCATGAGGATTACAATTCTAGTTATACATCTCTGTCCGGCAAGTTAGAGACCTTTGAGTAAAAGCCAGAAGTTTAGCTTTCATTGAAGAGCACCTCCCAAAGTTAGCAACAAAACCTAGTATCTAGTTATCCAAGTGATCTCTAAAGATTCTGTTGCCTCATGCAAACTCAGGATTTCCTCTTGGGGCTCCATCCAACTTAAGTTTACGCAGTTGATAGGAGGGATTTATTAAAGTTCACCTTTAATTGGATGATTGGTAGAATCTAAGACAACGTTTTATAATCCATGCTTTTTCAATTGAGTCTTCACAAAATAATATTAAATCATTAGCAAAGAAGAGGTCAGTTGAGGGTAGTCCACCTCCTTAGCCTGCATAGCTTTCGAAGATCCAATAGTCACTGCTCTCACTATAATGTGTTGGTTTGATCTGTCCATACGTAGTACAACAATGGTAGGGCGATAGAGGTCGCCCTGTCGAACACCCCGTGCCATAAACGATTGAAGTAGACTGTTGTCCCACAAGGCACAAAGCATTACATCAATGAAGTTGATTTTTTAGAATCCCGAGATTGACGACATTAACTTTTCTGACCCTCACCTTTTCACATTAATTTTTTAGTACCCTAGTCATTGTAAGTAGTGAATCATAAGTACCAGAAATTTCAAATTTTAGTGAAAAGATGACGTGCCGTGTAGTTTGTGGCTAAAGTATTTATAGTATGCCATAATTGCCCTCCTTCTGTTGTTTTGATGTTGACTAAGGTTATGTTTTAAATACCTAAATCAAAATCCCCTACCTTCCTCCCTACCCCAGAAGTCGAACTCTCTCTGCTCTACTCTCCAAACTCTGTTTTGAAGAACCTGAACCAAGAAGGTGAGTTTAATTTAATTTTGTTAAATATTATTATGTTGCAAATACTTGAATGGAGTGAGTTATTCTCTACTTTTTATGCCCTAATTTCACCTTGAAGGCCTTAATTGTCCCTTCTCGTATTAGCAAACTTTTAACACATTGTTGCCACAAGGTGAGATCATCACAGCCGTCAAAAGTTCGATCGAAATGCTCGAGCCATTTAGTAATGTCATCCCATGTTCTTTGACTTCAATTTTTTGTCTTACCACTTACAAATCCTCTTTCCCAGCACAGCTTGCTCTGATACCACTATTGGGTTTTAAGCATGTAAGCTCCGAAAAATATCAAGAACCTAATAAAATAAATAAAACTGACATAAAGAAAAAATTTGAGAGAAAAATTATACTTCAACTGTTTCAGGACAATATACAAATAGCTCTCCCTGCCTATACATGCTAATTACCATTTACTTATAAACAAATATTCTCACATCCCTAACCGAAATGTGTTTTTCCAGCCACTAATTACCAGTTGCTCTTTATACTCATTCACACTCACTAAGCTCCCTCTTAGTATTTTTTCCAGTGGTATCTTGTACTGTTTTTGTGTATGTTGTTTTCAAAGACAAATAATACCCCTATTTATAGGAGTGCAGGGAAGTTTTCAACCAAAGAAATATTCATTCCTAAATACAAATTATTCTGAAACTTTTAAATTTTGAAACATTCCTTTTGCTATTTTTTTATAATTCTTTTGTCTTTCCTTTTTTTTTCTTTTTCCATTGATTTTTATTATTCCCAACACATATACATAGAGGAGTCCGGAGAATGAAGTAGGGGGTAGCCAAATCAGTCGTCTCATATATATATATTATGAGATAGTCTTAAAAGAATATGTATGTGTATATATATATATATATATATATATATATATATATATATATATATATATATACACTATAAAGGTTAAAATGTGTAAGGGGCTGAGTGTTGAGTAAATGAAAAATGCTAACATGAGAGTGAATTTCGGATATATGTTGCTTCACAACCATTGATCAAAATCCTAGGCAATCTCAACTCTTGGATTTATCTCGATACCCGCCTCAATAGAAAGCACATTCAAATCTCTCTCTCTTTACTGGGTACATTAGGTCTCATGTTTGATTCCCCCCTCCCTCATTGTATTGTACTCTTTACTAGACACATTAGGTTATAAGTTCGATTCCTCTCTCCCTCATTGTATTGTATTGCCCTTTGTGGCTCCTACGGACCAAAACGTTTTTGATTTTCATTATTATTGTTAATATTTTGTATTTTTCAATACAAATATAAATTTGAGCATGTATTATTAGAGATAATAGAATAATAACACAATTTCTATGATTATTTCCAATACTACTGTTGTCGTTGTCATCATTATCGTTGTTGTCGTTGTTGTCTTTCTATTTGAATTTGATAACATAGTCAATATTAATTATGATCATCTAATTATTAAAGAGAGATTAAAGAATTATAATGGATATAAAATTTTTTTTTAGTTCATTATTATAGAACATGTTCATATTTTAAAAGTTTTAACTTAAGGAACCCAAATTATATTGACTGAGCAAGCCATAAAACTATTTGTGACACCTTATTATTAACACATATAGAATATACACAGTTATAAAGAAATAATAAACATTTTTGATTTCCATGATTATTATTAATATTTTATATTTTTCGATACAAATATAAAATTGAGTATGTATTATTGGAGATAATAGAAAAATAAATATGGTTTTCATGATTATTTTCATTATTATATTGTTGTTATTGTCGTCATTGTCATTACCGGTGATGTTATTATCTTCCTTTTTGAATTATAATAAATACAATTTCTATGATTATTTCCGTTATTACTATTGTTGTTGTCATCATTATCGTTGTCGTCGTTGTTATCTTTCTATTTGAATTTGATAACATAGTCAATATTAATTATGATAATCTAATTATCAAAGAGAGATTAAGGGATTATAATGGATATAAAAAATTTTATTAGTTCATTATTGTAGAACATGTTTATATTTTAAAAGTTTTGACTTAAGAAATCCAAATTATAATGACTGAACAAGTCATAAAACTTTTTGTGACACCTTTTTATTAACATATAATATAATATACGCAATTATAAAGAAATAATAAACAATTTTTATTTCCGTGATTATTATTAATATTTTGTATTTTTCGATACAAATATAAATTTGAGTATGTATTATTGGAGATAATAGGAAAATAGATATGATTTTCATGATTATTTTCATGATTACTATTATTATTATTGTCGTCATTGTCGTTACCGGCGATGTTATCTTCCTCTTTGAATTTGATAAAATAGTCAATATTAATTATGATCATCTAATTATCAAAGAGAGATTAAGATATTGTAATAGATATAAAAATTTTTATTATTTCATTATTATAGAATAAGTTCACGTTTTAGAAGTTTTAACTTAAGGAAACTGAATTATAATTACTGAACAAGCCGTAAAACTTTATGTGATACCTTATTATTAACACATAATATAATATACACATTTATATAGAAATAATAAAACATTTTTGATTTTGATGATTATTATTATTATTTTATCTTTTCGATACAAATATACATTTGAGCATGTATTATTATATAATAGAAATATAAATATGATTTCCATGATTATTTCCATTATTATTACTATTGTTTTTGCTGTTGTCATTGTTGTTATCGTCATTGTTATCTTTCTATTTGAATTTGATAACATAGTCAATATTAATTATGATCATATATATGTAAGGATTGTGATGAAAAATTACATACTATAAGCATAATACAGCAAATAGAATTGCAAGGATTGGACGTGAAATATAAAAAAATTAAAAATAAAACACGATCATCATATTAGATCCGTGAAACTAAATTTCTTTTACATTTAATGTAATCTATTTAACAGAAGAAAATGAATGAAATATTTTTATTTTTCTTTTCAAGCATACATGTCTTATAATTAAATTTAATTCATGTAAATCTTAATAGTATAATTAATTTTTTAATGTTTCAAATAAATTGACCAAAATCTAATATATTTAACACACCAGAAAAAATGAAATAATTTTTGTTTTCTTTTAAAACATACAAATCCAATAATCAAATTCTCTTCATAAAACATCTAAAATTATAATTAATCTTTTATCGTTTAAAATAAAATGCCCCAAATTGCCATAACACTTCAAATTAAGAAATATAATATCTCAACCACAAATCTGAACTCAACCAATCTCTTGTAAGACAACATAAGGGCATGGGAAGTTTATATCAAAATCCATGAAACTATTAAGTTAACATGAAAACAAAATGTATAAACTATATACATAATCATATTAGCACCTCCTCATGGACCACTTTAAATAGCTAATTATAATATTAATCATATCTACCATAACTATTCGTTTATTATTTCGATTACATATCTACTAAATATCTATTTAAACATGTTTCGTACAAAGCACGGTCCCAGGCTAGTATATATATAAAAGACACAGACAGATATAGATAGATTGATAGTGTAATGAATTAGATTATAAATAAATTAACAAAAGAAGAATCACGGCACAGTGCACCAAGTTGGTTACCATTCTGTTATTCCTTTTTTGCTGAGTTGGCAAATACTGCTAGGCGGGCGGGCATTTGATATTTCTTGTGCTCTGGCGCTTAGTATATATGTACAAGTGCAAGAAGGCAGCACAGAAATTTCATGACTTACGAGAGAGAGAATCAACCAGCGAGCTAGAGAGAAAGAGAGGAACGCACCCACGCTCATTTCTTGTTCTCTTGATCAAGAGCTTCAATGGCAAGGGTATTTCTTCACTCCTTTCAATGAATTCTTAGTAGAATCGGAATGTTGTTTTCGTGAACTGCACATTGTTATCTAATTGTTACTTCCTTGTCAAGAAATTCACCAACTACATCTTGCACAATCTCTCTATTCTTACGTAAACATTTGGTATGAGTCTTCAATTTCTATGTGTGAATTTCAATTACTGAGCCGCTTTCTTGTTCGATTCCGGCATTTCAAGTGATAAGCCGATCGTCTCTGTTCATTTTGATAGGTTTTTCCTAGCTATATATGTATATACTTGTTGATTCTTGCTTGAATGTGAAGGTGCTATTCAAATCAATTCTCAATCCATATGGTATGATTCTTCAATTTCTATGTGTGAATTTCACTTACCGAGCCGCTTTCTTGTTCGATTCTGGCATTTCAAGTTCTAAGTCGATCATCTCTGTTCATTTTGATAGGTTTTTCTTTGTTATATATATTTGTTGTTGATTCTTGCTTGAATGTGAAAGTGCTATTCAAATCAATTCTCAATCCATCTGGTATGATTCTTCAAATTTCTATGTGTGAATTTCAATTACCGAGCCGCTTTCTTGTTCGATTCCAGCATTTCAAGTTCTGAGTAGATCATCCGTTCGCTTTGATTAGGTTTTCCTACCTATATATATTTGTTGTTGATTCTTGCTTGAATGTGATCGGGAAGTGCTATTCAAATCAATTCTCAATCCATTTTGAATCTGGTTGACTGGTTGATTGAAGAACCGCGAAATGAAGTATTGATTTGAAATATGTTTTAGGCGCCAAGTCTACTCCGCCTCTTGAAAAAAGTTGAAGGAGAAGACCTTAAAAGCCTTGCAACCAAGGTGCTATTTCCTGCCTTCCTATATATTAATTTCTTTTTGTTTTTTTTAATTTTTTGCAAAACTAACTAATCATTGTCATTGGGAATGGTAGGATGGAGTAAAGAGTAGCCTCCTAGCTCGGCCACTGGTCAGTTTGCAGGAGCAGGCTGTTGCTGAGATTAATTGTATAAAGGACATCATACAGGTTATTCAAGTCCGTAGGGAAATTTTGGACGCCCGGTTTGCTGTGAATGAGTTCCTTCGAAGGCTGAGGCATCGACGTATTCGTCTCTCCAAGCAGCGGGGGATCGCTGTTAAACGTACCAAAAAGGAGAGATTGGGCCACAAGATCTGCCGTTTGATCAAGTTCGCTGCGAAAGCTGCTGAGGATAGGTTCGAACAGCAAAAAGAATTGTGTTGTCACGCAAGACACATCTCGAAGTTGCCATGGATGCCAGGACTGACTTTGGTTTCAATGGCAAACTATTCCTCTCGAAAAAATTGGATGTATTTGATGCATATGAAGTGGTTACAAGAGCCATGAACGTCTATGGAGTTCCCGTGGAACAGCTGAGGAAAAGCACCCAGCTGGGAATCACCATCAGTGAAGCCGGTGCCACAATTCACCGAGAGTTTGAGATCCTCCACGCACGTCGTCGACGTCGACGTCGATGACTATGTTGAAGAGTTTGATTGTTCTCAAAATTCTTCGAATTCATACATAGTGACTGGGATGTATGGTGCAGTTGGTTTTTTTGTTCTGCTGCTTTTGCTGAGGGTTGGGAAGTCGGCTATGGTTTTCTCTGCTCCTGTCTGATAATTTTCAATCTTACAATCAGGCTGGAGCAGTGTGCTTGTTGAACTTAAATGTAATGTTTTGCTGGGTTCGTGATGTCTATAGCTAAAACACAATCTCATTAACAAAGGGTTTTGGGGAATATGCCTATTTTGTTCTCATACTGTTGGCAATTCCTTTTGTGGTATAATTCAAGAAGTTGTTCATTACAAGCATAGCGTATGACCTTACTGTTATTGTATTGATAATATGTTGTTGTTTCCTGTGAATTCAATTCAAGGACACGTTAGATTGAACAAAATCTACAGCATTATATGCCAAAGGTTGGTTACACGGACTTACGATTAGAAATGCATTAGTGTACACTAAATCTGTAGTAATATGTTTATTGTACTGCTCAATTGATTCAATGTTGCACATATATATACACTTGACGATGCAAGATGCCAAAGTACATAAATTGTGAGACAACAGTTGTTCGTACCACCGACATGCAACAGGAGCTTGGCGCGTAAGTAGAAAAAAAGGTTCTGGTCACCCTGTGACTGTGAGTTGATCCGAAAAGTGAAAACTATAAAACTATCTCAAGCAACAGCAAGAGAGAAGGCTTTTACCACTGGTTGCTGAAGAAGAAATAGAGACATAGTAAAAAACCTGCAAAACGTCATAGGTGCAGCTCATGAGAAGTTTTTCCTCTTCTACATTCGCATGTTCCTTTCTTGTGGCTTTCTCCTCAGAAAAGTTACAAGGGACTATGTCACTCAGCTTTCCCCAGAAGTTCCCAACATGGCTATGCGGACACACATTGGGCTCGGCATTTTCTGAAATTTTTGTGTATATTTGGTCTTGGATGATGCACATGTCCATATCCACACCTAAGTGTCAAGTGTCTACACAGATACTTGAGCCAGAATGCACATCCAAGTGACAGAGCTTGAGAATACCAAGAAGATGATATGAACAAGAGATTTCAATGGGGAGTACAGGGTTTGTTGGACTATCAGTCCAGTTGAACAGATGTAGCTTTGGCATTACTTAAGATATGTTACAGCGTCACTGAGACTATAAGTGAAAAACGAGTCTTAATGTCATGAAACTAATGATGCAGGCGAAGTGTTGGCTGTATGTAGGCTATAGAGCTTCTGGATGCACCATGCACCTATACCTCAGCTTCATCGATGGTCATCGCTTCTCCCCATGGTTGACAAAAGGTCCACAAATATATGAGAAGCCAGATGCTGCAAATGAATGCTTCAGCAGAGGCTAATAAGGGTATCAGTAAAGAAACATGTATTATTTCACGATCTACAAGCAAGAGCATCCGCCCATTGGAAAAGAAAAAACGATAATAAATATGACCAGATAACAGAAGAATGAACTACTGCTCCGCGGCTCATCTTCTTGAGTTGTACAAGGATTCAAACAGCTCATTACTCGAGGGTGGCAATTGCATTAGCTTGGACACGAGTAATCACTCGAAACCTCCAACCATGTGAACCCCCATTCAACCCGTAGCCTCAGGCCGACAAATCTTGTGCTACACAACCATCAGATGTCCTTTCTCCAACTCGTATCAGTTCATTTCAAGAAAACTCCCTATTCACATTGTCAGTTCGTTATTATGTATGTACTTTTCAGATGTTTGAAGAATTGCATGCATAGTATGCATTCGTGTTGTTTTAACTTGTTTGCCAGACAAATCTTTTTAAAATAATTACAGAAAAATGAAATAGAGGATGGAAAATGGATAAAAAGAGAAGGAAATGGGCAAGTTAATTAGAATAAGCTGTAAAGGTTGCACCCAATAATCACAACTCAGATTGACACAAAGGATAAATCGATAATAGATTTAAATCTGCTCACGGAATGAAATCGGAAGCAATTCTGCCTGTCTCAAGGGAAATTAACTATTCGTGAGGATGGAAATGAGTAGATTAAGGCTTAGTATAAGCATGGGCTCGACTTGCTTTTAGGCTTATCAACTTGAGTCAAATTCGGACACCAATTTAGCCCATGTATTGAGAGTTTAACATCTCCGATTATAATAGATTCCCATAGTGTTATAAGATTTATTAAAGGCTATGGCATAAAATCTATGATTGGACTCAGAAAGCATAGGCTTCGGCTAAAATAAACTAATATTTAGTGTACACCAAGTATGTCAACGATAACATAAGACAATTTATTAAAAGTCTGCGTAACATTACTCTATATATGAGCCAGCTCACGAGCTAACTAGTTGAGCATCCCTAAATTGCCTCCAAGCTGGCTCATCAGCACCTTGGCCCATTTCCAACCTATGACTATGTCTATAAGTTCACCAAACTATTATTCTATTTATTCAGTCATTCTAAATGCACCATAAAAGGGAACCCAAAACCAGTTGAGAAAGGAGAGATCTGATGGAAAAAATTTAACAATCCAAACAAGATGAGATCAACACACTTCCAACAAAATTTAGCGAAACTCAGATTGAAATTTTCTTATTATGTCTGGAAACAAGTCTCCCCTATAACATGATAGTATTAAGAATGATAAATAGATGCAAAGTTTTCGCATCACATGGAAAACTAGTTTATAAAATTTAAAAAAAAAAAATTAAAGGCACCAAAAAGTTGAAAGGAGAAAGACTTAGATGTGTACGCATAAATTTAGAAACAAAAATTATAGAACATCGCCCCAATGTTTTTCCATTCCTAAATTAGATCCTACGTCATCCCCAAATCCTCTGTTTTCAGGTGATTATCCAAGTAGGATATGTCACGTACACTTTTTTAAGGGAATTGAAGACAAGTGTGGTCATGGTATGTAGAACATTATGTCAGAGCTAGGCATTTTGAACCCGAACTCGAAACAGACCTTGCATCAACCAACCTGCCTTAGCCAGCCTAGGATTCACAGAAGAGCAATTTTTTGGATCAGGAAAAGAATAAATACATGTATCATTAACAAAAGGTTGGATACAAAGCTAGCATCCTACAAAAGGCTACACACATCCCATATGCACACTATCCACGAAATCCAAAGGATAAAAAGAAGAGTGACAAAAGACGCCTTTGTCCCGATAATAGAGAGACTTGATGAAATAATCTTTAAAACATTGAAATGACATCTCTACACCGTCAAAGACTCTCCTATTTCTTTCACATAAGAACTTTCCAAACAATGTTTCTTACTTCAACGAGATATAAAACAACAAAAGCTCTCACGGACATAAAAGTGTAATTCACAAATCCTTAAGTACAACTCTTCGTTGGACGTAGTATTCCGAACAACGCTCATACATCATGCCAGCTCCAAGCATCAAGCACATAAATCACAGTGAAAGAAGTTGTCAGCAACCAGTAATCAAATATTTGCGCTCTTTTGGGGGGATCGGGAAGTTCTGCTAGAAAATTCTTTTCAAAAAGAGTCAGGGCAAGCAAGAATACCATAAGACAGACATGCTTGGCTGTTTTGCATTTCAATGAGCTGAGTTGAAAGGCTTCCTCCCATAATTGCACATCTTCTTCAGACTCTCTCCCCATGCTCTTGATTGTTTCAGCCTGGAAACTGAAAGATAAAACAAAACAGATATCCCATTTACTCTTCAGTATTCAGAAACACAAATATCACGTGGCCCATTTTTATCATATCCATTATCTGGCCAGCCGCAAAAGTCACTAGTGGGCAATTCTTTCCCAGGAGAAGATGGACGTGCCATCGACTTCTTTTGCTTGTAGATTAGTAAGCAATCAATGGCTTTCAGACGTATTGTCCAACAGGAACAACTTCTAAAAGTTGCATTGCATATGAGTACAGATGGAAAGGCAAGATATAAGGTTTGTCTTAACCTGTAATACAGAGTAAAGGAGACGTGAACCACAAGAATGAAGACAACATAATAAATAACATCATGAATTTCAAAAACATAAAGGAATCTCAACCATAGAGATGATCACTTCCAACATAAGAATCCCATTAAGGATAAGGGTTTAATGCAAGTGAAACGGGTGGCAGCAGACGTCAAGCACTTGATACATTAGGCAAAGTACTTAAAAACTTGCAGTCACTGCAAATTTCCTAAAAGAATCACAGTAGTTCCATTATAATTGAACACAAACGATCGCTTTCTCCTCTTAACTACTGCATTGGCGAAGAATTTTCTAAGGATAGCAGCATCTTCAAGTCCTTTTTGGCATTTAATCCTCAGAGCCTTTAAAGAATGCCTCCAGCAATTGATTGGTTGACTTGGATAGCTGCCACAGGCCTCCCCCGTAACTTCCTTGTATTGAAACTGAAACACAAAAAGAGTCCCCAGTCATCAAGCTGCACAGTTATATTTTTTATCTTTCTGTGCACATACAAATGATTCAATTCATCTGAAAACTATGATACCCGGACTCTCCATTTTGCCCCGCCGTACCCGTGTCGGAAAGACACTCTATGGATAGGACATGGCATCCTTGTCGGACCCTTATCCAAACTCTAAAGCAGTAAGGGTAAAAAAAAAATTAGAAAGACGTGGTCTTTTTCTTTCTTCGTTCATCATTATTTTAATGGATTTTTAATGTTCAACCATTTGGCGAGTTGACAACCTTGTAACTATTGAAATATTTTAAAAAGATTATTAACTTGAAATTGCAACTTCTATATGTAAAATTATGAGTCCTCATATCCATGTCCAAATTTTGGACGGTGTCCCCATGTCCTAAAATTAGAGCTGTGACGAGCCAGACACTCGGATCCACACCCCTCTCCGGCACCTCATATCCGAATCCATGTAACATTGTCCGAAAATAGATGTGTTTCAATCAACAGGGAACAGCATGAAAGCCCTTTGAAGTTTAAAGGGCACGGTTAAGTTAGAAACCTCTACAACAGGAAGAAATTAAGAAAATAATTCAAAAGTGTTCGGAATTGCATGACGCACCTAGCTCACTGAAGTGCAAGAAATGACGGTGGGGGCATTGATATTCACCCTGTGCAGGCCCAGGATCCCTATGGTCAAATCCCTTAGTTTAGGAAACCTAGAAAGTCGGAGCAACCTGATGCCATTGCAATATCAAATCTGAGCACCTATAAGGCTGTACTGCAACTAGCTAACAAACTACCAACCACCCGTCAGTCTAGATGAGACCACCAAGATAGAAAGCCTCTTGTAGGAAGGAAACACGGCTGTCGTTCTTTCCTTGAACATAGTTTTGAACATCTCACACTCTAAGTTGTCCTTTAATTCTAAATCAATCAAGAAGTTGGAAGAAGCTACAAGGCATTTGCGCAAGTTAAACAGACAACAACAATGACAACGATGAAAAAACATGGACTTTTCGATATAACGGCTCAATTCCCTTGAGCTGATCACCAGTGGCAAAAAGGAGGTCCATAGAAACACTAACAGAACCATCCCCAATATCACTGGGTAGATGGATGTGAAGCTCCTGGATAGACAACAACGACGACAACGATGAAAAAACATGGACTTTTCGATATAACGGCTCAATTCCCTTGAGCTGATCACCAGTGGCAAAAAGGAGGTCCATAGAAACACTAACAGAACCATCCCCAATATCACTGGGTAGATGGATGTGAAGCTCCTGGATAGACAACAACGACGACAACGATGAAAAAACATGGACTTTTCGATATAACGGCTCAATTCCCTTGAGCTGATCACCAGTGGCAAAAAGGAGGTCCATAGAAACACTAACAGAACCATCCCCAATATCACTGGGTAGATGGATGTGAAGCTCTTGGATCTCATTGCTTGACCAAGGAATTGCACATACTGCGAAGCCTCAGCATCCACAACCTTACTTCTTCCAGAATAATCGTGAAAAAAAAGCTCCCTTTTTTGCAGAAAATCAGACCAAATATGATGATGATGATGATCATCTAGCGTTTTCTCCATATCATGATCGGTGAGTTTCCTTTTCAGTTTTGAGTGAATTCTCCCAAATTAATCCATGATCAATATAAAGAGAGGGGAGACTGATCCAATCGTACCTCTAATCGAACGAGAAAACGCTCGTTCGAATCGTATCTGAGGAGTGGAGGAGGGAGAGGATGTGATGCTTTATCGGTCCTGGGAGATTCGATATTCGGTCTCTTGAAATCATCGCTATTCTCTTCTCTATGAAAGTCACAGTTGGCTACTGCTGCTGCTATCAATTGAATTGGGAAATTCAATCGAATTGGAGATTTTGACAACCCTATCTACCGAAGGGGTAGGGGAAACAGTCCGAGTGTTCCAGCCACGATTCGATTTATAGGTTCTCCAACCTGCAAATTGTTGTCTACATACCTGCTCCCCGGCCATGCCAGTGAGGCGTGCAACGCCGCAAGGCCATGTCAGCCTAACTAAGGTCATGTTATGTTCGTGGTTTAATCAACCCAATTCACATTTACCCACTCTTATCCACTCCTTTTCCCCCTTCCCACTCTTTTCTACATTTAAAAAAATACTACTTTTCCCCACACTCAGGCACTTTCACCCACCTCTTCCCACACCTACATAAAACAACCATTTTCCATATTCTGAAAATTTTTTATAATTTACGTAATTATATGTATGAATAGTCTGATAACAATTATGAACAGTTTTAATTTTTTTGGATGTTATGGAACAATTTTATTTTTTTATTATCGTTGGTTACAAGATATGTGTTGTAGGTTAGAAAGCGTATATGACTGTTGCTGTATATGTGACAGAATAAGGCCCTGTTCTTTTCGTTGAGAAATGAGGGGTGTGGGTTGGGTGAGAGTGGGTGAGGGGGGGAAGGAGTGGGCGAGTGTGGTATTTTTTTTTAAGTGTGGGAAAGAGTGGGTGAAAATGGGTGAGTGTGGGAATGAGTGAGTGAAAGTTGAATATAGTGGAATGAAGTTGAAGTATTGGTTATTAATAATTTTTTTTGTTTTATAATGTAATAATTTTATTGTGATAGTAATTAATGATGATGAAATGTTTTTATTTTTGTTTATTCTTTTTTGTTCTTTTTTATTTTGTTTATTTTGTTTATTTTTGATTTTTGTATTCTTGTATTTTCTATCTTGTATTTTTGTATTTTTTTACTTTTGTATTTTTATTTTTATTTTTTATTGCAATTTTTTAATTTTATTTTTCTATTTTCTATTTTCTATTTTTATATTTTCTATTTTTTATTTTATATTTTTATTTTTTGTATTTATTTTTTATTTTTTGTATTTTTTGTATTTTTTAGTTTTTATTTTTTTGGAATTTCTACAAGTTGTTTTTTTAAAATAAAAAATTAAAAAAAGATACAACCAAAAAAAAAGAAAATAAAAATTAAAAAATTAAAATTTAAAAACAAAAAATTAAAATTTAAAAATTTAAAAATTAAAAATTAAAAATTTAAAAATTAAAAAATTAAAAAAATAAACATACAAAATACAAAAGAAAAAAGAAAAAATACAAAATAAAAAATACAAAATACAAAATACAAAAAGCAAAATACAAAATACAAAATAAAAAAATTAAAAATAAAAAATACAAAAATAAAAATACAAGAATAAACAAAATAAACAAAATAAAAAAGAACAAAATAAAAAATAAAAAAATTTCAAGTAACATAAAATTTCTAATAATAATGCCAACTACAATATATCTGCACTTTCTAGCACGAATTATGAACAACGCCAAAAAGTTATACGTAGGGGGAAAAAAAAAACATCTGCAACTTCTGTCACGTATACAGTAACAACCATATACGCTTTCTAACCTACAATAAATATCTCGTAACCAACGATAATAAAAAAAATAAAACTGTTCTATAACATTAGAAAAAATTAAAATTGTTCATAATCATTATCAGACTATTCATACACACAATTACGTAAATTATAAAAATTTTCAGAACATGGGAAATGATTGTTTTATATAGGTGTAGGAAGGAGTGGGTGAAAGTGGGTGAGTGTAGATGAGTGTGGGAAAGAGTGGTATTTTTTTAAATGTGGGAATGAGTGGGTGAGGGGGGGAAGGAGTGGGTGAAAGTGGATGAGTGTGGATTGGGTTGATTAAATCACGAAAAGAACAGGGCCTAATTCTCTATACATCATACTCTATGACAGAAGTTGCAGATGTTTTTTTTCCTACGTATAATTTTTTGACATTGTTCGTAATTTGTGACAGGAAGCGCAGATGTATTGTAGTTGACATTATTTTTAGAAATTTTATGTTACTTGAAATTTTTTTATTTTTTATTTGTTATTTTCCTTATTTTTTATTTTTGTATTTTTGTAATTTTTGTAATTTGTAATTTTTACTTTTATTTTTTATTTTTAATTTTTACTATTTATTTTTTAATATTTATTTTTACTTTTATTTTTTATTTTTTATTTTGTTTATTTTTTAAGTTTTAATTTTTTGTATTTATTTTTATTTTTTATTTTTTATTTTGTTGTATTTATTTTTTTATTTTTTATTTTTATTTCAAAAAACAACCTACGAAAAGTTCCAGAAAAATAAAAACTAAAACAATACAAAAATACAAAAAAATATAAAATACAAAAAACAAAAAACAAAAAAACAAAAAATTAAAATTAAAAAATTAAAATTAAAAATTAAAAATTAAAAATTAAAAATTCAGGAAATAAATAATAAATAATAAAAAACAAAAATAAAATAATAAAAAACAACAAAAAAGAATAAACAAAAATAAAAAAATTTCATCATCATTAATTACTATCACAATAGAATTATTATATCAAAAAAAATATTATTAATCAATACTTCAACTTCAATTAACTACATTCAACTACATTCAACTTTCACCCACTCCTTCTCACACTTAAAAAAAATACCACACTTACCCACTTTCACCCACTCCTTCCCCCCACCCACTCTCACCCTCTCAACACCCCTCATTTTCCAACGAAAAGAACAGGGCCTAAGGCTGGCAAAAAAATCCATAATTGCCTAAAAGTCCTGTATCTGTCTCATACCCGTCTCATATAAAACACATACCCGTTTGTTTAAAATTCTAATTTGTTACTTGTATTTGAATATTTTGCTAGTTGTTGTGAGCTGTATGATATTCAAGACTTCGGCGAAACATTTTGCTTAAAACTGTAATTGTCAAGTGTTAATTTATTGCTTTAATTGATAAACTTTTAGTAGTACTTGATGTGATATGATATGTTGTTGGAAGCTTGGTATTAATGTGACATATTGACATTTTGATGTCAAATATGGGTACAAAAAGTGTTTAATTCTTTTTTTGTCTATATGTATCCAAATAAAACCCGCATACTCCCTATACCCACTGGGTATGGGTATAAAAATAACTTTATATACCCGATGGATGTAGGTATGAATATAAGTATTGATTTTGAAAATAATATGGGTAAAAATACGGCTAAGCTCGCCTCATATCCGTTTCATTACCACCCCTGCATAACTGATGGCAGTTTCTATACATTTTTTTTCTGTTTTGGGGGGGGGACGTTGAATTAAATTTATCTTCTATTTTTGGTGCTCTTCTTTCGTTTCGTGAGCAGTTGTGAGGGCCCTCTATTCCAATTGAAACCCTGCTTGTTCGAAAATACCCTTACTTTTTTTTTTACTCTCTCTTCCTCCTCAAAGCATCCGCAGCACACATGTTAAACAGACACACAGGCCCCATCCTTGCCATTTGTCCACATATCATTGGAGAAGCAAAAAATGGTCATACGTGGAAGAACCTGTGGGCGTTCCTCCACGAGTGATGAAGTTTGTTTTTTCATTATTTTTTCTTTTTTTTGAGTTAATGTATAATTTTTATATAATTAAAAAAATGGGTTGTGTGTTATGAGGTGGGTTCATGATAATTTTGTTCTTGGGTTATTCAAATTGGAGTTGCATGAGTTGAACAAGTGATAACATACAAGTTCTAAAAATGTGTAACTTTTACTGATATGGCAACCTTGAGTTCCAAAAAGATCCAACCCCTTCCTTATTTTTACTCTTGCTATGTCCCCTCCAATGTCAGTCCAATCTTCCTCTCTTTCCTCCTTGCCCTATTCCCTTAATGTCTCTCTTCTTTTGTTTTACTTCTTCGCCCTTCTACTTCCCTTCCCCTTCCCATCTCAATGTCTCTTGTTTTAGCCATTAGGCTCAAGAAGAAGGCACCAGTCGTGGTGGCAAAAGGAGGAAGAAAGGTTGTCGGAATGACATGAGTTCCCGTGATGAGGTTGTCGGAGAACAAGAGCATATCTGGTGTGATTTGGGCTCTAGGCGTAGATTTTGGGGATGTGGTGGCCTCATGTAAACTGGGCACCACCGTTCTATTACTTTCCCATTTTCTTTCTTTTTGAAAAATTCTTTACTCATTTTCTATTCAATTTTAGAGCATTTGGCACAGTAGAAATTAGGGCTGTCAAAAACTAGGGCTGTCAAAAACTGATCCAACACGATTATCGATCCGAACAGAACACGAAATTAGGTAGGTTTGGGTAAATATTTTCAACCCGTTTAATTAAATGATTCGACACGACTAACCCGTTTAATTAAATGGGTTAGGTTCAGGTTGAAATTTTCGATACGAAAAATACCTATTTAACCCATTTAATTAAATGGGTTAATAAGTCAACCCGTTTAACCCGTTTAATTACAACCCGTTTAACCCGTTTGACCTGTTTATCGGGAGGAGGTGGGGAGAACTGAAATTCTAAAGGGGGTGAGGCCGTAAGGGAACCGAAATTTTAGAATTTTTCATAAACCCCGAAAGTAAGTGTTTTAACTAAACCTAAAATTGATCATTTCAATTTTGCAGTGGCGGGTTGAATGTAAGGTTGGAATGTCCATAAACTTGACTTTGGGTGTTAATTTGGGTGATGTATTTGTTGAATGTTGCAGACTGAATGTTGCAGGTTGTGTAGGCTGCGCATTTAATGTTCAGAAATTATGTGGGTTAAACGAGTAAAAGGGTAACTGGATACCTGATTCTGACCCGTTTAGCTTAAACGGGTAATTGGGTTAGAATCAGGTTGACCAGTTTAAGTATTCAACGGTTTCAGGTCGGATTTTTCAGCCCGTTTATTAAACAGGTCAGGTTCAGGTCAGGGGGTCTCCAACCCGTTTAACATCGACCCGGACACGAACCCAACCCGACCTGACCTATTTGACAGTCCTAGCAGAAATGGAGGATAAACTTTTTCCACAATTTTTTTTTGTTTAATAGGATATTTTCTTTTTTTCAAATTAATATGATCTTGTTTGTTATTTTATTTTAAAAAAATCAATTCTTTAATATCAATGTATATTGTAAGCACACTTTTCTTCTCAGTATATATTATTTTCAGCCCAAATGCAAATTTAAATAAAGATGAATAGAATTGATATAATATATTTTTTAAATGAATTATAGTAGACTAATATGAATTCCGATATAATGAAGTTTAGTACATAGTCAATTATTAAACCCAACATAAGTTGTACTTTATTTATCATATCTAATTATGCCTAAGACAAAGAAATAAAAATCATTAGTCTATGAATTGTTATTTTTTAAAAAAATTATGCCTTTTGTTTAAATAAATATAATTAATCTCATTTAGAGTGTAATGCTTTGATCTTAACATATTTGTGCATACCTGTTAACCTACAAATATATATAAATCACTCGGATTAACGTAAGTTAGTTTTTGGGGATGGCATACTAAATAATCATGCATCGTCACACAGACGAAGTTAATATATAATAGACATAGCTTTTATAATCAATTGCCAATACACACATGTACATATATGTATGTGTATATATATATATATATATGTACACACACACACATATATATATAACACTATGGTTGAACCCTAAAACATAAGCATTAGATTTTAAAACCTAAACTCCGAATACTTTCTTATTAAACAACAACACCGACACCAACAACACCTCCCAGTGTGGGTCCCACTTTCGCAGGACCTGGGAAGATCCAACTGTAGGTAATCTTACCTCTACTGGTATTCCTACCCATAGGAATACTTTCTTATTAAACATTACCCCAAAATGAACATGCTAGAATTAAACTCCACACTTTAAGTGCTTGATATATGAACCATAAGGCTATACCATAAGCCAACGCCTCAAATATTGAAGCCAAACCTTAAGGTTGAACCATAAATCCTTTCTTTTTATATGTTAAATAGATAACATCTTAAACCCTAAACCCTGAACTCAAAATATTGAACCACTATATTTGGATCCTCAGTCAATGTCCAGGGTTTAGGGTTTTGTATTCAACATTTGTGATATAGTTTGGGATTTTGTGTTTAGGAATTGTATTTTTTTTTTTTTGGGTAAGAAAGGTAAGAAGTACAATCTAGGACGCCTTTCTCTCAAGGGTTCATCCTAAATTAACCTCAAGAAGGATACAACCAAGGTCCCGATGGGGGATCAAATTCCAAACAAAGGAAGAATGACAAGATAATCCATACTTAGCCAACCAGTCGACTACTCTATTTCCCTCTCTAAATACATGATTAGTTATGACCGTGTTGCACTGAGTTAAAAATGTAGCAATATCCTGAACTAGTATTTGAATCTCCCATGGTGTATGAATTCGTCCTTGCACTGCTTGGAAGAGTACTCTATTTTCACCTTCGATTTGGATATCTATATATCCTGTTTGGACTGCTGACTGGATCCCGTTACGCATAACTGTCGCTTCTGCTACTAACACTAAAGCAGCTGTTTAGGAATTGTATATGCGTTGGGGTTTACATATGTCTTATGGTTGAATTATAATGCGCACGTATCAATAATTAAAGTTTTGGGTTTGGATATAGAGTTTAGGGTGTAGGGGTATAGTTTAGGGCTTAGTATTTGGGCCTATGTTTTAGGGTTGAATCTTACTACTCAAGTATCCAGAGTTAAGGTTTAGGGTTTGGCGTATAGTGTGTTAGGTACAGGGTTTCAAATATGTTTTACTATTAACATAACATTTTCCTATTATATTTATGTCTATGTATATAGATAATTGTTAAACCTTAGTTATTTATGGTGTAATGTATCACAAATAATGGATGCAATAAATAAGAAATAGAAAGTTATTACAAATAAATGATAAAATGAAACCTTATAACATTGTTAACCTTGTGGTTCAAACAGAACATTTTAACCTCGTGTTTATTAATGGTAAACTTGGGTAGACTTATTTAGTTTATAAAGTTGATAAATGAATGCTTTTCTTAATAAATGAGAAATGCGATTCATGTGGCATCAAAATTAATGAATTTTAAGAAACCAATGACTTATTTGAATGGTTAATGTTGCTTGTGAGGCATATAGTAGTCTATACATGTTAACCTTCAAACATGTTTAGAACTAAAAGGAGATCTTATGAGATACGACAACATATTGTCATAGCATGTCATACTGAGAAAATAACTAGCAATAAATGCCATGTATGTAGTTACTTCAAATTTAACCATGAACCCAAGTGACAAACAATATTTATGGACGAACCCTAAGTTTCAATTATTATGTTTTACGGTTTAGTTTTGTGGGCTAGGGTTTTGGGATTGTGTTTGAAATTTAAGGTCTAGGGTTATCTATTTTCATTGTATGTAAACATAAATGGTAACATTAAAGTCATTGTAAACATTAAAATATATCTCAAGCACTAAACCTCAAGCACTAAGTCATAAAAATTGAACCCTGAACCCTAAACCCTACTACTGGAACTTTGAACTCACAAGGTAAATCATGATTGTTAAGTGTTCAACCTTAAACATTAGGGTTAAACCATAAACTCTAAACTCTTTCTTATTGAATACACAAAATGATTTAGGGAAAAATTATATAAATGAAAAAATACAAAAATTTTTAAGGTAAAGTCATAACCAAATGACTCGAACATATGAAATTAAGCTTAGACGGAATGTAACAAAACTCTTAGGTCTAGGGTTAAACATTTACGTTCTACGTTAGGGTTGAACGCTAAGGTTCAAGTATCAAGGTTGACATTAATCTTAGATCCTTAAACCATAACTCCTAAACCATATCCTACTATATGTCAGATAGACAGCAATAAACTCTAAACGTAATACCAAATTTTATATATATTCACATCACATGAGAAGTACATTTGCTATTAATCCCAGTTCTAACAATTGTTTTGCCCTCTGTTTGTCATCAATAAACACAAAACTGGGAGAAGCTTCCGAGTTTTTACCTTACAAAATGGCCATCTCCTTAAGTTGCAACATAAGCTGGTTTAGGACGATTTCCTGTTGTCCAAACACCTACTGTTGTTGCTCAAGCTTCTGATTCTGCTCCATCATCTGTCGCGCCAATTGTTTGTGTTGTTCCATGACGTTCTTCAGAGCTTCCTCCATGGATGCCTGAGTTGCTGCCATGCGCCTTGTGTTCGCCAGATTCAAGCATAGTCACCAAGATGAGAGTAATGCTTTGATACTAATGATACATGAGCTAGGAGCCAGAAAATTAGGGAAGGGGTATCGGAATTAATGGCGGGTTTTCGGCTTTCGAACTTGAAGGTAACGACTAGGATTTCTTAGCAATCTTTTTGAAATATCTATGCATTTTGACCTATAATTAAAATTAAACATATAAATTAAACAAATTTGAAACAGATTCCATCTTCTTCGTCTTTAAGCAGGAAGCACCGAAAGTCCAAAATAGATTCTAACTAACAGAATCAAGAAGAAATTGCAAAACATTGACCAATCTTAATTATATACGTATGCTGGGTGTAGTTTTTAGAATGTTAAAATCCAATCCTAATTATTATTACAGTTATGAATACTCCTAACTGTCAAAGAGTTAAAATCTTATCTTCCCAATGGATCTAATTAACACAAATGGTGAATTGCAATTAGAACCATCAACATTTTCCCGCTAAAATCATCTCACTTTCATCATCAAAAACATAGTCCATACAAATCAAAAACTTATAAGACCCCTAAACTACAACCAATGATCAATTAGCACACAAAATAAATGACCAAAACACTGCAATTGCATCCAACAATTATAGTTTATCTCCAGCAATTGCAAAAGTAACAATCTTCACAATTTCAAGCAAACCCAAAACCCTAGAATCAAGAAATCTTCACAAATTCAAGCAAACCCAAAATGGCAAAACCCTAGAATCAGCAATCAAGCAAACCCAAAACCCACCCACGGTGTCTGTTTCAAGCCTTCAAACACGAGAATTGAAATCAAAGTATCAAACTAATCTACAAATTCAGACTTAACCTACAATTGAAATAAAACCTATAAATTGAGATTTGAGAACTCACAAATTTGGAGAGAGAGGTGAAGGCCGTGCGCAAAGCCGTCAGGCAACCACTCGGCGGGCGGTGGGCGGCGTGGCTAACTGCACAGGTGAGCCGGTGCGCGGTGGGGGCTTGGTGTTCTGGGACTGCGAAGAACCAGTGGCGAAGGAAGAAGCAGAACACGAAAAGGGGCAGAGGGGCCTTCTGGCCGCAAGGCATATGTTAAAAACCAAAAAAAAAAATTGAAAAAAATAGAATTATGGGAAGGAGGAGATTCGAACTCGCGACATCACGCACAAAGCGAACTGACAGCGGGCGCCTGGACCACGGATCCAGCACAAGTTTCGCGGTCATCTTCCACAGATTCGGTATATATACTCGCCGTATAATTTTTTAAATTTTCTAACTTTTTTGGGAGAGGTGTCAGATAACCCCACTGACCCCACGATATATACGCCACGAATCTTAGGAATGAAGAATTGACCTCGAGTCTTCTTGTACAATCAATGGTACTATAGAGAGAATTTGGAGAGAGAAATTGGTGAACAGATTTTGTACTGTCATTCATCATATCATCCTCAGATGTACAATTCTGCTTATAAATGGGAAACGAAGGAAAATTAAAAAGAAAAATGCAACAGATAGTATGAGAGGTCCCTGCCATGCTAACTAACTTCACGTGAGAATGGAATAAAAGTGCTGCCCTCATAACCAACTTCCTTAACCCCCCAATTTGGCAATATATATACTATGAACATGGGAGTTTATACTCCCACGTACAGCTGGCGAAAAGTTTCCACCTGAGATATATGCATTTTTTTAAAAAAAAAAATGAACCCCGCCATATGCCCAAGCACAACTAAACGCACGATAACTCTGTAACCGCCACTTGCTCCCTACCTTCCCACTGCTCTTCGAATTCTTCCCGACTTCTACTTCGTCCATGCCCTAAAAATGCTCGAAGCCCACCTCAAATTTTTAGGAATTCAACCAAGAAATTGATAAATTTAGCCAATATTCATCTCTGAAATTCACACACTTTTCCGGCTGCTGCTAATTTTGTTCATTTGCTCTGTAAACATCATCAACGCCAGAGGTATCCAGTGCCCAGCATTTATGAACGACCAAGCAAGAAGGCAGAAAGGAGTGACATTCGCATACAACTGAGAAGCCAAGAACAAAATTTGAGTAATTGTTGAAATAATTCAGAAGGTTTTGCAAGCTGAAATTTCTACTACCTCCAAAAATTCGAAGAGTGACAATATGACAGGAAAATCTGGAGTTACCCTCACATACAAGAGGAAATTCAGGTAAGTCACTATCTGATTTTTGGTGAAATTTTTGAAAGAAAAATAAAAATATGAGGATGAAATGCTTGAGTTATTAGGTATGAAGTAATTTTGGGAGTGAAAAAATGTTAAAATGTTGGAGTGAAATGCTTGAGTTATTGGGATGAAATGCCAAATGTAAATAGGGCAAGTCTGAAATTTCTAAAGCAAAAACACTTCTTGGTGATAGATGACTTTGCTTGGTGGGGAAATTGTAAAAATGAAATTGGCAAACGAAAAGTGAACAACCATCATAACAATAGTGAACAAACCCTAAGTACCTGTGATGTCAGGAAGCAAGAAATTGAGAAAACAAATACAGTGAACAATGCTGGATTAAACAGTGAACAACATTTTGCATCCCCAGTTATATGATTACATGATATATGAAGCTACACTACAAACAACTTACAAATACACCTACAACTGTGTATTGCAGGAGATTAGTTAATGAAGCTGAAAGACAAAGAAGGAATAGCAACAATCAACCGGAGCCTGAGCCGCAACTGGAGCCTGAGCATGAGGCATATTCAAAGCAAGAGGATGAGCATGAAACAGAGCAGGAAGATGAGCATGATGTTGATACAGAGCCTAAGCCTGTCCCTACAAGAAAGAGGAAATCCAGGTAAGTCATTATGTGGATTTTGGTGAAATTTTAGTAAGAGAAATCAAAACAGGAAGATGAAATGGTTGAGTGATTAGGTATGGAGTAAATTTGTGACTGAGGAATTGTAATGAACAAAAACAACATGCCAAATACTGAATGAAATAGGGGAAGACTGAAATTTCAAAAGCAGATAATTGAGAATACAATAACAGTGAACAATGCTCAATGGAAAAATGCGGTTGAGGTAAGGCTGCTTACATCTGGATCTCCCCAGACGCTGCATAAGCAGGACCTACACTGGGAGCTGCTGTTGTTGTTGTTGTAATGCTCAATGGAAAAATGAACAACATCTTGCATCCCCAATTACATGATGACATGATATATGAAGCTATGCTATAAACTACTTATGAATATACCTACAACTGTGTATTACAGGAGATTAATTAAGGAAGCTGAAAGACAAACACGGATTAGCCACAATCAACCTGAGCATGAGCCGCAACTGGACTTGAGCATGCGACATATCCGGAGCAAGAGGATGAGCCTGAGTCAGAGCCTGGAGATGAGCAGGATGCTGATACTGAGCCTGAGCCTATGCTTGCAAGAAAGAGACAAAAGAGACAACATCAATCACCCAATGTGCAACCAAGAATGAAAAGAGCACCTAAAAGAACTCCAAAAAAGAACATTCAATTCAGGAATGTTAATGTTGAAGAATCAGTAAGTGAACACTCTGATCTCACACTTGTAAGAACTAGATCATAGAGTGGCTTGCTCAGGCATAGAATGGCCCCGGGTGGGTTTCTAAGATTGGTAGAAAGGCTACAGTATGAACAATGGTTAGCCATAGTTGATGCAGGGTTTGGTGGAATTTTGTCAGTTAGAACCAAATTGATCCCAAAATCATTAGCAAGATGGCTCTTAGAAAAATATGATCCTTGGGACAATTCACTAAACCTAGCCAATGGGAAACTTCTAATAGATGAAGAAGATGTGTACGCAACACATGGGTTACCTATGGGAGAGTTTGAAGTAAATAAGGGACAAACATCAGATGAGGACATACAGTTCTTAGATCTTTGGAGAAGAAGATAGCATATTGAAAGAGATGGACCCCCAATTGGGAGCATGGATGAAGTAATCCTATCGCGTGGGGGTCATAGACATGAGTTCATCACTGAGTTCATAACATATGCAATATCTACTTGCATCGTAGGAAATGCAAATGGCACTTGTCACTTCCGGGTAGTCAAATATTTGTGCAAGATTGATGAAATCAAATGCTACAATTAGTGTGCATATACAATTAAGTGCTTGAACGATGCAGCAGTAGAATGGAAGAAAGACAAGACCAAATTCTTCACAGGATCGCTATTATTCCTCATGGTAAGTACGACCATAAGCCATTACATTAATAGCTAACTAAGCACTATGCAGTATGAATTAGTTCACTCAATAATATAATGAAGTTCACTGTGTAGTTCTAATACATTCACAAAAGTACATGAGAAAGATTATCTGAAATCCAGTGAAATTCTATATACATGTAAATCTTTGTATTTGCACCATTTGCTTTGGCCTAGTAAACTGAGCATTTCAGAGTTGTTCACATTGATAGTTTGACAAGTTCACTGAGTGATATAGTGAAGTTCACTATAGGGTATACTTGTATGACTCTATAATACACAAAGACACAATCAATTAATGAAAGTTTTACCCAATACACTGAGGATGCGTAAAGTTCATGGAGGCATATGCTAGATATGTGCATATGCAAAATTCAATTGTTTCATATTTGACTTTGCAGCAGTTCTCTTGTGCATGATAGAGTTCACTACAGTGATGAATGTGGTTCACTGTAGAAGAGAACAATAGAAAGGCACCTACAGTAGACGCAAATCATGTTAAGGCAGCTTATAGACATGGATACTCATACATATGCATAACTAACTATATACCGATAGTGGACTAAAACTATTAACTATATTTGAGGATAATATTCACAATTAAATTTAAATACCTTCACTAAGGAGTTAGGAATGTTGCCTTCAAAAGCATACCCAATGAAGAGTGTTATGAAGTACTAGTCTGTCTAATATTTACGTATATTCACTATAAAGTTTGCATTAGTTCACTAGTGTTTATCATGAAGTTCACTCACATAATGAATATAGTTCACTGAAAGAGTGAACAACAGAAATACGCATACATTAGCATCCAGTTCATTACTGCACCTCAATTACATTCCTATTCATACATATACATAACTTACTCTAATATGGTTTATGATACTATTGTGACAGCTATTGTACATGGATAGAGTTCAATTCAGAGGAAGAAAGGTTGAAAGATCCTTCCCAATTTTCATTAATTGGGACACAGATAAGGTGATAAAGAGAGACAAGGATGAACAACTATCAGGGGGATACAGGAAAGCGAATACTAGAGAGAATTGACTATCAAACAATAACATCCTTAGCTGAAGAGGATTTAGGCATAAACATGTAAGAAATAGAAAGCGGCCAGCCACACAAAGAACGGCCCGGTGAGATGTACTGGGAAAGACCAAGCAAAGAGCAACGCTGTCCATTCTGCCCACACTGCAATGGACAATGTGAAGGGCTAATACATTTCAATGATGATCCAATTCAGGTAACAAACTAAATGAAAACCATACATAGCTATTCTTGCATTCGTAAAAGTAATAGGTACTTAATAAGTATAAGATACTTATGTTACATTACAATATCTCTTCAACAAATTAACATAAAAATTATGCACAGGACAATATGACCAAAGAAGCTCAAGCGCACCAAGAGAAGACAACAACAGACATGCAAACTCAGCAAACTCCACCCCACACTACACAGGGAGTAGCTGCAAGTGAGAATATATAAGAGTATGTCTCCCCAAATGACGCATACTATTACAGCCCAGAGTTTCTTGAACAACTTGACAAACTAGAGAGCATAGCTAGAGAGGAAATACAGCACAAGAAAAAGGTCGCTTACAGCCCACCAAGTTTCAGCCTTGGAATACCACTTGAACAACAAGCAACTCCTGCTCCTTCAGCACAACCTACCACTGGCATAGATCAAGAACAATGCAGAGAAAAGACAACACCAACAGACCCACTTGGCACATCAACTGAGAAGCAACCAAATGAGGGTAGTGAACATGTTGTCACACACTCACACCTGACAAAGCACCTCAAACTAGCAAAGGAATAGACAAGGCAGCAAAACTCCATGAAAGCATTAAAGGAAAGCAAATAGTAAAGTGACAACAGCCGAAGAGGATGGTCACACAAGTGCCATTTCAATGTAGATCACCATATCTTAAAGATTACAGAGAGGCTAGAGATCAGCTAACTCATCAACAGCTAATGTTGGTGGACTACACTTTCCTGCCACCAGATGATTTGCACCTATCAATGTAAGATTAATGCTTTACAACCACATCACTCACATACACATGTACACATATTATACTTTGTTCATGTTATCCTCCTTAAAGAATTAATGACTACAATCTAAAATATAGGGAGAAACTGTTCGAGTATGCCAATGAGGAGGAAGACACAAAATTGTGGATATTCAGGGAAGCATTTGAAACATTGGCTGGAACAGACCAAGACTTAGACAAGTCCATAATAGATGTACTATGTCTACTACTGAATTGGATGGAAAGGCGAAGAAGTCCGATGACAAAGAAAAGAATGTTCTTCACCACCAATGTCTTCGTAAGACCATAACGCATTACATAGAACTTAGCTCTCTATTTTATAACACAATTTTGATCGTTACCATTTAAATGCCTACTTTGCATTTGCAGCTAGCTATAAAGAATGAAAAATTGGATTTATCAAACAACTTCGAGGCAGTAATGGAACTTGAGAGAAGGAGGTATAAATGGATGAAATTGGGTGAAACCCAATTGGTAAGTTGCCTGACACTGCTTGTAGAATATGTACAACTACATGGAATTGCATGTATTGTCTAATTAGTTCACCAAGTATATTGAATAAGTTCACTGAGTAATTAATCAATGTTCACTAATATGTGAAACGTGCAATTAATTCACTATTGGTGGTCGTAAAGTTCACTATACCATATCAGGTCGTTCATCATAGAGCCATTTGCAGTTTACTATAACCAGTTCAGTACACATGAACATACTAACCTCATGTATTTTGTATGACATGCAGGTGATTTTCCCGATACTTCAAGACCATCATTTTTTTGTACTCTGTTATGACTTTGCAAGTAAGAAAATAATTATACTTGACAATCGCTTGAAAGGAGAGGATTGCACATCCAGATATAAGCATAGTGCGATGGCCATGGTAAAGATACATCAAAGACAAAACCCTTAACTCATAAACAAAAATATCACTGCATAACATTGGATAATTATGTGCAGACAAACTTATTCGGAAACTTCTTAATGAGTGGATGATTTAAAAAGGGGGTTGACGTCAGGAAATTTACCCTTGTATTTTGAAATCTATCTTTGCAAGATGACAGCAACATGCATGATTGCGAGATTTACGCCATACGCCATATGGAAGCATTCCAAGGAGGAAGTGTCAAGTACTGGTTAACTGGTTTTGAAAAGAACAAGGTAACCTATACATTTTGCACGTGAACCACTATCAACTTCAAACTAACTATAATTCCAATTCAAAGTTGAATAACAAATATTACATTTAAAAGTGCTTATGTCCAATACACATGTCAAAATTGCAGGAAGAGTTCGTCAGACGTCCACGTTTAAAGTACGCAGCAATAATATTAGAGAGTGAACTCAATCAAGTACAGTTGCAAGTACAAGAAGCAGCAAAAGAAGACTTCCAACAAACCGAAAAAGTAGTGCAACAATTACAGCAGTAGAAATACCCTACTATATTAGTCACTTATTTCAAAACAATAGTGCATAGAGAACACAATGTTCCTAATGAACATCTTTTAGTGTATGACAAAATCATATCTTCCTTTTCAATATTTAATGAAACAATTCTATATTTATAATTGTTAATGTGCATTACTAAATCAACAATGCCGTACACATTCACCGGATATTGGGCATGCAAATTGTATGACTATAATATGAACAGGTAACATGTTTACTTGGTTCACTGAGGACGTTGATGTAGTTCACTATAGATTGAAATAAAGTTCACTGCACATCATGCTCTATATGTAATTTTATCTTTGATCACTAATTAATTTGCATTAGCTCATTGACTAAATTATGAATGATCACAACATAGCATAATACGTATTCAAACTACATCTAAAACATAACACTAGAAATTTTAACAGGGGAGGCTAGAACATAGCATCTTGAAAAATTAGAACCATCGATGTGTCAAAGTTGAACAAACCTGAATATGTATACGTCTAAAATGCTTCACAAAAAGCTGTGAAGTAGTCCACTAAGCATTTGAAATCCGTGCACTGTAAAGCACTCTAAATCTGAATGTATAAGTGATCCACGATTCAGTATTGATTTTGCATTTGTTCACCGTATAAAGGGAGAAGGTTCACTACAAAATCTTGTTGTTATTGGAACTCAAAAGAAGCAAGAAATACATTCAATCCATAACAAAAATTACCACCAATATTGAATTATGTCCAAAACATAAGTCATGTAGTCTGAATCAATACATATTTTGAGCCACAAAGACAGTACAATACAAAAATAAAGTGTCTCCAACTCCGCAATACTATTTCAATGCTTATCAGTATGACTGTCATTTCCATGAATAACATCAGATTGCAGCTGTTGCAACACAGGCGGCACCATGGCTGGCATAAGCACTGAACTGCTGTCCACTGAATGAAAATAGTATGTTGGATGAGAAGAAGGTGAGTGAAAAGAGCCATACATAAAAAAAACAATAAAAACAATAAATGAATAACAAGATTCACGACGGTATTCAAGGGTATTAAAAAAATAAAATAAGCATACTCATTGAATTCAAATAGCATAGACAAACATAACTAAATCAATAAGTGAAAATGAACCAAAATTATAATATACCTCACCCAAATGACGTTGACCATGTGAAACTAATGATAAATGGTTAAACGTCGGCAATGTAACCTGCCATTAAAACCAAATATTAATTAAAAGCAAACACATATGCAATGTAACCACAAGAAAAATTCAATAGAAATATACCTGCTGAAGCGTTTGTGAATAACTTATGCCAATATGCATATGAGCATCAGAAACACATGGTCCATTCTTTATATAGCACGACATTAAAAGATAAGTCATTAGCAACACTAACAAGACAAAAACCATGCAATAGGTACAATCTATGATGAAAGCAATCAAAATCAACAAGGACACTTTCAACAAAATAATATTAGCTTCAACACAATTGGTACACAAAAGTATGAATTAGTTCAAGCAGTAATAGAATGAGGTAAACATATGAATTAGTTCAAGCAGTAATAGAATGAGGTAAACATGAAAAAGATTAAATTAAACCCACGAAAGTTCTTTGTAAATGTAAATCTTTCTGCTTGCCTCATTTGCTTTGGCCTAGTATACTTAGGATTCAGGGGCTGTTCACTTGGATAATGAGACAAGTTCACTGCGTAATAGAGTAAAGTTCACTATAGATTAATCTAATACGACTCCATAATACAGACTCACACTCAATGAATGAAAATTTGTGACAATTCACTAAGGATGGTCAAGGTTCATGGAGAATTATGGTAATTATGTGCATATGCAAAATTTAATTGTTTCATAACAGACTTTGCAGCAATGTACACATGAAGTGATGGATATTCACTTCAACATCAAAATGAAATTAGAACTAAATGCCAACTAAAAATGCACTATAAAACAACTACTGATCACTGGTTTTGTGGATGAGATTCACTGTTACATTTACATAACTTCACGAAGGAAATAATTTACTTGTGTGTACAACAGAGTTCACTGAAGTGATGAATGTTGTTCACTATGGAGGAGAACAACAGAAAGTAACCCACATTAGCCTTACTCATAACGACGCACCTTCAGACATGGATACTCATACATATTCATGACTAAATGTATAATAATATGCATACTCATACATATGCATACTCATACATATGCACCTTAACGACATGGATACTGATATAAAAATTCACCTGGGATGGTGCTGTGGACGAGCCAACATCAGTCTTGGATAATTTCTTTGATTTTCTCCGTTTAACTTCATCACATTTCCATTCAACAATACTCTTAAATCTCTTATTCCTGACACCTTTTTGACGAGAACCAGGAGGATTTAACACATTCGGTGAAGAATTCAATACCTTTGCATTTCTATCTCCATCACAATTTATAGAACCAATATCAAATTCGACTAGCTTCTTAAGTTCCAAAAACGCCTTTTCACAATGAGCCCTTGCAGCCTTATTCATTTGGCTAGCTATAATTATTGAATTTATTTTCCTTAACATTTGCATCTTCCATACAAAAGAACAACCCACATTATCTTCAACAGCCAATGATCCCAACTCAAAGTTATGACTATCCTTAATGCCCTTACACCACCTCTTCATTATATATCGATCAGCCACGTGTTCAACACAACAAGCATGTAGCACCCTTAAGCAATGGGAACACCAAATCCCAACCTCCGTAAACATCTTACAACTACATTCAACAACACCTTCCTCTTTATTGAAATTAACGATATGCCGAAACTCATATGACTCTTCTGCATGAGATTCCCGTGCAAACCGAATTCCCCACACCTCAAAAGACATATCACGAGAAGAACTTTCGATTGTTTTGAAATTATATGCAGCCCCATCAATGAACTGCTTCTCAAACATCAAGAAAGCTTCAACCGTATAAACAGACATTGCATATTTCAAGATGTTTATATAAGGGAAAGCCATTTCCACATTACCTTTGCTACATCTGTGATCTTCACCATTCTCTTTACTCCTCCACTCAGATACAACTTCACAAAAGATGTTGTAGAAGTCACACAAATTAGCTGTAGCCAACAACCTCTTTTTTAATGATCTGTTCGTTGTTTCACTCCTTTGAGAAGATAATACACCACCAGAAAAAATTGATTTGAAAATGCAGAACACCATTTTTCACACAAAGTATACAAGTTATGAAGCCAACGATTGTTACTGCAATCATACTTTTCCATCATCCTGAATTTAACAATGTAATTCATAAGCATAATATCACAAAGTAATTGAAAAAATGCACACCTAATACAATATGTGTAGCGAACTCACAAATACAAAAAGTAAAGTTGCGTAAACACTTATCAATAAATTAAACACAACAAATTACAGTAAACAATACTAAAGATGTTAGTGAACTAACATCATAATAAAAATAAACCAAACACACCAAACACATAGACAAACCTTACATACTAATCCCAGCTAGTCCTCTAAAAACATGGAAAAAAAAGCTGGACACACAATTTACTATACCAGAAGTGCAATGGGGAGTACATATAAATTGTAGTAGCCTACACACAATATGATTTATGTATAGTGCACGTACAATTACAAAAGGTAAGATTGCATAAACACTTACAAATAAATTAAACACAACAAATTATAGTGAACAACACTAGAGATGTTAGTGAACTAACAGCATAGTAAAAATGAACCAATATTTTTCCTGAAATTTTCAATAATGTGCCAACAACACAACTTATAATGAGCAAGCAGGAACATGAACTTAATTGCAAAAGCCATAGAGAATGCTTGATATGTGATCACATAAATTGGGTGCTTCCTACCCATAGACTTCAAGAATGTCTTAAACAACTAAACAAAAGACCCTATCTTCTCATCTATATCTATATAATACCTAATAGTAATCTTTTAATAACTACCCTTTCCTAAATTCTCATTAACTTGAACTTTTCAATCGTCAGATTAGATGATAAATAAATAACAGCCGTTGATTTACTTTAATCTCCATACCAGCAATCAAAACAACTCCCTCTAAAACAATTTACTGGTCCGAATCTCTAGGAAAATTGCCAGGCCTCCATCTTCTCTCTCCCCCTTATCTATCTCTCCACGCGTTTGGTCTGAATACCACAGAATTTTCCAGACCTCCCCCTCTCTACTTCTTCATGCTGCTTCTCCCTCCCTCTCTCTTCCTCTGCATATGTCTTGTTCTTGCTTTCCCATGGCTTCCCCTATGACTCTTCCCCTCTGTCTCTGTTCCCCTATGTTTGTTTGGGATGGTTTTCAATTGAAGAAGGACCGAGGGAGATTTAGATTTAGACCCACAGATATGGCTATGGTGGAGGAGAAGGAGAAGGCGAAGGGAGATGAGGAATTTCATTATTGTGTGACCCACTAAAGAGCTATTTTCCAGAGAGGACGAGGTTGAAAACAGAGGAGGTATGACCTTTGAGGGTGGAAACACATTGGCAATAGACGGTGGTAGGTTGTTGATCAAGTTGTTGGGTTGATAATGATAGTGAAAGGAGAGATTGAAAACTTTTCTGGGAAGAGAGAGATGATGATGAAGAACATGAAGAGTACCCAGATCGAAAGTAATAGGAGTGAGATTGGTTATCTTCTCTTGAATGAGCATGAACAGGTAGAGGGTATGGAAGAAGCCTCATTCTTCTGCTAATGTTTTCCAAACTCTAGAGGGAAAGAGGGAGAAAATGGATAGGGGTGGGTAAGGAATACACGAAACGTGTATTTAAAGATGAGGCATGAAAGGGAAAAAGGAGTCATGGCTAATTTAAATGCATTTGTGTGAAGAGTAAAAAGGGGGAATTGGAAAAAGAATTGTCATAGGGTGCACGGGATACTGTTGAGGATGGAAACAAAAACGATACTGTACGACAGTACGAGAAGTGAGGCCGATTTAGCTGGGCTCATTTAACCCTGTAGTCCATTCTTATGAGTTCATCCTTCGTAGCCTTTTGTTTATGTTTTCCACTAGGTGCCAAGGAACCAGATGCTTCTTTCTTTACCAGTTAAAACACATTTTCTTCTGACTTATTATTGCAATAATTTTAAAGAAATCATGCCATACTTTCTGTTTCGTCTTCAGGGGCTGGAGCATAAACTGGCATTTTCTGAGAGATGTATTTGAGTTGCATCTTTAATTGGGTTCAAGTAAAATTTCATCCATCTGATCAGTGCATAAGAATACTTATTGCAGTTAGTTCTGTCAGAAGGCAGTCAAATATGGATCACACTGCAAGCAACAAATTGAGTAAAAAAATAAAAAGATTAACATTTTATACTTTTTAAAAACCTTAAGTACAATAAAAAGCAACAAACCCAAAAACAAGTGTATCAATCTTTTTATCTAGCATTTGCTTGTATACATATATATATGTGTGTGTGTATATACACACACACACACACATATATCCCAAAAAAGATAACATATTTGAATAAATTGATAATGTATCCTAACTTGGTAAAGATATAAATTGGTCCACGAAATCAAACTTAACCCTATAATTGTACCAATCTAAACATGACATAAAACACAACGAACCGCCTTGAATCTTAACAAAATGACTTACATGCCCCAAAGCTCTCTAAAATGTTCCAATGCTATCTTAGGACAAGTTTTTTTCGTCCCTACACCACGGGCAGTCTTGGGCTTTGTGGGAGATTATTATTGCTGTGATAGTGTTTGCCTTCTTCACCCATTGGCCTTGGGTTGTTGGTGTCCCCCATTTTTTTTGGTCTTTTGGTCTCTCACTTTTTCTATGTGAACTTGGTGTGGGGTGGGTTGCTTGCCCTTTTATACTTCACCTCTTGCCTTTTACTACTTATACACTCTTTTATTCTCAAGAGTTCCAACCAAATACCACTAAGTTTTGCCACATCACCAAATGAGTGGTAAAAATTTTAAATTTAGATTTATCCATGAATAGTGCTGTTGTGAGTGCATGTCAAATGTTGGCTCATTAAGTACAGTAGATAAGTTTTTTCAAAGCCTTGGATTATAATAAATTATAGTAAAATTACAGCAGAATATTTTATACTTTTTTTGAAATCTAGACTCGCCGCAAGTAACTTAGCTATATTTTTATGATAAACCAACACCTTATGAGCCTCCTACCTTATCCATCTAGAACTTTAGAGTATGTATTTCTCTGCTAGTATAGATATTGAAGCAATATTGGGTAAATCTTTTAAAATTCATCCTAAAATAACTGCAGATACACTAACTCACTAAAATCAAGCTGAGTTACTACTTCATACGCTCTCCAAATGTGGTCCTTTTATTTGTGATAGTGGATGGACCAAGCTAGCCCAATTTGTTGATTCTTTATTCTCCTTCCCTTTATTATCTGCCATAGGTAGTACATAGTAATTTTAATTATTAATGTAAAAAGTATTCATTCTTATTGGATATTCTTCATTTGCAGGTTTCCCCCACAGACCTGCTCTTGATATTCTTATTCGTTGAGGTTAGTTTCTCATATTACTATACTCATTATGTTCACATGTCATTTTTTCTTTCTATTCCATTGCTTTAAAATTTTCTTGCGAGAATATTATGCACTATGGTTTGTTTCTATTCCATTGACTGTTTTGCAACTTCGTCTGGTGACATGTTTTTCCGTTACTGAAAATTACCACTGTATTTGGTACAATTTATTTCCTAAGCATTACTGCATAGAAATATTGTCATGCTTCATATATAATTCGAATTCTTCTGCATAGGACGACTGCCCAGTTGGATGTGTATGCAGTGCAGGTATTACAAATTTTCATATGTATCACATCTTACACAGCTTATTGTTTCATTATTGACTATCCTATGTTAATATTTTCCACTGCCATATGGTCATCTATCGCTTTGTGCGATTATAGATGATTACATAAGTAAACCGTGGGTATTTATCATGGAGCCCCCCGCCATCATGAAGTAGAAGTTCCTATTGCTTTGGTTGCGCCAGTCAATTGAGAGGAAGAGGTTTATTACTTGCGAAAAACTAATGTTAGGTACATCAGGTAGACAACAAGTAAATATAAACTTCCACTCCATCATTGTTGTACAAATTATTACAGAAACTTTATTCTCTCTGTATGTATAAAAAGAGGAGGTGAATTCTTCATCATTGGTGTCATAGATTGACTTCTCATCGTGTTATGTAGCTTGCTTTTTATTATAATCACTATCTACTATCTCGACTATACTATTATAAACCTTTTTAATAGTCATATAGTTTTTAATTGGTAATCCCAATGGTTACGTTATGCACGAAGTTGCACATATATTTTTCCTTGATTGTTCTACCATCTTTTAAATTTATAATATTAACTATGTCTACAATGGTTATCGGTTTATTACTTGCGTCAAGAATGTCTACTTCAACATGCACCATGCAAAGTATGGGTCCAGATTAGTTCATTAGAAAACCATAACCAAACATAACATTCTTTGAATGATGATTCATCCCAACAAACGGGGCACAAATCATGTCATATTTGTTCATCTGATATGTTGTGTCAAAGACAACCAAATCTCCAAATAATACATAATCATCCAACATTTGCTTATCACGCCAAAAAAAACTAACTAAACAATTACTCGCATCAAGCTCAAATGCAAAGAAAAAGTTATCCTCATACTTGAGACGCCTATTAAATATTTCAATTAGTGAGTGAGCATCTCCACCATCAAATGTTTGATCTTTTAATTGTGACAACTTGTTATATACATCTCTGAAACCATACCCCAAAGAAGGAGACCCCCCAGCTTGTTTCTTAAGAACACGATATGCATCAGCAACTCATATTCCCGACTCCCTAACCTGTTTAACAAATAAGATATCCTCCTCAGATACTTCTCGATGTGAAGGCAACAAATGTCGCTTACTTGGACTACACAAACCATGATTATGTTCAGTATCATGCCGAGTAACAATCCACTTACCATCCTCATCTATATGGAACTGAACAAACGCCTTGCAACCATTCCGAACATTTACATTTGTATGATCCTTGTGATGTCGACCTTTATCTTGCTTGAATCCAGCTTTCCAACAACAAAATTGGTGCATGCATAACCGACCTCCTTTAGCTTTACATCTATGATGCACCTTCGAATACCGAACACTAAAACCAACCTTGAATGCATAATCATTGTAAATATGAAATGCTTCACGTTCTGAGGTAGCAGTAGCACCAACCAACACTTTTTACAATGGTTCAACTTCAATAATGTCCCGCTTACTGAAGCGACATCCTAAAATAAATAGTGCACAATATTAGTGAACATTAATATGCTCAATAATGAACCAACACATATGTAGAAGTAAATGACATCTACACCACGAGAAACCCAAGTACCACAATAATATATTCATCTAAATAAACAGAAAAACATCCGAAAATAATGTGTTCAATATTTTCAAATTCAAACTACAAAATAATATAGACTTTGCAAATATGATATATAAAATAAAAAGTGAACAGCAAGTACAGCAGTCAACATGGACTCTATCAGTGAACAGTACTCAGGGCAATGATGAACAGATACATACACAGAAGTGAATGACATCTAAATCAAAAGCTACCAAAGAACCACAACAATATCTTCAACCCAATATAAACAAAAACATCCCAAACCAATACATTCAAGATTAACAAATGCAAAGTACAATATAATCAAAAGTTAAGCACCCAAAGTAAATATGATGAACAAATCCACAATTCAATCAATAGAGTTGGAGAATATCATATACCAAATAAATAGTGAACCACAAGAAGGGCAAAAGTGAACACGATAACACATCAAAATAAAATGAACCAATTAACCAAAACAATGAACAAATAATACATTCCATACCTAAAACACTCACCGGACATGTCTTCCTCGCATTCATTAGCAACAACATCCATAGCTTCCGCATCAAATATAGCTACCAAAAAAAGCATATAGAACGCATCAAAAGTGACATAAAATATAGACATATATATATATATATATATATATATATATCTATATATATATATATATATATAGAGAGAGAGAGAGAGAGAGAGAGAGAGAGAGAGAGAGAGAGAGAGAGAGAGAGAGAGAGAGAGTAACATTACGAGATTAGATAACTTACGAATCAAACTTCGAGAAACTGAACAGTCATTGACATCATCAACTCTAACTTGATCAATGCTCTTTTCCATTAAGGAAAATGATAATGCAAATGAACAATATCTCCAATATTAAAAAAAAAAAACACTAAAATAATAACCCTCTTAAAGCATTCAACAGACAAATGCAATAGCACCAAGCATTCAACAAAATCCGATAAGAGTTTGCAAAATCAGCAATGCTACAAGTAGGGAAACCGTCAATTCGAATTTTTTTGCAGGTTTCTCAGCGTGAAGAATAAGAATTCAAGCAAAAAAAAAATGAAAATTATGTAATGAAAACTATCAATTCAAATTTTTTTTTTAAGAGGAAAAAATGGTTACCAGAAATTGAGAAAAACCGCCACAAAAACAAAAAAATAAAATAAAATGATATGTATACATGGCGATGATGTGGACCTGGGAGTATAAACTCCCAGATGCATATAATAATTTGCACCAATTTGGCAATTATCCTGCATCATAGACTCTTTTGTTTGTGGACTAGTAGGTATCCAATGACTTTGAGATCTAGGGTCAAATTAAGACACCATTTCAAGGCTCTTTACATGACTTTATGTGGAACTTCAAGGTATTAATTTGCTTCGACAAGTCGTAGATTATGTAAAAATATAGAGACTGAAATACAATGAGCCACACAATAAGAGGAATCGTTAATTGCGACTACATGGAGGAGTCCTGCAACCATTACTAAAAGAAATCCTCTCACATAGAGAATCAAGCGTCCAAAATGATGAATATAGTAGGCAGAGTCACTACGGTGCAAGTGGTGTCAATTGATACTACAACTTTTTTTTGGAAGGGGGGGACTATGTTTTGAATTCTGGAAGCAAACCACAATGTCTGTATTTATATTATTTAGGTGGAGCGTACGTCATGGTCTTTTGTATAGCGTTGTGGCCTATGTGCTTCAGTCCACTCTTTGCCAAGTTTGAGAGGTCACGTATTCGAATCTGTGATTGAAAAAAAAATTGGCCACTTAACTTAGGTAGCGTTTGGTTGGCTGCAATGTAATTAGGTTGTAATGCAATCAACAACATAATGTAATAGAAATGAATGTCCTACAATAGTGATTGTATTACCATATTTGATTGTGTTGACCGGTAACGGTCACACAAGGTTAATGAGATTAAATTGCCCCATTAATCTGGCAGTTACAAGGGGATTAATTGTGTATTAATCTACCATTTAATCCTGAATCAGTTACAGGGTTATGTAGCTATAAGAGGGGGTGTGTGTATGTGGATTAGACACAGAAACACAGCAATCAGAAATCAACACAGTAAGCGAATCCCTCTAATTCTCTCTGATTTCCTCTCAGCCTAACCATCTCTAAGGTTCCGGGTTTGGAGTGTGGCTCACTGGTGACTCTAGTAGCCACCAATTCGTGGGTAGCAGTCAAGCAATTATAAGATCCGGGGACCGAACTTCTGCATTATCAGGTAATGCTAATTCTATATCAGTGGTATCAGAGCCACACTTGCTTGTTAGTAGCCTCGAAAATAATTATCTACGATTGAGCATAACTCTGAATTATATTCACATGTGCAACACTCTGTGTTCATGCCACTTGCTAATCTGTTATTTATGCCTCGATTGAAATTACTAGATTATGCGTTCTGTGAGAATACAAATGAGCATAAAATTCTAGTTGTTCATGTGAATCTCAGAAAATCTTATGTTGCAGTATTAATATGTCTCGGCAATAATAAAATTAAAAAAAAATATATGTGAATTGAAAGAGACATATTACGGCAATATGAGAACTCGATACATTATTTTTCATGCCCAAATATATGCAAAACTGTGTGTTTGTTTTCAATATGCTCATGAACATCGTAAATATCATAATCATGTTCTCAGAAAATATTGCTTGATTTGCAATATGTGTTGCCGAGACCATTGATTCGTTCAACCGATTCCAGATACAAACATCCACACCCAGAACCCTAGCTGCCTCGACCCCTAAAAATAAATTTAAAAAAAGTAGAAAGGACGAAGCTTACCTGAACCCATCAGCACCACTAGGGAGGGGTGGCGCGTGTGAGTCACGCACCGCCAATGAAAACGCTTTTCGGTCGTTTTCTTCCTCCCAAACCCTTAACCGACCCCTGATATACAAATCCCGGCCAAAACCAAGTCAAACAAACCCATCATGGCCGCGCGTGTACGTCAAACGCTGTCATGGTGGTGGCGCGTTCAACGAGTGGATGGCGCCAGTCAAAAGCTCGGCGACCGATCTAAACGCTGGCGCAGTTTTTAGGTCGCTTTGGTTGATGGTTGTGCCATGGATTAAGTTTAAAGAAGGCGGTTAAGGGGGAGTGAAGCATCACCTGGGCTTTATGGAGTAGCAGTGGTGGTTTGGAGGGCGCTTGTTGGCCATGGCTGCCTGGGAGCCGTCGGTGAAGACGGTAATGGACTCGGCTGTGTGCCGAGGTTGAGCAACTGAACCCATCGAGGGTGGAAGCCCAAGAGAGCCGCACAGGTTGGAGAGAGAATAGAGAGGGTACTGGGTGAGGGAGAGTTGAATACCCAGAGAGAGAGAGTGTCCTCAGGGATCAGAAAGCCGAGGGTTAAGAGAGAGAAAGACCTCTGCAGTTTTTAATTGCAAAAGAAGGGGTCTCCTGGTTCCTCGTATGGATATAACAAAGAGCTTGATTTAAGTGCCTTGATTATGGCTGGTTTCCATCCTTTTAGATTTAAAATTAAAAAAAAAGGAGGCCCAGAGTTCATTTTAGACATGGTTTATTTGGGCTCTGTTTGAATCATTTGGGCATGTTATTATTGTAGCATATGATACTCTAATATTAATATGTTTAATATTTATCATATGCTAATTGAAATATAAATTAGTTTTATATTTCAAATGTAAATTAGTTTGTTTTATATTTCAAATAATATATGAATTTGTTTCATATGTTACAAATGTAAATTAGTTTTACATGATAGAATTTCTATGTGATATTTAAACGTGAATTTGTTTAACCTTTTTTTATAGAGGTCCATATGATAAAGTTCTTACGAAAATATGGTAATTAAATTATTTGAATTTCTAATTCATGATTATATGAGATGATTATGAGATAGGCGAAATTTTCGATCATATGACATGAATGATGAAATTTTTTAATAATTTAATTGCTTAGAGTAATGTGCCTAATGTCCATCTTTTAAAACTTGTAGATATGACAGCTAACAACGCAATAATCACTGAACTGTCCATTAGACAAAAGTTAGATGGTTCTAACTATGACATATGGAAATGGAAGATTCAGTATCTTCTGGAAGGAAAAAGCCTGTTGGAACACTTGACGATAGCCAAGTTTCCACCATTTGACAAGGATACAGTTGATAAGCCTATTGATACTACTACTGTGCAGTATCAAGAAAGTTTACAAGCCTACCAAGACTGGGCCAAGAAAGATCGTAGAGCACGCTTTACAATGTTGTATTGCATGCATGACGATCTAATTGGCGAATTTGAAGTTTATCCCACAGCTAAGGACATGTGGGACCAGCTCAAAATCTGTTTTGGACAGACATCCGAAATAAGGTTATGTACCTTGCAATTGAAATGGATGAACTACAAAATGGATTCCAGTCGAACTGTGGTCGAGCATTTACGAATTATGAGTGACATAGTTCGTGATCTCAAGGCTGCAGGAAAAGACATTTCTGAGGGGGAGCAAGTCCTGAATGTGATTCGGACTCTCCCTGATGAACCTCCACATTGGGAACAGGTCAAGACGGTCTTGACTCATTCTGATCATTTGAAAATCTTTGGTCAGATACAAAGCCACCTCGAAATGGAGGATGAGCGCCTGAAAATGTTCGGGACTCCCAACGTGACTCTTGTCGCCAAGGGCAATAGGCCTAAAAGCAACAAGAACACTAGAGGTAGGCAGTTCAAGAGAGGGTCCCGCCCCCCTCAGAAAGGTAGGCAAAAGGCTGGTGTGGCTAAGAAACAAAAGGCCAAAGGCAATGGAGAGACAAAAATAGCGCGTGTGAAGTGCTATAACTGTGGCAAGAAAGGTCACTACGCTCGGGATTGTCCTGAGCCGAAAAGGATACCTTTCTCCACTCACTCTCCTGAATTATATGTATATTCTCATGCATTAGTTGCTAAATCCTTTCCTAATTGGATTGTAGATACAGGAGCAAGCAAACATATAGTTCGGGACAGAGCTGGCTTCGTGAACTTTCACCGCTATCCGGTGGGTTCACAATCTTTCGTGCCGGGAAACGGCAGTGAAGAAGGCGTTCTAGGTGTTGGAACGTACCAGCTCACATTGAAAGGAGGAAATAAGCTACTGCTGTTTGATGCTCTCTACGCACCTGGTGTGCGGACTTGTCTTTTATCCTTAGTTTCTTTAATGAAATCCGATTTTGGTTTTTCTTCTTGTCATGATGGTTTGAACATTTTGTATTGTGGCAATGTGTTTGGCCATTCTACACTAAGGAACGGTTTTCTTGTACTTGATTTAGATAAATCTTATAATAATTCTCATTCAATCTTTGTCTCTCATTTTGATTCCGATTTAGAATCGATTAAGTGGCATGCTAGGCTTGGCCATATTGGTCAAGACAGGATGAGTCGGCTAGCTAAAGAAGGTCTTTTAGACCAACTCATTAAGGTTAAGTTACCTAGATGTAAGTCATGTTTAGCTGACAAGGCGACCGCGAAGCCTTTTGGTAAGGCTTCAAGGGCGTCAAGCCCTCTAGAGCTGATTCACTCTGACATTTATGGACCCATGAATGTGAAAGCACGTCATGGGACTTTCTATTTCCTCACTTTCATAGATGATTATTCAAGATATGGGTATGTGTACCTATTATCACATCGCTATGAAGCACTTGATGTGTTCAAACGCTTTGTAGCTGAGGTTGAGACCCAGTTAGATCGGAGAGTTAAAACTCTTCGAACTGATTGAGGTCGTGACTACCTCTCGCATATGTTCAAAGAATTTTGTGAGGAAAAAGGTATACGCAGACAACTCACGATCCCTGGCACTCCGCAACAAAATGGTGTGGCAGAGCGTCGGAATCGAACATTGCTTGACATGGTCAGGTCAATGATGGCACATGCCAATCTCCCAATTAGTTTTTGGGGAGATGCGCTGCTTACGGCAGCTTACATCCTTAACCGTGTGCCGAGTAAGAGCGTATCCGCCACTCCATATGAGTTATGGCATGGTAGAAAGCCCTCCTTGGACCGTCTACGCCCATAGGGTTCGGCTGGTTATGTACACAACCCAAATCACACACATGGGAAACTAGGTCCTAGGGCCATCAAAATGGTGCTCATACGGTATCCTGACTAGTCTAAGGGATACGTTATGTATAGTGAACACCCTAATGGTGGCATGACGAAAGTCGATTCACGTAACGTGGATTTTCTTGAGGATGAGTTCCCAAGTATTGGTGAAATCAAACATGACCTAGCGTTGTATGAGTTCCGCTAGATGACCAACTATCTCTCGGTGAGGGGGAGGATTTTAGTACTCACCGCACCACCGAGGATAGTAGGCAAGATGTACAGTTGTCGGTTAATCAAGAGGATCAACCTGATCAACCTAATGATGAGGTTCGTCCTCAAATTCAAGTTGATCATGAAGTTCGTCCTCATTCTCCTAATAATGAACATGAGGTTAGTCCTGTTGTTTAGCATGATAGGAGTGATTCTCTACCCGTTGAGGATTCTATACCTCTTAGAGATAGAGGGAGGAATTCCTCAGTGGGACAAACCAGCATTGGTCCTCAACTCCGGAGGAGTGAACGCAGAAGAATCCCTCGACGATATTTTCAAATCGAAGAGGAGATATTCTTGTGCACTCCTTTAGAGATTGAGGAACTAACCTCTTTCCAAGAGGCTATTGATTCACTAAATCACAAAGAGTGGATGGAAGCCATGAGGGATGAAATGGACTCTATGGCGAGAAATAAGGTTTGAGAACTTGTTGATCTTCCTCCCCGACGTAAATCGATTGAAAACAAGTGGGTTTTCAAAATAAAACGTCGGGCTGATGGAATGATCGATAAGTTTAAGGCCCGTTTAGTGGCGAAGGGGTTTACCCAAATTGAGGGGGTAGACTATGAAGAGATATTTTCTCCTATGGTGAGAATTGCCTCTGTTCGCCTGCTTCTAGCCTTGATTGCCCATATGGATTTAGAGTTATTCTAGATGGACGTAAAGACTGCATTCCTTAATGGAAACCTTGAAGAAGAGATCTACATGGATGAACCTATTGGTTTTGTATCAAAAGGTCAAGAGGACAAAGTTTGTCGTCTTAAAAGGTCCATCTATTGTCTCAAGCAGTCTTCCAGAGCGTGTTATTTCAGATTCCATGAAGCCATTATTTCTTTCGGCTTAAACATGGTCTTTGAAGATCACTGTATGTATGTCAAGAAAACTACAAAGGGGATTATGTTTCTTACTTTGTATGTTGACGACATACTGTTGGCTAGAAACAACATGGAGATGATCCAAACCACTAAGCAGTGGTTATCCTCCGTCTTTGAAATGAAGGACATGGGTGAGGCTAGGTATGTCCTAGGCGTTGAAATAACTCGAAACCGTTCCAAGAAGCTTCTTGGCCTGAGTCAAGAAGCATACATTAATAAAATCTTGGAATGTTTTCGAATGCATTATTATAAACCCGTAGACACTCCAGTTGAAAAGGGTCTAACCTTAAGTCTCGATCAGTGCCTTAAGACAGACAAAGAGAATGAGAGAATGAGTAACGTTCCTTATGCAAGTGCAGTGAGCAGTTTAATGTATACCATGTTGTGTACACGGCCAGACATTTGTTTTATGGTTGGCTTGGTAAGTGGTTACCAAAGCAACCCAGCGTCTGCTCACTGGCAAGCCGTCAAGAGAATTTTTCGGTACCTACGTGCTACAAGTGATCTTGTGCTTTGCTACCAAGGAGGGGATCTTAAGCTGAGAGGATATACAGATGCTGATTAGGGTGGTGATCTAGCTGAGTCTAGATCTACCTCAGGATATGTGTTCACCCTAGGCGGGGGAGCCATATCTTGGTGCAGTAAGAAACAAGACTGCATAGTACTTTCTACTATGGAAGCAGAGTATGTTGCTTGTTGCCTCGCCACTCAAGAGGCAATATGGCTGAGGAATTTTCTCCAGGATTTCAATCTCACTCCTGGTGTTGACGATCCTGTAGAGTTTATGTGTGACAATACTGCTGCTATCCAGTTTGCTAAGGATCCCAAGTTCCATAGAAAGACCAAGCACATCAAGGGGCATTATCATTTTGTTCGAAACGCCATAAAAGAGAAAGAAGTTGCCATTAAGTATATATCTACAAGTAGGATGATAGCTGATCAATTAACTAAGCCTATTCCAAGAGACGCTTTTAAAGCTCATGTGATGAGCTGAGGTCTGCATAAGATTTAGTTTTTGGATGTATCTAAGTGTAAAATGGACATGTGTACTCTTGTATTGAATATTTATGAAATAAGGAATGATGTTTCTTTTCAAATATTCATAAATGTGTGAGTACATTATCAGGCACATTGTAATGCCACTAGGCTTCAGATTGGCCTTGTCACACAGGCAATCGCCCTGACGCTTGAGTAGCGGGCAGGATGAGACTGAATGATATTGGCACTAGGTGTGCAATATTGATTACTCATACCAGGTGTGTATGAATGGAAGGATGTAGTCGCCTTAGTGAGACTAAGATGAGACTCAAGGGAGTCGAATATGAAATGAATTTTCATATTGAAGCCTTATAGCCGAATCTTGAGTGTTGTGATTGACATTGTGTATGTTAATCCAGTAACTCAGGTTGGTTTTTTAAGTAAAAGTCAGACTTACGATTCGCATGGCATAGAAGAATGACATGCCCAACTTAGTTGGAGCTATGCCATGACACACCCTCATACTGTGTGTGCTAGCTAGAGTCGGAAAAAGTTGACCCGATACGATTACCGATCCGAACCCGACACGAAGTTAAGTGGGTTTGGGTATAAATTTTCGACCCGTTTAATTAAATGGGTTGACACGTTCAATCCGTTTAATTAAATGGTTAGGTTCAGGTCGAGATTCTCAATACGAAAAAGTACCTATTTAACCCGTTTAATTAAATAAGTTAAATAAGTTAACTCATGTTTTCATTTTGTATTTATCAATTTACTTTTTATTAGATAATTAAGAATATAAAATTTTTTAGAAATTATGAATTATGACGAATCTGGCAAATTTCAAAGAGTAATTATTTAATGTGATATGTAAATTTAATTTTTAACACTGTAATTATGTATTAATTGAAAATATTAAATGCGTAAATAGTCAATTAAGCGACTGAACTTGACTTGTTTATCTTAAACGGGTTAAGCGGGTCAATCCGTTTAAAAATTAAATGGGTACAGGTCAAGATTTTTTCGCCCGTTTAATAAACGGGTTAGGTTCAGGTTGAGGAATTTTCAACCCGTTTAAGTTCGACCCGAACACGAATCCGACCCGACACGACCTATTACCCAACTCTATTGCTAGTTGTCGACCTATTTGATGGGTGACAAGTGAGTTCCCTAATCTTGTCACCGTGTGACCCTCATTGGCAATGCCCTTGGACTTAGAATTATGATATGAAGTCTAAGTATGATGTTGCTATCTTAATGTGTTATCCAAGGGCCAAGAGGTATACGGTCCAGCGGAGCACATTAGGAAAGCAGTTATGCTAAGATGGACTATTCTAATTGTCTAAGGAATAATCATTTTCCATCACCATATCAAACCCGGGCGATTATATTTAGTATATAATTAATTGATATACTGACATAAAGGGACAGTGTATGCCATTGGTGATGTCCTTGAATGATTCGGGGTATTGATTTTTCTTGGAAGTGTTATGTCAGTTAGATGGTGACTTGATATAACACTGATGTATTCATTTTTAGTCGCACGCTCCATTCCCAGTATGAATCACGAGAGAATATGTTGAAAGAGAGATATGAGGTCTGTGTGACCGAGGGGGAGCTGTTGACCGGTAACGGTCACACAAGGTTAATGAGATTAAATTGCCCCATTAATCTGGCAGTTACAAGGAGATTAATTGTGTATTAATCTGCCATTTAATCCTGAATCAGTTAGAGGGTTATGTAGCTATAAGAGGGGGTGTGTGTATGTGGATTAGATACGGAAACACAGTAATCAGAAATCAACACAGTAAGCGAATCCCTCTAATTCTCTCTGCTTCCCTCTCAGCGTAACCATCTCTAAGGTTTCGGGTTTAGAGTGTGGCTCAATGGTGACTCTAGTAGCCACCAATTCGTGGGTAGCAGTCAAGCAATTGTAAGATCCGGGGACCGAACTTCCGCATTACCAGGTAATCCTAATTCTCCATCAGGTTGGTTACAAGCTAATTACATAAGATAATATAAATATCATTCCATTACTATATTTGATTAGTTATCTAATATGTAATAGAACCAACTTTGCCTCCAACTTTATTTAGAAATATTTGTTCTTAAGATTGTCAATATTATTATTTGTGATTTTCTCCTTCATAATTACACAAGATATGATGAGAGAGCATATGTCATACAAAATTATAAGAAATAAAAAGGTTAATTCAAACCTTAAATACTAACATTCATTTTAATCAAAACTTCATCTCTACCAAATAAAACCAAATAAACTTGATGATTGTCTCATCAATTCCAAAACACTGGCGATCCAACATTAAGCATAAACATAGATGAGAAATTTCAATAACCACAAATATTTGAATTACATAACATAGGTTTCACAATGTTCCTTCACATTCAAAGTCCAACAAATTTTTCACTTAATAAATTTCTTCAGATATGATTGGGCTAGCGAGAAGATATCCATGGCGGCTCTAGAGAGAGAGGGGCAGAGGTCGATGCTATACATCGCTGATTACCTCCAACCAAACGAGCCATTAATTTTTCCCCCCTCCACTCTGTGCCCCTTCCCCCCAAGTGCAGCTACGCTACTGCCCAATGGTTGCTTCGTGCCTCCGTCTCCTCGTTTCCAGCAGTCGACACTGTGACACCGCCGCCTCCCTTAGTTGTTTGTCCAATCATTTTGAATTCAGATTTGAGACAAATCCCTAATCTTAGTTTATAATTATATTCTTTTATGAGTAATTATGTTTAATTTACTTATTTTAGTTAAATTTGTATTAAATAACTGATTAATTTTGTGATTCATTCATGAATTCAAGAAATTAGGGTCCTCACCTCATTGGTTGGGACTTAGGGGTGTCGTAATTTAGTGGGTCTTTGCTTTCTTGCTATGCAGTTCTGCTGTTTGTTGCCTTTTGAATTTCAACTCTGTTATTGGTTCTTTGAGGCCATTGCCGCAACTATCAAGCTTAAATGATGAAGTTATATAAATGAGCTATGAGCCTCTGAGATGATATTCAATCAATTGGATATCCATCTTTTCGTTTTTTCCCGTTTAAGTTTATATTACGTGTATTTTTAATCTTGACGCCCCTTATTTTTAATCCCATCTACATCACTGATGAATATGCGAACATGCCCTTTTCAGCCGTCACATAAAGTTTCAGCCGTCACATAAAAATGACGAAATGGGTTTACCGCAGTTTGCAAGTGACAAGGCTAGCACCAAGCCCCAAAGCATTTGGTAAATTAGGTACTTCCGGAGCGGAAGCAAACTTCCTAAAAAGAGTATCAGTGATGTCATAACTAGTGTAACCCTTACTAAAAGAACTGCTCTTGGATAAAGAAACGTAGATAAATAAGCAATGAAGTGCTTAATTACAACCTGTAGAGACTGTCAATTTCAGAAAAATAATCATCGTAATGCCACAACAATGGTATACAAATGTCGTCATTTTCTCCTCTCGGCTAGTGCATTGTCAAAGAACTCTCTCAGGATAGCGGCAGCTTCAAGTCTATTTTGGTATTTAATCTTGAAATCCTTCAAAGAATGCCGCCAGCAACTGATGAGTTGACCAGGGTAGCAGCCGCAACTATGTTCAACATTCCCCGTATCCTTCTTGTATTGGAGCTGAAATGCAAAGAAATAGCTCCAATCATTAAGCTGAACAATTAGTGTACAAAGTGATTATATCGTGTCCTGTTCTGTGCACATATATATGACTAACTTCCTCTGAGAATAAATGCCGTTTTCAATCTATAAGGCAAGTACCGAAGTTATAAACCTCCACTACAGAATGAAATTAAGAATGTAGTCCAAATGCGATAAAATCATGCAAATAAAAATGAGCCAAGCAAAAAAAAGGGGCAAAAAAAGGTTTTACCTCCAAATATATGTGCCATGACCCTAGATCTTCATGTCCACCTTCATCCGAATCTTCATACGAATCTTCATATGAAGCATCATCTACCTTTGTTCCTATAGCTGACAAATGAATACCCTTGGGACGAGAAGAAAGCCAGAGTACAGTATCAAGATACTGGAGAATACTGTGACCCGAAACCAAAACTGGTGGAAGATATAGGCTTAGGTCCACACATTGGACTCCCCAGAGTGGAGGACTTAGGCTTTCTCTCAAATCTTGAGGGATGATCAGAGCCTAAATATAAGTACAAATAAAAGAGATTTTAGTTTAAAAAATGAAATAAAGAAACGAGCAGGCATAAAGTTCATAAATTAATTACCCAAGAAAAATAAAATAGAAAAATATGTAAGTCTACCTCGTTTGCAGTCCAAGTGAGTTTTATATCTTGAGCACAGCTGAAGTTTGCCAGCAATTCAACAACCTTGGAATGCCATTGAGTGTGGTTGATAGCATGACAAGGTGTTAAATAAAGCTCGGCTCTAAGGGGAGCTATAGGAGTGTGCGAAACGAGTGACAAGAAATCGCTCTTTTCACACATCGAATATGAGAATGAAATCAGATTAGGAGTATCGATTTCAAATCGAAGCAACTTTCTGCAGTCAAAGATTTGAAGATCTGCAAGAGAATTGGATGCAAGCATTATGTGGGTCAAGCAAAAACAACTCGAAATGTTCAGATTCTTCAGGCAGGCAAACTTAGCGAGACCCTGATTGAAGAAATCATTTGTTATGCTGCACGAACAAAAACTTAATTCCACCAAATTCCGGCAAGATGCCAGCTAAACTGAGCGCGATGAACGTAGGCGTAAGGAATGAAGTTGGGGAGCATTGAGCTTCACCCTGTTCAGATCATCATTGAGTACTCGCAAAACCCTTAGTTTAGGAAGCCCAGAAAGTCTAAGCGACTTCAAGCCCTCGCAATTGAGAAACATGAGCTCCTCTAAGGCTGTACCACAACTGGCTAGCAGAGTATCAACCACCCACTGGTCTAGACGAGACCATGAGATAGAGATTTTCCTCAACGAAGAAAACTCAGTCCTTGTTCCTTCCATGGACATACTTTTGAACATCTTACACCTGAGGTTGCCCGTTAATTTTAAGCTGGACAAGGACTTGGAAGAAGCTGAAAGATACTTGGGCAAGTTAAGCAAATAAACACGGCCACCACTACGAAGAAACCTGTACTCTTGGACATAACAAGTCAGTCTCTGAAGCTCGTCCCCAGTGGTCACAAGGTCCATAGAAACACTAGTAGACCCAAACCCAATATCTCTTGGTAGATGAATTCGGAGTTTTCGGGTCTCATTGGGCTGGTGAGTTCTGATCATCTGAATAACTCGGTCAAGATATTGCACGTACCCTAAAGCCTTTATATTTGAAACACTATGATCACCATCAATAAGCTTATTTCTTTCGGAACAACCGTTCCCTTCACTATCTTCATTATCATTATCAATATCATCCAAAGCAAGCTCCTTTTTTGCAGAAAAATTACACCCATTACGATGATGATTAGCCACGCTTTTCTCCTGATTATCAGTGAGTTTCTTTTTCTGCGAATTCTTCCAAAATTTATGACCAAAATTAAGAGAGGGGAGGTTGATCCATTCATACCTCCAATCTGAAGACAAAACGCTGGTTCGAATCGCATCTGAGGTGGATAGCAAAGAGAGGATTTGCTGCTTTATCTCTCCTGGGAGATTAGATATTCGATCTCTTGAACCCATGGCTTTTTTCGAACTCATCGCTTTTTGGAAACCCTAGGTAGCAATTCCCTGCCTCTGCTCTCGATTGATTTGGGGAATTCAATCGAATTGGGGATTTTTGGTTGCCACGAGCTTACTACAGGGCAAGCAAATGCTCTGAACTCTACAGGCCCTCCCTGTATCTATGTATATACGTTCTCCCAATTTCTTTTTTCTTTTCTTTTTTATTTCCTAATTATTTCGTAACCTCCGCTTTAGTGACTGTTTAGCGTTGTTCTTTTTTTTCCAAAAAAAAGTCTGCAATTAAAAAAGCAATAGTATAGAAATAGTAAAGAAATATTTTTACTATTAGTATTATTAGTATTACAATTATTATTACTACCACTACTATTAGTACTAACTTTCCTAATTTTTTTAAAAAGCAATAGCATAGAAATATGTTTAATTAAGGAGAAATTAGCATGAATAATCATGGAGTCCCATTAAAAAAATACAAAAAATTTGATGGGAATTGAAAATTACTAACTTGGCAATGAATGGAAGGAGCACAGATAATAGCACTAATCTCTCTAATTTAAAAAAAGGTAATAGCATAGAAATATGTTCAATAAGTATGAACAATCATGGAGTTCCATTAGAAAAAGGCAAGGAATTTGATGGAAATTGAAAGTGACAATGGAAGGCACAGTAGCACAATAGTTTAAAAATATGAAGCAGAGTAAAACTCTAATTGCTTAGATATATATACCTAATTATATTGGGGCGAAAAAAATAATAAATAGGTGGCTCACATATGATATGGCCCACCAGACGCATCTCCACTGCCAATATGCTCTAGATTTTTTTTTTTTAATTTTTTTGAGGGATAGTAGCCAACACGCTGTAGGACATGATATTGGAGAGCATGAGGGAAAATATATATATATATATATATATATATATATATATATATATATATATATATATTTCGGAGGAAATAAGATATAATGTGATATTGGAATATTGGTGAACTGCTATAAAAATAAAATTTTTATATCATTTCCCCTGTCTTCCCCTCCGCTTCATTCACCCTCAGTTTGGGAGGAGCGGGAATGACAATTGAATTATGGGGGTTGATATTTGATGGAGGTGAAAGGTTCCCCTTCTTTCCCCCATCTTGTTTTTCCAAACAAGGAAAATAAGGATAAATTAACCTCTATTCGTTCTCCTCCCCATCCCTTCTCCTTGTCTAATCACAATCCAAACACAGTGTTAGGCCCATGACTAATTAAGAACAGGTTCTTCCTGCTGTTGTTGAATCGAACCCTTCCCAAACCAAGACTCTGTGCATAGACTTTGAAGTTGAACTTTGGAGTGTCCAATTCACACAGCAATAGCATCTACTTCAAGAAAAGAAAGCCAAGTCATAAGGATTCTGATATTTCACCAGCTCGACTATTCTAATCTTATTTTCCCCATGTTTTTGTTTTGGCTTGCATCATAATCTTGATCATGACCATTTAAGGATGGTATATTTTGCTAGATGACACTGATTTCTACCACCACCACCTCTTCCTGTAATTCTAAGATTGATTTTTCATAACATCATGTCCCCCAAAAATTAAAAAACAGTTTGATTTATATATATGAATTTTTAGGTGAAATTATCTCATTAAACAAATACAGCATGACGAATTATTTAAATGTCATGTCTCAGAGTTTTCAGAGTGATTATAAAATTCTTTTAGAATGAGTTTATACTTAAGGGTCACCGCCAACTTTTGCAAATCGTAACAGACCACTAACTATATACTCTATGTCAGTTATATTAATTACTTGATCTTAGTTCAACAACAATGCATAACTATAAATTGCAAAAGTTAACTTGATATCTTGTATTTATTAATTGCATAACTAACACGCACAAATTAAATGACTATCTGCTCACTTTAGAGGAAAAGAAAGTAAAAATATTAAAGTACATTTCCCTTTTTCCCTTTAAACCAAAAACCATTTTGTTTTTTTAAAAACCCCTCTCAAAAAAAAAAAAAAAAACTCTAGGTTATGGAATGAAATTATAAAGTATGCATACACCTCACATGGACCCCCCACAAGATTGATAGTTACACGCTATAAGATCAAATCTGATGCTGATCCACACCCCCAACTCATCTCAATGACTTTGATTACCAGTCACACTACTTTTTCCAACCACTTTTTCCCCCATAAATGCCCACCACTTCGACTTTTCAGTTTTCTTTGACCAAATAATAAATCTCAGAACTTATACATTTCAGCCTTCATTCATTCTCTCTCTAATTTGTCTCCCATTGTTATCCCCTCAATCAAAGAGATGAAGCCTGAGGATAATGAAGAACAAGAAGTAGCACCGAAAACAGGGGAAGTTACTGCTTCTTCATCTTCATCTTGTTCTTCCCCTGTTTCTACTGCAAATGGAAGACCAAAAATCCCATCAACTTTCATTGGAAGACATCGTTTACAAGCTGCAATTTCTCATCTTGATCAGCAAATCCGCCTCATGCAGGTTTTTTTTTTTTTGTCTTTTTTTCCCCTTTAATTTCTCCTCTTTTTGTTTTTTCAGTTCAGACCTTGAATTGATGGGTTGCTGACCCCAAAAAAAATGGTGGGTTTTTTTCTTCTCCTTTTTTTGGGCAATTGTAGGATGAATTAGATCAGCTTGACTCCATGGATGGACCTTCCACAGTCTGCAGTGAGTAAGTCATAACAAGTTAACAATCCCCTTCCCCCTTTTTTTCTTGATTTTCCTTTTTTTTTTTCCTTTTTGGTTGAAGACATGTATACTTTTTGGGGTAATTTTGGACATATTTCTACTCATGGAAACAGGCTAATCTCAGCAGTTGAATCAGCTCCAGATCCTCTTCTGCCAATGTGAGTTCCCCATTTTTCTGGGTAAAAATGTTTTTTTTTTTTTTTTGGGTGAAGTAAAGTAATACAAAGATTGATATGGACAAACTCTAACTTAGATTGTCGATAATAATATCCAGAATTTATGCATAATTATTGTTATTTTTGTGAAAATTGAATTATTGAATATGAATTGTCCAAAGGCCAAATTGTGGTTGGTGTACACAGGTTGTTAAATGTGCGAAATTGATTGAGATCGGTAGAAGTGAGTTAAAGCAGGTTAAAGTAGGTATTGTTTTGGTTAAAGTGGGTTGAAGTTGTTAAAGTTGGTTAAAGTCATTGAAATTTTTTTATATGATGGGTAAAATTGATTAAAATACTGAAAAGTGAGTTGAATTAAGTTGAAGTAGATTGAAATTAATTAAGCTGGATATTTTTTATTAAAGTCGGTGAAGTAGGTTGGAGTGGATGAAAGTGGATTAAAATTGATAAATTAGAATTTATCAATAAAACGAATAGGGGCTAAGGGGACAACAAAATAATAATATCCAAGATTAGTGTATTTTTCATTAATGGCCCCAGCTCCCAACCATCCTACTTCTTACTTGTCTTCAGCGCCATAAACTTTGAAAATAGATGTACAGTTGGAATTTCTAGCATATAACGAAAAGAACAGGGCTTAGTGGGGGACAATTAGACATTAGTTATGAAAAGAATCTGTCCACTGCAGCTAATATTTTTAACACTTTAATTACTTGTCGTTTTACAATAAACAAGTAGAACATAATTTTGCGTGACATTATATAATCTATTCCTTTGTTTTTTGCCTTGGAAGTTCTTCTTGACATTTCTTTTTTTTTTTTAAATTACTAATGTCTAATTGTCCTCATAGGAATTTTGTTTTTTTTTTTTATTATTATTATTAATGATGATGAAGAGAGAAACTAATGGGTTTAAATATATGAAACAAAACAGGACGAGAGGACCAGTGGATATAAGCTGGGAGAGATGGTTTGGAGGGGCCAGCAGTTCAAGGAGTCACAGACGATGGCTCTGATTCTGACTAGAGATGACAGTGGATCCTAGATCCAATTCAGATCCATCAAATCCGACCCAAATTAGAGGATCTGGGTCCAAGGGATGTGGGTCGGGTCTAAATCTCGGTCTGAAACATTCAGACCCAAACTCGACCCAAGACCCATTATATTTTTAAAAAAAAAAGTGACAAATGCAATTGGCTAAAGTAACTCTAAATTAATAAACCCTAAAGTTACTTTGCTTAATGTCGGTTGTAGAAAAAAAACTATTATGTTATATCTATGAACTTTGTCTTCGTGGTTTGTATGAAAATATTATTTGTGGTATATAACACATAAGTAAAAACATTTAGTTACGGTATATGTCGTAAAAATATTTTTTTATTAAATATTATACCTTCTAAATTCAATTATTTATATTTAGAATGTGGTAATTCATGATGAAATGTGGAAAAGATAATCTTTAATGCGAAAAACAATCAGGATTCATTTAGGACCCGTGGACCTGCTAGATCCATGGACCTGAGTCTGGTTCCCATCTTTACAGACCCAGCGGGTCTGGATTTAAGTCTAAAAAAATTAAATGGATCTGAATCCAGATAAATTCAAACCAAATCCGACCAATTGTCATCCCTACTTCTGACTCATTTTAGTATTTTTCCAACTTCGATTGTAATTTGTAAACGACAAAAACAGGCAGGAATTGTGTGTTCTAATTTAATTTACTAGCAATTTACAAGTTGTCCATTATTATCCATTATTATTACTTTCATTTATTGCCAAGGATGTACCACTGTTTTGCTACCCTTCGTCTCTCATAAATTATTTCTTGATTTCATTTTATTTTATTTTTCCTCACCAAATAAGACCTATGCAAGTCTAGTCCTCCAATACTCAATAAAGAGAAATGGGAGAAGGGGGGGGAGGAGATGCAGTCACATATCAATTGATTTGCTATATCAAAATGGGGATCTAGCTTCCAAAATGGGGATCTAGAGTACCGATCATTCTTGCAATGTCTCATGGTTCAATGATTTTACAAATAAAGTTAAAATTTTTGGTTTTTGAGCCTCTACTCTATCAGAATCAAGATACATTTACTATATGAAAGGGTACAACTCTTCCATCACATTATTTTTTCTATTCACAAGATTTGAACACGAGACTTTTAACGTAACCTTACTTAAAGTAAACAAGTGTCAAACCACTTGAACCAACGTCACCAACCTATGTTGGTACAAATACGCAAATGATGTACACGAATTGTCATGCTCAAGTTTGAGTACTAGAGATTGTTTCAAGCTTAGATTCGACTCTTTTTATATGTTTTAACTGTCTTGACAGAATGAAGTTACGCATTCTTATTCTTGATAAAATAAAAACAAGAAATTTTAGGAAGTTTTTTCACTGTTCTATAACCACATTTTCAAAAATTGTAGCCTTGATTTTTCTTTTTTTTTTCGTTCCCTCTCCATGTCTTGAAATAGCAAAAGAACTTTACCTACCCAAATGTGAAAGGAGTATCAACATTCTATATGAATGAAGTTATGCATTCGTCTAAGGTCTAGATATATGCAACCTTACACCTTGCATTTAAAACCAACACAATGATCTTAGACACTGAAAAGTATTCTTCTGAAACATCAGGGGTGACACCAATCTGTATTGAAGGGGTCACGAACTAAATTGAAGAATTTGGGAGCCATTATATTGAAAATAAACTCAATTTTATCTAGCGGTACAACACCATGTAACCAAAATAATTTGTGTATGAAAAGCCAAGGGCGAACGTGACCGCCATCAGTCACCTAATGTGTTGCTCATGCAAAACAACCCCCCCCCCCCAAAAAAACAAAAATCAAGGAAGCCAACAACAGTGCTAGAAACATGAATTGTAGAACCATCTTACTCCTACCTAATGAGATTATCAAACTCAGGCGACAGGAAAACAAAAGACAAACTCAATCTCACCCAAGTAGTCCTGAAACCTCTCATATGAGGATTAGCGAGTGACCACATACGCAGGCTCTTTTGACAAGACTGGTAGGAAAACCGAGGAATCGCAAAGACCCAAAAGATCAATGGCATAAAGATTGCCCACCTCGTGTGGGTCACCTTGCGTTTAAATCTCGGATTATAGGGAAAGGCTAGGGCTCTTAGTTTCCCCCCTAGCACCACATACCCACTCCAAAAATAATTGGTTTGATCGAAAGATCAGTACATATAGAATAAAAACTGCAAAAGAGAACTGAAGATTACCTCTAAATCCTTGGCCAGAGTTTACTACCAAATCCCCCGTCTCTAATGAGCACCAGACCCTTAATCTTACTCATCCAAGCATGTGGAGCTTAGTCACAACTCATTTTTCCTTTTTCATAGAGTTCGAGGGCAAAAGAGGGGCCCCATTGATTAATCGAAGAGATATACACAAAACTATGATACAGCTCTCCATTCAATATGGAGTGAACTAACGAGCAAACAAATAAGATGTTTTGGTTGCTGGAAAACCAAATTAAACAGGGATTGCACTGTATCAAAACTAATCCCCATACCTCATTTTAACTTCATACAGTCCAAGGAAAATCACCTGCAACTCGCAATTGAGCAAAATGCTTCCGATCTAACTCTAAAGCAAATCCAACAGAATTGGCGCTACGCTTGGCCCCCCTGCATATCACAAACAAAACATCTGGCCTTAACAGCAAATAATCAGGATAGCAATACAGCTCAATTTATCCAGCTTCCGTATTTCAGTTATTAAACTTTCTACGTTCCTATGAAATGTGATTGCCCAGAAGAAGAGAACAAGCCCTGAACATGATGAACCTACTTACCAGAGCTGCAGAACCACTTACTAAAGTAAGAACGGTACATTTCCGTCTTAACCTCGCTAAAAGGTTATGATGCTCTTGATAGCCAGGGCTGCATAGGAGATTTCTTCTACTCAGTCACCACTAAAAAGAATAGCCCTGCCTCTAGCTTTAGATTATTGCCCGGGGGCAAGGGGGATGGTTATAATACTCCATCCCATTTTTATGTTCGTAAAAGGAGCAATCACACTTTTTTAGGAAATTTAATTGCTAATCAATAGAAGGTAATTTGATGGAAACGATACAAGCTTTGTTGGTCTGTATTGCATTTAATGACCATTTTCGAATATTATTTTGGCACAAAAAACAAGGTTGATAAGGAAGATAAATATGGGGCAGAGATGAGTAATAAAATAAGCGCCTCCTTTTCTAGATTAGAATTGCTGCACTACATTAGCAATTTCCCTGTAAGAACGAAACAAAATGTGAACTAAGGTTCAGTACTTGGCCCCCCCCCCCCCCCCAAAAAAAAACCCACTAGTCAACTAATCAATTGATTAGTGATGAGGAATGGCATTGCTAGCAACATCGATTAACACTGCAAAAAGCATGCCCAAGTCCTCTAAAACTAAAAGGCACCCCTACAAAAGCAAATCCAGTTGGATTTTGCATAGTAAATGACCCAAATAACAATCAATTTCCATGTCACCTGAATTTCCCAGTTTACTCTACTTCTCAAGGTTTCAGTCAGGCCAGTTGCAGTTGAAACTTTTTGGAAAGAAGAGAGCAGGCAACTTAGCAGAGTTGGGGCTGGCAGAGCTCATTGATCAAACCCCTATACACACTAGGTTTTGGCTTCTGGCCAGCAAGATGAAGAAACAGTGTCTACAGCACCCATCCCACCATCTCCCCCCCCCCCCCCTCCCCCCCCCAAAAAGGACGACAAAGAGGAAAAAGAGGAGGAAGAAGAGGATACATGAGAACCAGTTAAGTAGTGAACTCCTCACCTTGGTGAAGACAAAAGCAGGATGCCAGGATTTGCTCCCAGTGCTACGATCTCACAAAATATGGAATTACAGGGACCACATTGAAGGTAACGCCTGATCTTCATACAACTTGTGATGTGGAATTGGAGGTCAACAAAGTCCCACGAAACCCTTCTTCAGCCTGTTGCACTTCAGCCTTCTGTTCTGAAAGTTCATCTGTAAAACGGTAAGATTAGGATAGAAAACTTCACAGATACACAGAATGGAAAAAATACAAGTTTCAAAAGCATAGAGGGAAAAAATACAAGTTTCACAGAATACAAGAAAATGGAATAACTACGAACTCTCTAATCCATAGCATGAATTTGATCTGTGACATAATTGTGAACCTTCCCAATACAAATTTCAATTCAAAACCGGACTACAGAAGACAATTAACACAGCAACTGCAAAGAAGTGGTATTTACAGCCTCTGAATTACTTGCAATCAGGGGATAAGGCTATTGCATCTCCCCCCTTTGGGGGGCGGGGGTGTCCCTGATGAGGCAGGATGTTATGATTTTCTTCCCCTTTTATTGCTTTTGTTTTTGGGTGTTTTTGAAGTAATGACATCAACAACCACAAATCTTTGCATGAGCCCAATATGTGTGTGTGTGTGTGTGTGTGTGTGACACACGCACTCACATGCACCCGGACACACACACTATAAACATTTTTCAATTGTAATGAAAATGATAATTGACTACAAGGTATTACCAGCAATGTCACGGTACTCATGGACTTCCGAGTCCTTAACCCAGAGCACATCACCGGGGAATATATTCAGATCGGCCAGAGTATCATATTCCCCCCCTTCAATCACCTTTGGTCCTTTATGAAGAATCTGATTTTCTTTAACCACCTGCACATATTGACCTCTATTACACTATGATCATCATCAACAAAATGAAACCAAAAGGGACAGAAATATATATACATGCATACATACATACATACAAACATACATAGATACACACACACACACACACACATATTGATATATTTGTGTGTGTGTGTCTACATATATATATATACACACACACACACACACACACACACACAATATATATATATATATATATATATATATATATATATATATATATATATATATATTGTGTGTGTGTGTGTGTGTGCGCGCGCCCGTGCAAACCATTTCACATCTAAGAACAAAATCTCACAGTTTCCAGACATCAGATAACCATAACTGAAACTCGAAAGGAAAATGTATAATAATGGGTTCATAGAAACTCATTATTCAAGTGGAAAATTACAGGGATTTCAAGGAAACAACACTCCTCTCTCAAGTTGTCAACCCTTTAGGCCCAGCTAGTAGAACACAGATCTACTCAAAACAAGCATAAAGGATTCCAACATTAAGGATTAGGGATTCTTTCTTTATAACTAACAAAAGCACAACAAATTCACTTTTGTTTACGGGATGCACAAGTCCGTAACATCATGTTCAACCATACGGCTGTCCATACAGAAGATATATGTCGGTCAGCTCCAATAAGCAGGAATTTCATCAATGCTTATAGCAGCATTAACTTTCTAGCTAGTTACTTTGGTCAAATCAAAACATAAGACCAAACGCACAATCAGATTACAGGGACAAGAAGACACAGTGACCTAAGTTCACATCTCAATCTTCATATGTTTTCTAACGATGGTTTTCATTCGGTTAATTGGAAGAGGCTTGCAATGAGATTGATAAAATAAATAAAACAAATCTGACCTACCCCAAAAGACTCCCAGATCATCATTTTCAACTGATAGAGTGTAGTGGACCCAGAAACATTCAGATTCTTGGAATTTCCAAAAGAAGTCTTTCGAGAGCGCTTCGAGGTTCGGCGATCAGACTCTGCATTGTTTCCAGAAGCTTCAAGAATTGATTTTGGAGGTTCCTTTCCACGTACGAAGCAAACACAAATGTCCTCATTGCAATAGCTAAGCTTCTGCATTAACTCGCAGCTCTCTCTTTCTCCGATGCAATCCTCACATATCTTAGAAGAGCATACCGACCAATAGTTAGAAACATACAAGGTATAAACCAAAAAATTTTGAAAATTTTGATTTTCTGAATCGCCCCCGCCATTCAGCCAAACATTTCACTCATACAGGTTACATATGCGCTCATGCAAGAATCTATTTGTAAATAATAAATAAATAGTCTTCAAAACATAACTGCTGTTACGTCAGGAATTCGGCTCAAATTTATGTGAAAAAGCTTATTGGTAACTTTCTAAAATTGAGTTGTAACATTGTCAAAGGCTTACCAGCTTTTATTTTACCACACTGGTAGTTATAATCCACTACTAAAGCCATGACGCATGTATATACAGTTAAATGCGACATAAAGTGACTATGCACGTTTGTTTCTGCTCTTAAAAAGGTTTTAACCTCTTAAAACATAAATATCTTGGAAAATTGTCAATTCACGCTGCAACAAGCCATAATCGAACGCATACATCTGCAACATGACTATACTACTACTTGATTCCCTGTTCACAAGCATGACTATGATTGCTTTTTCATATAATAATCAAATTTCTCTTTCAATTCAAAATAAAGCTTGATAAGCACCTCTGCATTCGGAGCCAGACCTAAGATTTTTAACAGAAAACCCCTATGAATGGAGTGGTTTTAAAGCCAGCGTCAATTGGAAAATAATGCAGCAGACCAATGCACACATATCTCACTTAACAAATTCAAACAAGCATAAAATGAACCTCTATGATATCATAGTCACTTTAGCTTCAGCTAAAGAAAAGCAATATTTTGATATGATCCATGATATGTGTCACCAGAGGAAAAATGGCCACACAAACAAACAAGCTAGGACCTCTATCAAACACTCTTCCCAACACCAACCCCCAACCCAAGGTCACCAGCATAAATTCCGCCAGAGAAACAAGTCAAGCGACTCAAGCCTGAATAGAACATAACCTTATCTACAATAAGCAAAGAAAGTACCTCCGGGAAAGACTTAATCACAGGCTCCTTGGCCTCAACTTCATCATTTATGGCCTCGTCCATTCGATCTTCTGTATCTGTAATTGGCATCTCTTGGCATGATCCAACATTGTTTTTCTCCATTGTGTTCCTTAATTTGATTTCACCAAGTATGCCCCTGTCTTCAATACCACCCCATTCTTCACAAAAGCATTTCCAGTCATTTTCACTAATAATCGTCAAACCATCTGTCTGAAGTCCAAAAAACAGATGCAAGAGACAAATGAACATTTAGTTAATAAAAGTTACAGAGTGCATGACGAAGAATGGAACTGTTTATGTACATTGTAAGCAGAGAGAATCTGGTTCAACATGGATATCAATGTCACACTGATTATGTAGGCATCATGCCACCCAATTAAATTAAGGCATCAACATTTACTTACAGCAGAAGTCTTCTGCAATATCACGTCACGTTTGCAGGTTAAGCCAAGAGGCCTCTCTAGCAACCGAGAATGCTGGAAACAAGAATGGGAGAGTGAATCATCAAAAATCATAAACTAGAAAACACAACAATAAATATAGGCCCCTCCCCCCCCCCCCCCCAAAAAAAACGTAAATCAAGAATCCATCATCTTCTATACAACCTACATTTTCAAGAAACTTTAATAGAGGTACCTCAAGCAATTGCTTCTCAGACTTCATTTTTCTGTTAGTCATAGATTCTTTCTTTTGGAGAACTGCCAGTCATCTATGTAATTTGTCAATTTAACCCAATAAATTTAACTTTTATACTACAGCACATAAAGTTAAATTGGCCAATATATCTTCTGCCTTTATTTAGTGTATTGTCCATCACCGAGCACCAATAGCAAGTCCCATGAAGTAGGATATTGTTTACAAAGCAAATTCAAGATTGATATGAAATCTTCACTCACATTTTGACATATAAGCGCATTGATAACACCGTCAAGCCTATCAGGCTCCACGCAAGAAGAAACAGTCTTGCCACTGGCATTTATGTAAGTTCTCCACTTCGACAGCCAAGAAGACGGCAACAAGTAATATTTGGTGTTTAAGGAAAGAGGAACATTCTTCCCTAAAGCCAATTTCTCATGGTTCTGGCGCTGTTTCAACTTGACTGCTCTGCACCATCAAAAATAGGTCAATATGCAACAGTCAAACAGCAATAGAACTACTGTAAAGCATATGAGAGGACCACCTTAGTGTATCCTCCCAGGATGCAACTTCAGAGAGCTCCATACAGCAATGTGTACACATCTCTGCATCCGATGAGAAGGCTGAACAGCCTGACTGGTCATCTGGTCTAATCATGTTCGCAATTTCACATAGAAACAACCATAGATTTTCAGGAATCAAGACTCGCTTAGCACCAGGAGCTTGCTCAGGCATCAGTTGCCCATGAGGGCACCTTATAGAAGCTGTAGGTCCCGCATCGGCCTCACAGGGATAATCACTAGATTTTCGGCGCAACCACTGCTGTAACCTGTGACAAGACCCAATTACATGAGTGCAGGGGCAGATACAGGAAGAGTTGCAGGTAAACACGGAAAGCACTAACTATATAATTCTGAGAGTAATAGAAACTTTACTTCAATGACGAGCAACATGCAAGTTCATAAATGAACCACTAAACTCATGACCTCATATCATGTGCAAACAATGAGAGACAACGGAAGAGCAGCAGAAAAATGGCTACACTGATTAGTGCAAGTGGGTCTCTGCCTCCTTCCTCAAACGCATATATTGAGAAATCAAGCCACAAATACATGAAAAATATATAAGTTCAAAGTCCTATTCACTTCCTTAACCGTCCGTAGACAAAAAGGCATTTAACTGAAACATAATGATACAGCGAACTTAAACTGGGGGAGAGGAGGTGACAGAAGTCAATGATGAGATGAGGGAAGCATCTTAACATACCAAGTTTTAGATACGAAGTAAAGTTTACCATCCAGACCTTTCCCTGCAAGTGCAGCCTCAGCAACTTCCTTCATCAATGCCCTTCTATCTCTATAGCTATCAGCAGTAACAGTTGCACGAGCTGAATCAATTAAGCAATTGAGGCAATAGTCATCCTTGCCAAGACAAGGACCTCCATTGTACTGTTGTTCCCAAAAAAATTAAGAATAAAAAATAAAAAGAGGGAGAGAAAAGTCAGAACACAGGAAAGTTACAGAACTGCTGAGAGAGGTTCTCAAAAGACAAAGGAACAGACAGGTGTCCAGTTACGACTGAATGTTATAATGCATAGGTAATCTTCCAATAGAACCAAAATTGCTCAGCTTCGCAAGTCTGAATTGAATGCTAAGAAAGATATCCACTGGTGCTTCAATTGTTTAATTATTTGGACCAAATTGTACTAATCACTAGCTGAAGGAAAAGAAAGAAAAATTAAGCCAAGAGGAAAATGCCATATAAAAATGTGAAAAAAGTACATAAAACATTCAAGAAATACTGGACATAAATGCCCATTTTTAAAAGGGGAAACAGGATTTTTACTGTTTCTAGCTAGGGTAAGTCATAAATCATAATCTTTGCAAATAAATAATATATAAAACAGTATTGTCACAGGCCGCACAGACAATCACTAAAAGACAGTCTATGTTTTCCCATAAAGCCTCTGAAGACAGCTCTGAACATGAACCGAAATCCCATAGTAACTTCAGAGAACCCAAAGGCACCTATGATTTTCGCTTCTAGGAGACTTATTCGAAATTGTAGTTTAGGCATCTTGTGATATGAAATAACATTAAGCAGCTCACTCCAGACGATTCAAGGACATGCAACCATTCAATGTTGCTCTTCTACGCACGAAGTTATCGACAGATTCATGACTGAAAAGTAGAGACCATGCACGAAGACCGTCAATGTCAAATATGACGGGGAAGGTCAGATGGATTCCTCTTAGACCAAAAAGTTTTGTGCAGATGAACATAACAGTATTCTCTTTACCTTTCCTACCAAAGAAACCCTTCAAATCTGAAGAATGATTCCTCAATCCACACTGAGCCCTTGCAATTGACAATGAACCAACAAGCGATCAGATGTCATCAGGTCCCTTTTGCACATTGAGCATAAGTCACCAAGATCTTCCCCCTTTTTTGTTAAACTATCACATGTCAAAATACTCCCATGAGATGCTCCCAAACAACCCCCCCCCCCCAAAAAAGGAGCCAAAGAGCTCCATATAATCTTATAAGAGAAGTGATCAACTGAAATAGGCTGAGTGGCTGGAAAGAAAAAGGTACAAGCTCCAAATAACAAGATTTGCATGTGGCAACCCTTTAGAGTTCACAGTCAAAGCAGCCATGTCAAGTGGAGAGCCCTAGAATGTAATCCCGTCTAACCATGTCAAACATTTTTTTAATCTTGCCGAACGCATATCTCCTAGGAATTCCCAAAATGGACTTATGATTTCGAAAAAGTTTTAAAACATATCCGTGATGAGGAAAATGCATGAAGCAGTTTTAGTCTTTGGCCTCTATTTTACCAGAATCGAGCTACTAATTGGCCCATAAAGGGATAGAATTCTCCCATTATAGATTTTCTACATTCATAAGATTCAAACCCGAGACTTTCTTTAAGGGGAACAATCGCCAAAAAAAACTCGAACCAACCAGATATCAGAAGTGAATATCTTTGGCTGTTTGGTGGAGCACTGGAGCATATCGAAGGAGAGGAATTCCAGCTTTTTTGAGGGCAAGGGTAGAGCCTAGAACTATTCAAGACTTCAAACTCTGCTTTTCAAGAATTTTGTACAGTTCGTAGCGCAAAGTTGTCTTTTTTAGATATGATGTTCGTAGAGAGCTTGAGGGCAGGAGGTACATGGGTGACATCTCCATGGTGTCTTTTTAGCACTAACTTTTTGATAACTCATTTAAAAAAAAAAAGAAGAAGAAGAAGAAGCAGCATGAACCGATGAAGCCAGTCTGAGCTACGCTAAGCTTTTCAGCTCAAGAGAAACTAAATAAGCTAATCCCAAACACAGCATCCTTAAACAGCTGCAGCTTATAGAAACGCAGCTCACCTGCACGGTGACAATGTGACATCCCTTGGCAGTTATACAATTTTCGTAGAGAATTCCAAAATAATGGAGTTCAAGCATGGTTATTTATGCATACAAGAAAAGATATCAACATCCATCAAAGAATTTTGTACATGTCCTGCACTCATCACCCAGGGGGAAACAAGAATAATCAAAATGCAACACGATAATTGCCATGCATCACTCAGAAAACAATCGCAGATTTGCCAGACCACAGAAGGTGCAGATGCCAAACTCAACCCAACCAGAAAATAGAAAAAAGGAGACTAAAAGCCCGGGGAAAAAAAAAATAAGGACCTCAGAAAGCCATAGAAAATGATAACTTAAGATGAAAGTACCTTGGAAAATAACAGGGTCCACGCTTTAGCTGATAAACGCTTCATAGAGACAAGCTTTGACAAAGGCACTTTTCCATGCATGCATTGGATACTGGTGTTGTCTATGGCACTGCAGGCAACAATAAAATCAATAAAAAAAATGTAGCCAGCATTTGCGAAATGTAACTAGACCACAATCTCCCAATCGATCACACTGATGACTATTAGAAGCAGGACTCATCTATAAATCCATTCCCCGATACTAATATTTGAGCCCACCTCCCCGCCCCACCCCCAAAAACAAAAAAAATGCATGCAAACACACACACACACACACACACACAAAATCCAGAAAAAGGAGGCCAAAACATCAAGAACAACAAAAGAACTCATGTCTTCACTTCTCACCCCTCATTGCAGAAACAATACACAGCACCTTAACAACCTCGCCACAAAACTCAATGTCTTCACTTCTCAACAGAAGCTTAAAACATATGAAAGAACTACTTATATTTTTATCTCCCACAGCCAACAGATATGACGTTAGTATTTGCACCAGCAAGAATTATCAGAAGAAGAGTCACAACTTAAAATGAAGAAAAAATAATATAAGTTGCCCGATCTCATACCCATGCATATCTTTCAAATTGGAAATTGATGTAGATAACCCTGATATATTAGCATCCTAACTGTTTACATTTTAGCAAGTCCACATAGTCCATATTCCATTTCCCTTCACTCCTATTTATCAGATCACATCCTCAGAAGAGTTGGAAAATCTAGGCCTGATTTATTTGTACCATTCACAAAAAAAACATCCAATGAGGGTTCACATTTCCAACTGTCAATAGCCAGATCCATTCTCTCACAGAAAACAATGCAATGATACAAGGAAAACTATGCACAAGTAGGTTTCAGGACATGGCTCATCTAATTGAAGCATAAGAAGGCGCACATACATGGCAACAAAGATGAAAAGAGTCACAGCTCTAGAGATGTAAGGGGGAAAAGCTGTGTGCTTACGAAGGAGTCACACTGTCGGCCCACTGACGAAGCCAGTCAATTGACATCCAGAAATATGGTTCCTCAAGGGAAAGAACAGGGGCTTCAGAAAGAACAGATCGGACTTCCTGTCTTCGTTCTGTGATGGTGTCCAACTCTTTTTCCTTTCTCAGTTTGTATTTTTCACATGCATCAGCATATGATCTATTCAGTGCTTTTATTTCTTCGGCGAGATGAGACGGAAGAGAAGCACCACCGTTCACTGGAGCAGCAGCAACATTGGCTTTATCATGGTTAGCATTGCACACCGGCCACCCATTTTGATCATTCTTTCTATGCCTACGAGTGTACATAAGCATGTATGCATCACTTGATGAATAAGTCTCCACATGACCATTTGCACTGGAAGACTGATGCAGATCAGCATCAACATGATTTTCGCCTGAAACAGAGTTCTTTATCTCGGCGCAAGATTTATTAACATCTTCCTCGCCATCGGTTTTATAGACAGAGCACGACGATCCTTCTCCAAAAGGATGACGACCCAAGTTTGAAACATGTTCATCATCAAACTCCCACCATTGCCCACTTGTTTCGTCCTTAATGTAAGCAACATAATGTCCACTGTTGACTGCAGTCCCCTTGTGAACCAGTACAGTAGATAATCCATAAATCAAAGGTGATTCAGAGGGTTCTGACAGCCTTTGTCCCATGTCCAGCTCTTCAGGAAAAGAAAAGGCAGATGTGATTTTCTTCTTTGTTGTTGTCTAGACAGAGGGAGAATCATCAATCGAAGCAGAAAATATTTATTCACTTGTTTATTTTGATAAGGTAAGCAGAAAATATCCATATTAAAGAGAAAACTGATGAAACTGTTCAGAAAGAAAAGGAATGCAGCCAATCAAACTGCTGCAAATAAGCCTTTAGTTTCTAACAGGAACCAATCCCCCCCCCCCCCCCCCCAAAAAAAGAGATACATATATGAAGATATAGTGACAAAGTTACAGCAGAAGTTCTAATCATCATGGTCCAAAGCAGCATATAAACTTGCATCAACCTTAAGACACTCTTAAATCGAATAACTATGACAATCAACTAAACAACTGAAGAACAGACCAAAAGTTCATATAATCCTCATGGCTTCAGAAAACAAGAAATGAAGACAAGAGAAGCAGTAGTGCCTACATTGCCAATGTTCTCTAGCCCGTGTCCATGGACCACCGGTTGAATGTGATACGGTGTCACGTAGCATTTATATTCGTTACTTCCTTATTTTTTCTTTTACTTATTGTGCCAGAGATATTCATTGTTCACGGCCATATTTGGGGTTTTTCTTTTTGAGGGGAGGGGGGTATGAGTATCAAAATATTCAATCAGAGGGTCTGCTGTTCATAGTATCATAATAAAGCCAAACTTTTACAAGTGCAGCACAAGTACAATGACACCCAAGGGAATTGTATTAAAAAAATCTACAACGTGACGGAGCCACCGGGTAAAATTATAATAGCAAGTCCCAAATTTGTGACAAACCACAACTGCAGTTTCATATGATAAGTATAAATACCCCACACCAGAATAGTACTCAAGAGTCAAGACAATCTCGTAAACCAAGATTCACAAGATGATTTTGGCATGAAACGGCCAAAATGGCAGTTATGTGCCTATCATACTCATAATACATTTTATTTAATGCTCATATCTCTATTCACGTATATTCTCATCTGATTTATATTAGTACCATTATTAAGATAAAATTTTACGAGCAGAATTATGGTCACACCTATGTGAATCTTTAATAAATAGAAAATCCACATTGTGACAAGGAACCCACCTTAAATCTATACCAGCAAGATTGCGCAATTTTTTTGACAACTACGATGATTGCAAGTGCAATGGCATTTTAAAGTAGTAAACATAAATCAGCCAACTAAGAATAGAAGCCAAAACAATCCCTTCAAACAAGATTCAATAATGATTTTTTGCATGAAAAGCTTAAAAGTAGAGTGATTAACTTCACTCAGTACTGATCAATTGACCCCACAATAATAATATCAACTCCTAGTGAGAACCCCATGTTTGCAGGGTTTGGGAAGATCCAAATTTATCACTCTCCCTGATGGGAGTTAGTTGGGTGCAACCGTCTTCAATCAAGGATGTAGTAGTGGCTTGGAGAAGAAGAATGAAGAATAGTTGGGCTTCTTGTGTTTGGCAGATGATCCATTTGGCTATTTGGTGGTGTACTCGGAAGGAAAGGAATCGTCAGAAGGATAAAGCCTTGGCCTATCAAAATTTCAAACTCTACTTTGTGGGCCTCCTATATAGTTGGAGTCTTGTGCTTAATGATGGAAAAATTCAAGTTTTTTGAATTTTGTAGATAATATCATGCAAGAGAGCTTAAGGGCTTAACGATTTTTATAATTGACCCATTTTGTACATGGGCAGCACCCCTTTGGTGTCTTTCTAATGCATCTTTTGATTACTCATCCAAAAAAAAAAAAAAGTTTTCAAAAAACGTTTTGTTGACCGGAAACTTTGAGACTCATTAGAAAATACGATACAATAAATATGAAATTGAGCAATAAATACTGATATAAAAAAACTGGAAATTATCTTTTTTATGAGTAATCAAAAGGATATATTAATGAGACACCAAAGGGTGACAACCATGCACAAAAAGCGCAGGCACAAAAATCAACATGCCCTCAAGATCTCATGCATGATTTTATCTACAAAATCCAAACGAGACCCCTTTGTACAACAATCGAGCACTTGGCTCCAACTATAGAACCTACTCTAAAACTGCGGCTTGAAATCTTGGGGGGATAAAGCTTTCCCTCAAAAATTCATGTACACCACCAAATAGCAAAAAGGAACCAGCTTCCAAATCCCAGGAACCCAACTTCTTCAATCTCCTCCTTCATGATACCAGAGCATCTGTACCATTAGAACGCTGAACCAACCCCCATGAAAGACAAAGCCAAAATGAAGAGACCCAATGAAAATGAACATAGAGGTGGTCACCTTATTCCTCCTCACGGCACATTATGCATCTGCTAAATTAAAATTGGAAACTAGTTGGGAAATAATAATATCAATTATACTAGTAAAACACACAAACATCACCTTGCAATACAATCAAAATCAACATTAATCGAGCCCTGAAGATTGACAAGGAAAGCAAAGAGCTCTCCACCTCAAGGTTTTAACATTAATCCTATATCTCCATAAACCTCAATCTTACTTTTCGCTAAAGTCACAAGTGTGTTGTATACATTCTGATCACCTCATTCCAATTCTTCTTTGATTTATCTTTACCTCTCTTGTATCTTGGAAGGTTAATCATCTCACATTTCCTTACATGTACATCTGAAGCCCTCCTTTTGGTGTGTCCAAACTATCTAAGTCTAACTTCTCTCATCTTATTCTCTATTGATGCTATTCCTCCCTTTTTCCCCGATGACATCATTCCTTGTCCTATCTAGTCTCGTATGCCTACATATCCACTGAATTATCTTAATATCAACAACCATAATCCTTTGGATTTGAGTCTTTTTAACTTACTTACACCCCAAGCCATACAATAAGGCTATTTTCTTATCACACAACACCCCATATGCATTTCTCAATTTTTGCCAACCTTCCTTTATGCAGTGACTAACGTCTTCATCTATATCCCCTTTACAAAATATGGCAGATCCCAAGTACCTAAACTCCTCTACCCTTGGCATTGCAATATCTCCATAAGTGATTTCACCTATTGTCCCACCTTCCTTTTCGCTAAAGTTACATTTTAACTATTCGGTCTTTGACCCGCTCAGTTTAAAACCCTTAAACTCAAAAGTTTCTCTCCACACCTGTAACGTATTATTGACCCCTTTCTAGTCTCATGTATTAGAACAATATCATTAGCAAATAGCATGTACCACAATACCTCATCTTGTATCCCCTAAGTAAGCTCGTACAAGATAATTGTAAAAAGAAAATGGCTTAGGGCTAATCCTTGGTGTAGACCGATAACAGTAGGAAAATCTTCAATATCCTCCTTAACATCCTCACACTTGTCACCGCTCTCGTATACATGTCCTTAATGACTTGGATGTATATCATTTGTACACATTTTGTCCCCAACCTCTCTGGGCACTGTCATAAGCCTTCTACATGTCGATGAAAACTATGTCTAAATCCTTTTTTCTATCCTTGTGCAGTTCCTTACACCTTCAAATGAGATGTAGTACTCCCATAGCCGATACTCCTGGCATAAAACCAGACTACTTCTTTGAAACCTCTATGCTCTTTCTTAACCTTTTCTCAATCACCCATTCTGAGGGCTTCAAAGTATGACTTAATAGCTCTATACCTCGATAATTATTACAACTTTGTATGCATAAGTCACTTCATCCTCACATCAAAAATCTTGCCAACGGAAAAAAACAAAGTAATACTAACTACTGGTATAAATCCACTCTGAAACATGAACCGCACTAAGATAAAGAAGATAAAACATACTTATGAGCGCCCTCCCCCTCCCCCCCCAAAAAAAAAACAAAAGGGAAATATAATATATTATATACAGTAGGATCAAAAGAGTTGGATGCAGAGCTAACATCCTACTAAGGGACCACATACATCCAAAATAGATATTATACACAGAGTTAGTAGCGTCAAATGAAAAATAGGAAAGTTCCCGTTATCCCAAAAATGGAGATTAAATGTCTCTAATGTGCTGAAAAGGCATTCCTACACTGTTGCAGACTTATGGGAAATTTTTATGTGCATTAGTAGAGAAGCATAAGCATCCCCGAGTGGATAAGAATTCACCTCAATGTGACAAGCTTGAGCAAAAGAGCATCAGTATTTAATAAGGAATCACAAAGCCCAAAGAAGTGCTTCCCACAGTACCAAAACCCAAGTGTCCCTCCTTGGGTCTAAAAATTAGGACCCAACTCCCAAGACGAAGCAGTATCTCCTTTCTTCTTCATAAATCCCATCAAAAGAAATATTTCACAAATCATGATACTCTCCAGCTTCTTCATTACACTGCAGTTGTGTGCTAAAAGAAGAGGCAAATAGTTCAAAAGATGATGGTAATGTGAGACTAGTGTACAAAATAGTAGAACCTCCACATAAGCTTTTTCTTCTTTTCTGATAAGTAATCAAGATTTCAATTGATAAGACCAAAGGGATGTCATGCATGTACAAAAGGGCAAATACAACAACATTATGCCCTCAAGCTCTCAACCATAGTAGAATCTATAAAATCCCCCCCCCCCAAAAAAAAAAAAAATCCATCACCGTTAAGCACAACACCCCAACTATACAACATTCTCAACAAGTAGAAGCTTGAAATCTTAAAAGGACGTAGCTTTGGACATCGCTTGAATTGTCTCCTTGCAAGGAACCTACCAAATAGCAAAACTATTTTTCAAGCTCCATGAACCCAACACTTCTCCATCTTTCACCTCCAAGCCACCAAGACATCTTTCACATTAGATGGTTGAACCCAAGTAATGCCATCAAAGATAGAGATACATGTCAAAGTGAAGAAACCCACCAACTATGCACAAGGACATGATCCACATATTTTCCTCCTGAGCACACATAAAGCGCCTACTTGGACACCTAAAACTTCTTCTTTCAAGCATGCCTTCTGTAGGGATCTTTCCTTTGGTGGCCGCGCAAGTAAAGAAGCAACCTCTTGTAGGATCTTCGGCTTTCCAAATAGACTTCGCAGTTCCATATAAGATAATCCCCTAATTATCTAATCAATCTCCCAAAGGCTCCCTCAAGTCTCAATCCCAATGCTCTAAATACAATTAGGACTATTATGCTTCCACTGCTAAATAGGCCATACGAAACAATAAAAGAGCACAATCAATTAAAACCCATTAAACAAATAGCCTATGTTAACTTTGGGGACATCAGACTGCTTGACAAAAGACAGAACTACTGTAAAAGTCCCAGTCAAACCAGCCAAGTGTAGCTGTCGTAGCGTTGTTTGACACAACTCCACTCTAACACATAAACCAAATTGGAAACTCCTTCATCCATCCATCAACAAAAAGAAGCTAGTCGAACCTCAAGTTCATGCCACCCCTTCACCAACCAAGTATAATCGGCATCCGTAAGAGGAAATGAGCTACAACATATTCCCAAATGCATGAGTTAGAGTGTGACATGCCAGAAGTAAACCTGGACACACCACTGCACGCATAGTGAAACATAAGCAAATCAGAACCTACAATCTACCCCAAAAAACCTAAATTGCATAGGCCATAGGAAGTCAATTTGACGAGCTTGCTATCCAAAGGCACCATAGAAAAAACCGTCCGCACTTCTACCTAACACCTTAATGTTGATGGACACCGGGGAGAGGGCAAAAAGAACCTCCAATGTAAAGCCATTCTACAACCCATAACCACAACACCAAGCCCCAAACCCCCATCCAAAAAAAAAAAGATATGTCAATTCCTCTTACCTAGTCTTTCAGGCGGACCTATCCTAAGCCCTTATCTTGACGATCATACCATCTTGGCTTGAAAAACACCAGACCAATCAAATCATAAACACCCCCCTCCCCAAAAAACCTTTTTCCTACAACTTTCAATCCACGTACTTCGATCCCGACAATCCAATGTCCAATAAATTATAACAAAAGGGCACAAGAAGTTTTGTTATTTGTAGCTTCAGTGCCAACAAAATGAAATTATGTTTCACAATATCCTAATTACACCATCTGCTCCAAAGGAGGTACAAAGGATTCATAAAGCTGCCAGTAGCATATGTGACGTATGTCGAGTATGAAACACAGATCACAAATAAGCTGGACTTCAATCCCATGTCAGTTATTTAGTAGTCACTTAAGTGGTGAGTTAAGAAACTTTTTGTCCTTTTTCAGCAGCGAACAAAACTTGGTGCACCCTTTTGTTAGAATTAACTTGACATTGGATTGCCGAGATCTAAGTGCGTGGATTGAAAGTTGTGGGGAAAAAGTTTTTTTTTTGGGCTGAAAAAATTTTATGATTTGATTCATATGACACCTTGCAGGACGGGGTGGTATGGTCGCTAAGATAAGGGTTTAGGGTGGTATGGTCGCCAAGATAAGGGTTTAGGCTTGGTCCGCCTGGAAGAGTAGGTAAGAGGGATTGGCATATCTTTTTGGAGGGGGGCTTTGGGGCTTAGTGTTGTGGTTATGTGATCTAGAATGGCTTCAAATTCGAAGTTCTTCGCCCTCCCCCCCAGTGTCCATCAATATTAAGGTGTTAGGTAGAAGTACGAATGGTTACCAAAGACGTGGTGAGCTAGGAAATCTCGAGCCTCAAAAATGATTTTGCAGTTTCTGTTAAGCTCACCACACCAGACGCTTACTTCATTCCTTCATTTCCTATTTGTCGATTTAACAATTTATTGAATACCCCACAGCTTTACACAGTTACACTACTACTGCTTAACCCATAATAGGGAGGATTGGACCAAACAAAAGTACCGGCACCAGTTCCAAGCTTAGTTTGAAAAGGCACAGGTGAGGCGCGCCTAGGCGAGAGGCGCCCAGGCCGGCGCCTCACCCACACCCTGGCGACGCCCATTCCTGAAGCCACGTGAGGCGTGCGCCTCATGGCTCCTCACACCGAGGCGCAAAGCGAGATAGGAGCGCGCCTAGAGGAACTTAAAGCTTCCTTCAAAAAAAAAAAAAAAAGAGAATTGCAAGAAAATACTTAATACTTGGCTTTGGCTGGTTTCTTCAACCTCGCAACTCGAGTGCACTCGACCATTCGAAACCCTAGAGGCCTCAAATCATCTCAGTCGAAGCCTTCATCTCAGTCGACCAGGTATGTGTATGCTTTCTTCTCTTCTTCGTCCTGCTGTTCTTCTTCACTTCATCATGCTGTTCTTCTTCTTCTATTCATCTTCTTCTCTGCTACAGTACGTCAGCCAGCCATGGCTGTATCGCCTTCTTCTCCTTTTTTTTCCGTTTTTCTCTCTCCCTTAAGCTCTCATCCTCTCGCTCGGCTTTGTCTGTCTCTGTTCGAGCCATTTTCATCAGCTTTCCTCCTCTGTTTTGCGTGTTGCTGACTTGCTGCTCCCCTCCTCTGTTCTGTCTTTCGGCCTTCTGAGTTCTGAGTATGGCAAATGTTATTTTTTTTTTTTTAAAAAAAATTGCTGGGCAGGGCAGGTGAGCTAAAGATTAGAAATGTTATGTTTTTTTTTGGGGCAACAATCTAATGTTGCCTTTTTGGCCAGTGGCAGTGCCCACAGCCAGGCAGTTTGTGTGTGGGTGTGCTATTGTTTTGTCTTTTTTGGGGGGGGTAAAATGCAATTAGGGACGACGTCTAGTTGATCTGAGATTGCTTTAAGAACTATGTTATATGTTGTTCATGTTTTCTTTCATGACTATGCTTGTTTCTTTGTTTCTAAACTTCTACTAAGTTCTTGTGTGTGTGTGTTTTTACTTTTTATAATATTGTCATGCTAAATTACCGTCTTGTGGATTATTTGCGATACTTTTGGTACTTATATTGATGTACAATCGTTATTTGATGTCTCTATTTTACTCAATTATCATAAATAAGTCCTGAAAATTGTTTTCAAACCTTTTTTTAGCTAAAAAAAGGCTCGCGTCCTTGAGGCGCGTGCCTTCGCCTCGCATCCTTGAGGCGCGCGCCTTCGCGTCGCGCCTCACGCCTCGGGATCCTTTGCCCCTCAGTGCGCCTCGCGCTTTTTCAAACCAAGGTTCCAAGTCCATGATATATAAAACACCAAGAGTTTCAAGAAGCGGGGCCAAATTGACATCGAGGGGAAACGGCATACAATGACAGAGATAGATGAGAGTACAGGTAAATAAAAAATGACATGTCTTAAAATCCTGATGTCAGTAATTGAGAGAGCCAGAGACTTTTATCTTCTTTCATCTATCAAAATCTTTCGTAATTAGACCTTTGATCACCCAAGGTAATTCATCAATAAATTTCAGCAATATTTGTACTCTGCTCTTTTGGGCTTAAGAGCCTCATATCCAGCAAGGTTCACGCAAGGTGAAAATTTTTCCAGCTCCTCTAAAAACCAAATCCAAAGTCTAATTTAAATTCACATCCCAATAGTCCCGCCACAGTAGCTTAGTTTTAAAAAGAGCGAGGCGCACTGAGGCACACAAGGTCCTGAAGCGCGCGGAGCGCTGCACAAGGCAAAGGCGTACGCCTCACGGATGCGAGGCGCACTTCTATGCAAAAATGTTTAAAAGTCATTCACACTTCACAAATCATATTTTGTGAAAACAAGTTAGACAAATGCATTAAAAAAGTTATTAGACTTCATTATATCTATTAACACCCCAAACAACCTTAAGATATGTTATCTTATCATCGAAGTTCCTCAAACCACCCACTTATTATACGAGCATAACTCACCTTTTAGCTCTCAAACAAACAAAAGAAGAAAAAAGGTGATGACATGGCCAAGAAAAAGAAGAAATAGGGGGACAATATAACCTTGCATCCGTGAGGCGCACCTCATCCCCTCTGCGGCACTGTCCTGGTGGCCTAAGCGTGCATCAGGTGGGCCTTTTTAAACTAAGCACAGTGGAGTAGCAGGGCGAAGGGGGTCAAGTGTATTAGTCTCATGGATTCAAAATGTGGTTGCTCCGCAATGAAATGGCCGCATCGGAAAGGTTTTTGAGTTGGCCAAATCACGCTTTCGCTGCGATATAGAACGCGATTTCTACATTAGAGCAATTTTTTCATATCGCGGCGAAAACCACATTTTGAATCCTTGCCCCTCACCCAAAAAATAAAGAGGTTGGCTTGTCATACTCGAGGATCATTCTATTGGGCTTAGATCCTACACTAAAAACCATTGACCGCCTACCACATATAAAGGACAGGACATACTGTTTAGCCAGCCATTAGGCTTTAGTCTACTATAAACAAAGCTGGAAAAAATACCAAAATTGTCTTCTTTAGCTATCTAGGAAGTTATTAGCAAGCCCTCCTTTTAGAATAAGAATAGCAAAATCATTAATAGAAATGTGACCAATTTCTCTAGGCTGGGTAAAAGTCCACTACGACAAGAGCTAATCAAAGTATAAAACAAAATAGTATCACAAACACATAACATACTACATGTACTGATGAATATCTAAACGAAATCACACCAGCAAGGGTGCCAAAATGGAAAAGAAAATCAGCCCAATCCACGAGAAATTAAAACTAGAGAACCATAGTGAAAAATCTTGAAGGTATCTAGAACTTAAGTAACAATATTCATACCATAGATATTTTGTTATTAACTATCATGTTAGAAAGCGGATATTATAGATATGGCAAAGAAAACATCATCGATTGAGAACCTCTAAGTAAGAAGCCATATTCCAACGCATAGAGAGAACTTCACGATACCTTTTGGAGAAAGACACAACGCTTAAGCTGAAAATTCAATACAGGAGGTAGCGTCCGCAACTTGATGCTGCGGGTAGCATCAACTCTTGTCCCACATGAGTCACAATAATACTGGTTATCCCCTTCAAGTTTCTCCTCGCTAAGGTAGTCATCCAAACTTTCATCAAGACTTTTCAAACCCTTCAAATTCAGTTCCAGTTCATAAAAATCCTCTACATTTGAAGAAGCTATTGAAGTTTGCCCACATTTTGAACATCTACACAGAAGAGATAAGAGAACATCACAACATATCATCCAACACAAACAATAAAACCATATGCATGTCAATTTTTTCCATAGGGTTTATATATTACCTTTTTTTGAATGCATGAGGGGTTGCTTATGCTAATGCATTGTGTCACTTCCCTTGATGTGCTCTCATGTCTAGTACTATTAACATCTTAGTCTGATTGCCTTTATATCACCAACTTGTCAAAATCTTTGATGCATTGCAACATCACCAACGCCATATCTCATCATATCATTCCTTTCTAACTTCTTTGAAGTTTTATCCAAAATTATTTTAACCTCTCTGAAACCTTTTTCCAAAAAGAATTTGTGACTAAATCATAAACAACCTCTCAACTTCCGAGGATAAGAACTACATCCAGAATAGATATCCCCCCAACTCTGCTTCACAAAATTCCCACTAAAATGTTATTACTATTATTAAATGAAAAGGACGTTTGCGCACGGTACAACTAAAATTGTAGGGCAATAGATAAGGAATAGTCAGAAAAAAAATATATGATTACAAAAAAGAGGACAACAACCAGCATCAAAATCTACAAACCACATCATAATAGCTACAATCTCCCATCATGCACAGGCGCTTGCAGACTTTTCTACCCTGAAGGAAAACAAACGAGCTTTCAACCAATACCATGGCTGTGCAAAATGAAAAGATGAAAGGTACTACGTGCGCAAACACAAGCAAATAGCATGAGAATATTATATTTCCTTATTTCTTTCAACAAAAAGAAGATCAATTCCAAATGCCAAACTAAAAAGTTACATATTTTCTGCATTTTTAATGGTCCTAGAGTAATCATCAAGTCAATGCTATTGCATAAAACAGAAGCCCCTTTAAAGCATCATTTTTTTTGTCATTATAAATATTTTAATTCCATCACCTGTAATATACTTCAAAAGACAAACAGTATCAATGCTAAATGGGCAGACACATGCAAATACCTTAGTTGCTCAGATAAGACAATGAGCTTTAGCTAACTGGCAGCTAAATCATTCTCCCTCCTTTTTTTATTTCTATGCTATCAACAAATTTAGTGTCTTATGATAATTTTGAGAATTTTGCCTTTCTGGAAAGGAAGCAAGATATCACCATCCTATTATCTCCTCTGCAATAGAACACGCCTATGGGTGCCATTTCAGTGATGCATTATTCATCTTTCCAACTCCTCCCCCCCCCCGGGTGGCTAAGAATAGACGACTCCCAAGATGGTTGCCCATCAAAAGCATGACTGGGAAGCACAATACTATTAATTATTAAAGCAATGCATGGTATGGGGCTAAATTTACAACATTGTTTGTGTGACCAGTTGATTCAAGCATCCCTACATGCAAACAACAGCTTAATTTGACGATCAGAACAGAATAGAATATCATGGACAATAGACTACCGGTCTACAATCCAAACGTGCATAAATACATTGAATCATACCTAGTCACATGTGACATGTTTCCTCGAAAAAGGTCTTGAACAATTGTCTTAGCTTTAGCAACCCCTGAATTGCTTAGGCATCGTTCAAGCAAAGACAGTAGCAAAGTGAGGAACTCATGGCTGTCCTGCTGAACTCCATTATCCAACTCAAGAGCCTTTATGAAAGGTGCAGAGTCAATAAATGCCATTTTACTGCCATGCAACTGTGCAAATAGACGTGCCAATTGATCCAACACTGGCTGCTGCTCTAGAACCTGGGCCTCAACAGAAAAAATACCCTCACGAAAATCCCTGTTCATATAGAGAAATTGAAGTATGCTGTTTGCATAGCATGTGGCACCTAAGTTTGTCAACCCTGCTGGAGAATCGTCAGAAGATCTAAGATCCTTAGAGGGATCGAGACCAAATGCACCAATTATGTCAGATATCTTTTGCCACAATCCACTTTTACGACTCCCATTAGGAGGTGGAATCAATCCACAGAAACAATTAGGATTGTCCTTTGTATTGACACGGCATCCTTGGCAAACCGTCTTCTGGATATTGTAAAGCTGCGCTAGATCATCATCCTTTATTTGACCCGTTGAATGGATTCTCCTATATAATGTTAGCATGAAAATAAGAGCCTGTGCAAAAAAATTTCTGACAGGAAAGCGGTGCAAAATTAAAAACTTAACCTTAAGCAAAAAAGGATTATTTATTACCTCAAGATTTCAATTTTGGCATCAGCTTCGTCTTCCGGTCTGCTACGCTTATTCTTAGTACGAGTAGTTGGTCGGCTCATTGTATAAACAATGAGCACCCCGGGACTGCAAGAAAACTTAAAGTTCAGTCATGCGACATATCAAAGAAAATATCCAATACTTCTTGTCTAACTAGTTGAAAGCCATAGCGCCAAACACAGCTAAAAAATTAGGGGAATTCCCATCCATTTTAACTTTCTCCAGAATGGTCCTTATCCACGGCATATGTTTGATAATCTATGTTCATTTGTGGCACTAAAATTTTGCATTCATACACTAAGAACTCTGGCACCAACCCAAAAGAAGTCGACATTCAGTTTCAAAGAAAGACAAGCAGGACAGAATGAAAGAAAATAATCGCTTCTTGACAATGTGGAAATGGAACAGGTTGCAAAGTAGTAGATTTCTCGAATGCATATACAAAATGTTCAAGCTACAAGATTCACACGAACTTGTTCCATCTCTCCCCCCCCCCCAAAAAAAAAAAACCCTGCTTACCCTCCCTAAAATGCCCCACTAGTTGCAGATTATTAATCATAAACTCCGCCGCAACGAAATCTCTACCTACCATAAACACTACATTCTAACAAAATCAAACGATTCATAGCTTGATCATATCTAGCACAAAAGCCCTCAGAGACACAATAACCATTCAGACACTCAGGAAATGCATAAATTTGCAGAATACAAGCTCAAAAAATCGCAAATACCAAGATGAACAACATACCGCACCGAAATTCAAAGCATTGCAGAAACAAAAAGCATACCTGATAAAGAGTGAACTTTAAATTAGGCTTTGACAGCAGTCGACAAACGTCAATTGGCTCGATTCCTTGCAGAGAACAGGGTAAAGTTAAGGAAATTATCGGCGAATTAGGGCTGAGAACAGCAATTTGTAGGGATTGTTGTATGAATCTTCCTCAATTAGGGCTTCAATTACTGACTCTTGAGCAGCCTGTAGTCGACAACCCGATGCAAAGGGAGTGAGGGAGAGAGGGATGGAGACACGGGGAGGAGACAAGAGGACAGGAGAGGAGTGGAGTCGCGAAAATGTCGAAGTCTCGTCCTGCGACTCGAACCGGCTCGTTTATTTTTATTTTTTCTTTTTTTTGTTTTCTTCATTCTTTCTTATTTTCTGAATGAGATCATCCTTGTAACCTTTTTGGGGAAGGGGGGGAGATTTACTCATTTCCAACCTTTTTTTTACGTCAGCGGATGCTCTTTCAAAATTCCATTTGTGCGGAAACATCTTCTATCAAAAATATTTATGTCCATTCTATCAAAAAATATATATTTATGTCCATGCATAATGAGATATTGGTAATTAGGAAATAATAGAAAAATGTGATATCCGATATCAATATTAGCATTGTTACAATCAAATCAATTTAAATATATTAGTTATATCCATTTTTTTATATGATTTAATCGTACCAATTCAAAATTTTGAATTTTAAGGTGTTGAGATCATAGTTGAACTTAATATCTAATAGCTAGTTACATGAGTTGATGAAACACCAATAATATGATTTTAAAAATTCTAGTAGTGTGAATCATTCTTATTATCTTAATTATCCAAGGTGACAAAAAAATACCAATAAGTCGAACAAAAAAAGGAATAAAATAAAGTAGTTCGTTTGGTCCAATTGCATAATTAGAACCATATTTTCATATGATCTAACCAACAACAACAAACATAAATTATCAGTATACAGCAATACCAATACCTTTGATGGTTCAACTCTGTTTGCGTGTTGCTTATATTGCTATGCAAGTATTGTCTTTCAATCAAAATATCACTACGTGGGCATCTAACTAGGGCTAGCAATGTCAAGTAGAGATGGTCGGTTGCAAAGCATCCATCATCTGAAAAAGGAATAATATGTCACTGGTCTAGCGAAGTTGGGGAGAGACAACATCTTCAATTGGAGACCTACTTCTCTTATTGGGATACCTTCATTAGGCCTACGCATTCCCCTCACTTAGGGTCTGTTTATTTTCAGTGTTTTTGAAGAACTGTTAGTAGGTTGATGCAGTTTTGAGCAAGTTTGACTAGCAGTTAGCAAGTAGGGGTGGTTTGGAGTAGGTTGGAGCGTTTTTGTTGTGATTCTTCTAATGTTATGATTATTGATGATAATTTATGTTGAATACATCACATTTTTGTAACAATTACTGTATAATAGATTTATGAAAATAATGCAACAGAAAAGTTAAATGTCATAGTACTACATTACAAAACGTTAGTCTATGATAACCATATGCCTTTCTTTATAACTAAAATTAGCATATATTGTAATTATTAGTTCTCGATGTTGAAATCATACTAGCTATTGCATCTCTACATTCATTCATTGCTTGCTTGTTTCGCGCATCATACAGCCCAATGTTGGGGATGGTTGTAATGTTTGCTGGCCTCGGTAAAATTGGTATCCCCTTTTTCATGCATTCGGATGAAGTTGTGTAACACGCAATATAATATAATTATATCAATTTGTCGTTCTCTACTCACTTAAGGCACTATGTCATTTAAGATCTTCCAAGTGTTCTTTAATACTCCAAATATTCTCTCGGTGAGGTTGGAGTAGGTAGGAGAATGTTAAATCAGGTTGAAGCGGGTTATATCATGTTGGAGCAGGTTAGAACAAGTTGAAGTAAGGCTGTCAAATAAGTCAGGTAGGATCGGGTTCGTGTTCAGGTTGAAATTAAATGGGTTGGAGACCCCCTGACCTGAACATGACCTGTTTAATAAACGGGTTGAAAAATCCAACCTGAAACCGTTTAATTATTAAACGGGTCAACCTAATTATGACCCAATTACTAATTTAAGTTAAACGGGTCAGAATCAAGTACCCATTTACCCATTTAATCCACTTAATTTCTAAACAACCTGCACAAATTCACGGGCATGTTTGACAGCCATAGCAACATTCAACCTACAAGGCTGCAATATTCATGGGGCATGTCAGCATGTAATTCATGGGGATGTCAACCTGCTTACATGTTTACAAGTCATTCACAATGACTAAATTAATACCTGACGTTTCAAGTTCAACATCAAAAATTCAACGAACCATATCAAAAACCCAAATCAAGAACAAACCAGCAAGCTTATGTTCAAAAGTTATTACATCACCAAATTCATAAGTCCAAACTTCAAAGAAATAGAGCATAGATTCTAGTTAACCAATGTTGAGTTTTGTACAAATCCACTGCCAACTGCACTCTTTGATTGATCTTCACCATCTTCATTATCATGTAAGTTCATTTTCATGACATCTCCACAAAGCTCCTCTACATTGACTTGAGGCGGCATAAATGACCTTACTGATGATGGTTGCAGGATGAAGGCCTTTAACCTGCAATTGGCAATTTCAGTCAGATCTAAAGAACAAAGAGAGCAAGATAGTCAGATTAATAAAGAGAGGCTTCGACAAAGAGAGGCAGAGCAAGAGAAAGAGAGCGAGACAGTTAGATCTAAAGAATAAAGAGCGATGAAATCGACATTCCCACAACAAATCACAAGCAATTTCAAACTTCAATCTAAAGAATGAACAAATCACAAACAATTTCAGACTTCAATCTACCCAAAAAAATACAAATTTGTAGATCGACATTCTCCCAACAAATAACTTCAAAAATCACAAGCAATTTCAGATATTCCCACAGCAAATAACTTGAAAAATCACAAGCAATTTCAGACATATGAGATCGACATGCCCACGACAGTAAAAGTTAAAAATCAAAGCAAAAATCGATCGCAAAAAACTAGATCGTACTGTGGTTGTTGACTCTTGCTGCTGAGGTTGTAACAATTCTCGACTTGGTGCTGACTTGGACCATGGCTATCACTGTTGTGGAGGCGTGGTTGTCGACTCTTGGTGTTGAGTTTGAGAGTTTAAGAGTGCGACTGAGAGACTGAAAGTTTGAGAGAGTGAGAGAGAGAATTGAGAGTCGATTACCTGGGTGAGGTGCCGAGGTCTGTCGTCCGCCCGTCTGCATTTAGAGCAAGTACAATGGCTTCCTCGCGAGGCAATCAGGAAGAGAGAGAAGAGGAGTGAGGGAGGGAAGTTATTGCAGTGGTTGGCTCATCGCTCGTGCCTCGTGAGTTGGCTTGCAGCCATGAGCAGGCTCACAGGCCAAATTTTCTTTTTTTTTAATTGTTTTTCCATTTTTTTAAATATTTTAATTTGGTTTTAGATTATTTTTTTGATTTTAAAAATAAAGTTGTGTGTTGTAAAGTGGGTCCATGGATATTATTTTATTTGATGAGGTAAAATGATGAGTCTTCCACTGGAGAGAGTGAGGATTGTGAGGCAAACAATTGGAGAAAAAGTTGATGTAGCAGTGGTAGGCCCCCACCGGTGAGCCAAAAAATTGGCTCACCACTGGTTTTGCTCTTAGGCTTGCAGTTTGATTGAGAGTTTGAGAGAGAGAGAGAGGACTGAGTCTGAGTGTATGGAGTAAAGGTTTGAGGGAATTGAGGCTTTGAGGGTTTCTTATATAGCTAGTGTTTAAATGGTCAAATGGTAAGTTTACTCAGTTAGGGTTTTCGGTTCTTTAAAATGAAAATTTCCAGTTCCCTCCCAAATAAACGGGTTAAACGGGTTGGAATTAAACGGGTTAAATGGATTGGCCTATTAACCCATTTAATTAAACGGGTTAAATAGGTATTTTTTTCGAAAATCTCAACCTGAACCTAATCCATTTAATTAAACGGGTTAGTGTTGTTGACCCATTTAATTAAACGGGTTGAAAATCTTTATCTAAACCCGCTTAATTTCATGTTCGGTTAGGGTCGGTAATTGTGTCGGGTCAGCTTTTGACAGCTCTCGGTTGAAGCAGGTTTGACTAGCGGGTTAGAGCAGGTTTGAGCAGATATTGAAATAGGTTTGACTAGTAATTAGCAGATTTGAGCAGCTTTGAGCGGGTTGAAGTAAGTAGCAGGTGCAAAATGCTAAAAACAAACAGACCCTTAGACTGAAGAGTGAATATCTACTCCACCATTTAAAAAAAGCACGATGTAACGCCCCTAACCCTAGGGCAAGGAGTGTTAGCATTTTTTTTTAAATTTTGGGACGAAACGGACAGAGTTTTCCCTGAAAACTGACCATTTTTCAGGCTTAAATCCTTATAATAAATTTCCTGCATTGAAAAACAGTAATAAAGGGCTAACTAACTCAACGACTATCCGCCGGAGTTCACAGCTCTACGGGTTACCCGCCTGGAGCACCACAACCAATACAGTTCAATGCTAAAACAAACCAACGGTGAAAGTACAACTCTGTGGATCACACGTCCGGAGTACTGGGGTTTACATCCCAACTATAAACAGCATTAGCTAAGACATACTCGACTACTTAGATGGTTGACTCACGTGGCCATACAGAGTGACTCTAAATGCTATGCAAAACAGGCATACAAGGACTTAAATTACAAACCATTACATCATAATACATCTTGCAGTCACATACAAGCATATCGCTTACTCCTAGGACAACAATGACTCCATCTCGGCTTACTTGGACCGACCTTTACCTGCTATTTCAGAAATCTGGGAAGGGAACAATAATAGATGAGAATGAGCAATTATCGCTCAGTGGATAATCCCTTCTCCTAAAACAGTACTTAAAATGCAATAATGACATACGATAATAACTTACGAAGGTTGTTCGTAGTTCCTTCCTTTCGAATGACTCACCTGTCGCACAATATATTTCAATCACAATGCAAGGGGGAAAGAATGCTCGTACCAACAGTTTAAACGTTAGCATAACAATACTAAATAAACTTACCATAAGAAATTTATATGAACTCATAACCTTAATAAAAGAATGGGGTTTAACCCATTAACACCACTCGCGGGCATTTCCATTATGAAAGGCGTAGATGTTACCCAACAATCGCTAAAACTGTATACAGAATACTCAATGCGTCATTAAGGCTTACTCCATTTCATATAGTTTATGTCGTACCTAATCATTAAAATTCGTTGAAGTGGCTGTTAGGTGACAAGCTATATTGAATTCAGCAATTAAACTTAAATAACCATCATGTCCAATGCGTCATGCGATGCAATCACTAAAATAATGCTCTCACTACACCATACAGTAACAGGTCATACGCAGGAATAAATCTCTTTGATAAAACATGGATTGAGAACCACAAGGTGAAACACATAACTATGTCATGTGATTAGCAAACTAATAATGTAGTAATATGGCGTTGGAACTTTCCATGCTTGTTTATTAAAAATATAACGTTTTATAAACCATCATGTGAACCGGGAGTCTCCTTTGACCTTGTTTTTCTATCAGTTGACGGGGCTTTATAACGTATGACTTTGACTCTACTGCCCATTGGCGGAACTATAGGATTTATAGACTTTGAATTTTCTACCTATCGATAGGACTATAGAACATTAGACTTGAGTCTCCTGCCTACCGACAGAACTATAAAACATTGAACTTTGGATCATTTGCCTGCTGGCAGAGCTATGAACATTGAACTTTGAAGTTTCTACGTATTGTCAGAATGATGAACATTGAACTTTGAAACTTTTGCTTATCGGAAGAACAATGAAACATTGAACTTTAAATCCTCTGCGTACTGGCAGAGCTATAAAACACTGAACCTTGAAACTTCTGCTTACTAGCAGAGCAATGAACACTGAACTTTGAATTCTCTGCCCATCGGCAGAACAATGAAACAGCAAATTCTCATGTAACTTCGATGAAGGGTAATGGGTTGCCTAAACTGAGCATGACAATTGATACGATGTAACCGGATGCTCATTACTTAAGTACTTTTTAAAAGGACTCCTAGACCTATTGACTGGTCACCCGACTCATTTGGTTTAGTAGTCCGATAATTGAGGATTATTTTGTTACTAATGACTTGTCGATTAAAATAGGCAATTGATAAATATGTAGAAACGCTTTGAAATCGTGCGAATAAGCATTTACGAAGTTTTAAGGATCTCTAAAACTTGAGATCAATGTCATCTCACGCATTCATTAATTCAGGGGGAAAATGTTTCACATAGCACGTATGATCACGTCATAAAATCATATCACCAACCGATTCCCGAAATCATAGTGCAATCCATACGTTTGCAATTAAGTTCAAACATTGCTTTGGTATTTACACACATATTTAATCATAATTTTGGAGGCACCGTTAGTAGTGATATCGATGCCCTTAGCTGCTACTCGTATGAAGGCTTAACTCGCCTTAGTGGTCGATCCTTAATTCACAATTAAATTCATAACTATATCATTTCTATGCAATCACTATAAACAATAGATGCATATAGTCGATAATTACTTATAATCGATAAACTACCCATATAGTCGATAAACTATATATAATCGATAAACTTCATATAATCGATAAACTATATATAATCGATAAACCATATATAATCAATAAACCATATATAATCGATAAACTTTATATAATCGATAAATTTTATATAATCGATAAACTATATATAATCGATAAACTTTATATGATCGATAAACTCTATATAATCGATAAACTTTATATAATCGATAAATTTTTGTTCAGTACGATCAAGATATATACTAGGCATCGTTCAGTTTACGCTACAATTTCCTCAAATTACTAATATCAGTTCAAATTCAACCTGAACGAAGTATAATCAATAAACTTTCATCGAAATTAACAATAAATAGGAGGAAGAGGAAACCCACCTCGAATCCTAACTAAATGACACGTTTTAGGGTTTGATTTGGGTTGGCTCGATGCGGGCTCAGTTCATCCCTTTGCTCCTCATCCGCTGCCACCACCCTCTTGCCGAACTGCCACCACCAGCGAACCCCGGCAGGAGCCGCCGAGACACACGCGGTGACCTCCCCCCCCCCGTCAGTCTCTTTCTCCCACTCTCGCCGTCTGTCTCTCTCTCGCTGGCCGGTCGTGGGACGGCCAGGGTGTGGGACGCCTGGGCGTGCGTCGACGGCCCCCCACCTTCCCTCCCTTTCTCTTTCGACATGTGTATGTGTGTCGCTGGACTGGTGGTCGAAGACCCCCTTCCTCTTCTCGCGATCTGCTTCCCGATAGAAAGAAGGGGCTTTGACCCCTTTTTCCCTTTTTTTTGTTTTATTTGGCCACTGATAAAAACTCCAACCCGCTATACCGTCAATCCAATTCCCGACCTCCATTTTTAACCCATAACCATTAATATAATCAGGGGTCGGTTTATTCGCCTTTGATTATATTAAGGTTCAATTCAATAAATTGTAGGATTATTCCCAAGGTTCGACATTCTAATTGTGTTTGGAAATCTGCTCAATGCGATACCCAATAGTAATCCTTAATAACAATAAAACTAATAATAATAATAATAATAATATTATTATTATTATTTTCAATAAAATCAGCCCTTAAGCAGGCTACATCGATATTATTTCAATTTATCGAAACAATCCAAATACGATTTTATAACGATATAAAATAGCGCAATCGGCTTAACGAATGGGAGAAAAATCTCGGGTGTTACATCTCCCCCTCTAGAAAGAATTTCGTCCTCAAAATTACCGGGTCTATAGTTAAACCACCCGCACAGGCGCATACACTTGGTACACTCTACATAACTTTGTACATAAGCGGGAAAAATCTGCTTTATAATGACTTAAAATCGAAAAAGAGCTTATAGAATCCCGGCTCCACCTCGCCAACTTTTCAAGCATTTACTCAGGCGCCGAGGGTAGATCACATAACATCACGTAAGATTATTTTGGCACAATGACAATTCATGGAATCAATAATTCAATGTTTACAGCCCCATAGTCATATGCAATAGAAAGTAGTCCATTACGTCCAAAGTTTAACCATTATATATAAGATACTCATGACCAAGTACATACATATGTAGTTATATCTCAAGAAATGATAGAGCTAATATGCAAAATGGTGTTGTGTCTCGCCACCAGACAACTGGATGGATGAGAAATCCAAACCCAATGGCCAGAGTCTAGTGAGACAACATTGTCAGCACGCATGATTGGGGGCACTATCCATGGTTTTCTACAAAATCTACGATGCATCACATGAAACTTGTCATGCAACTACTGCAAAATGACTCAGTCACATCTTATGAGAACACTCGGTTGAACCCTTGCTAGGGTTGTTCTTCCCATGTCCATACATATGCTTTAAAAATGCGCATTCAGATATGGTCGCGAGTACACTAGCATGTGGTATGGCCACAGCATAGGGTATATAAAGCAACCAAATGCGAATGCAAACTCCTAAAATTACCATAGCTTTCCCCTAAGCATATGGCAAACTAGCCACTCAGTAAATCATAAGAGCATTAGTCTTAGTCCCGATAGAAAATGAGTACCTCCACTAAAATCAACGTACCCTCCAATGTTTGGACGGCGGTAACGCCTAATCATTTGGGTTATCATTCCTATTTGCGGAAAACTAGTGAAAGAAATGCAATCCATGATTGATGTACATTTAGGGTGTTACAGATTTGGTATCAGAGTCAGGTTGAGATTTCCTTTGTGGAATGTGGAGTTTAGAAATAAGAAGGTGAAAATGGTGGGTAGTGAGAGCCATTTTATACTGCTATAATGATATTAGAAGTGTAGTAATGATGGTAGAAATGCAAGTTGCCTACATTTACATGTTTCTTTAGTATGGTTATGTATGCTTCTCATATATGTCTTTTCTTTCTTAGATGGACCCTTATGCTGTTAACTTGATGCCGGGTGCATCTATGGCTGCTCACATTGCACTGTTGCATGCTAGTATAGAGGTCCATGCATAGGACCCTTTCTCTGAGTTTCACAGCGTTACGGTCCATGGACATAGACTGCTGTAGACATTACCCGCAGTTCAACCGTGGGTGGAGTTTAGGCTTCGCTATTATCACTCTATGGCAACAGGAAACCCAGGCTGGAATGAGCCTAGGTTTCAGGCCCAGGGGGCATGGACTACTCTTACTATGGAGTTGTTATTAAGAGAAAAGTTTGATCAGAGAGGGATCACCATGGAGATGCTACAACATGTCTTTCTGCTACATCAAACGCCTCCCCTACCTGCATCCCCAGCACCAGCACAGGGGCCACCCTCCCTGCCCGCACCCGGTACCCCACTGATGCCCGATAGTCCTGGGGAGGCTCACATGGTGATAGATCTCCCCGACACCCCAGAGATAGTGGTGATTAGTTCTGGGGACGAGGGCCACCAGAGAGATGAAGATGATCCCGAGGAGGATCAAGGCATTGACAAGGTGGTGGTAGAGCAGCAATGGGACAGGAGGTTGATAAGTTAATGATGGAGTTACAGGATGAGCAAGAATAACAGGTTTAGAAGGAGGTTAGTGATGTCGAGTTAGGGGCATCTACTAGCAGTTTTGATTCAGACAAAGAGCCTGATGATGAGTCTGACCTAGATTACGATCCATCTAGGGATCGTTAGGTGGGTCTAGGGGTTAGTGGTAGTAGTTCTCTTTTGAGCCCTGTTTGTTTCTAGTATGGTCGGTTGGGATGGATATATTTTATATAAGATATGACATTGTATATAGTCAGTTAGATCCTTTTCGACTGTCATGACATAGTCCGTATCTCTTTTTGATTATGTGACGGACCTAGTATCTTGGGGCTAGTTAGTATTTGGAGTTGAGTTAGGAGTTAAAACTGACTTTGTTTGGTCAGTCAGATGTAGTATGTTTTGCTGATCATGTGTATAAATAGGCAGTTACGTATATAAATAAGCAGTTATGAAATGATAAGCTTTGGGTTGTTCAATAATCTTTGAGTTATATTAAATGTGTTTGTTGGGCATGCTTATCTTATATGTTTGAGTATTCTAGTGATTGAATTATTTCGTTTCATATATTATCAGAATGTCCGAATCAGTGCACAACAATGAAGAGATTTATATAGAAGAAATCTCGGATCATGGTCAGGGATCAGGTGATCAAGCCTCCCATCATGTGCCACCAAATTTTGACCAAATGCCACCGATTCCTTCTGAGTTAGCTCGCAATAGTGGGGACCCGAACTACTGGCCGGCCTTAATAACTGAATTGATGAAGCAGATTCCCCAGGTACCTACTGAAGCCCCTCCCAAAGAGGATAACTAGCGGATAGGGTGGCACGACGCAACCCTAAAGTTTATGATGGATCTTATGATCCAGTAGTATTGGAGGAATAGATAAGAGGAATGGAGAAAATTTTTAGAGTGGTAGAAGTGCCAGAAGGAAAGAAAGTAAACATTGGGATGCATTATTTGACCGGTGAAGCTGATATTTGATGGAATACTATTAAGGATAAGCTCGTAGGGCCTGACTTTACCTGGAATAATTTCCTGAGTGAGTTAAGGGCAAAATTCTACTCAGTTGTGGTCCAAAGGCAAAAGGAAAAAGAGTTTATGGAGCTGAAGATGAGTGGTACCGTGACTGTGATGCAATGCGCCAGTAAGTTCACCGAATTATCTAGATTTGTTCCTGAGTTTGTATCACCTAAAAGGTTGAAAATGAGGAGGTTTGAAGAGGGTCTGGCCTTCTATATTCGGAATCAGTTAGTTGGACAACTAATTTTGACTTACCAAGAACTATATGAGTGAGCGGCTGAAGTGGAACGAGTGAAGACAAAGTTGAGAGCACTGAACCCAATCAACCAAAAGAGAAACGGGTTTGAACGAGGAACTCCTAGTGAGAATATGAACCAAAACCAGAAGAAACCTACTCCTATTCCCTTCAAGAACCGTCCTGCAGGCTCGACAACACCCTGTGCGAAGTGTGGCAGAACAAATCACACAACCCCTGAATGCCAAGTAGGAACTAATACGTACATGTGGTGTGGAAGCCCTGAACACCTGATTGCTGCATGCACCCCGAAAAATGAAAGCTGTAGACAAAGGGGCAGCAAAACCCTTGGCCCCACGTCGCCAAGGGGCCCTGCCACCAAGGCCTGTAGCAGTAGGACGGGCGTATGTAATGAGTAAGAAGGAAGCTGCCACCTCTGGTATGGTAGTCACTAGAACTCTCTTTTTAAATTCAAAGCCATTTTGTGTATTATTTGATTCAGGTGCTACTCATTTATTTATATGCACCCGATCTGCCATGCAGTTGAACTTGGAAGATAAGAGGATGAAAACCAATTATATGATCAAGCTATCCAACGATTGTGCATTTGACTGCCCTATCTCCTATAAATTTGTTCTCATTACCATTGGTGGAACCACCTTTTCTATACGTGGATTTGATTCAATTCGATTTGTCTGATTTTGACATCATTTTGGGAATGAATTGGTTGCACACCTATGGAGCTAAGATTGATTGTGAGGAGCTTAAGGTGATTTTCAAAGATAAAAAAGGGGGAGAAGTATTCTTCTATGGGCAAAGAGAGAAAAAATCCTATCTCTTGATTTCTGCTATGCAAGCAAGTAAGCTATTATGTCAAGGATGTATGGGATATTGGTGTTATGCTATGGACACCTAAGTAAAAGGAGAGGAAGCTGAAAATATTCCTGTAGTTTATGAGTTTGAGAATGTTTTCCCTGAAGAGTTACCAGGATTACCCCCACAGAGGGAAATTAATTTTGGAATTGAGTTAATCCCTGATGCCCAACCTATTTCCAAAGCCTCATATCGTATGGCCCCAACTGAGTTTAAGGAACTGAAGTTTCAATTAGAAGAGCTATTGCAGAAGGGTTTTATTAGGCCAAGTGTGTCACCATGGGGTGCCCCAGTGTTGTTCGTAAAGAAAAAGGATGGAACCTTAAGGCTGTGTGTTGACTACAAGGAGTTGAATAAGATCACCATCAAAAATAAATATCCTTTGCCACGAATCGATGACCTGTTTGATCAATTGTAAGGAGCAGGAGTCTTCTCTAAGATTGATTTGAGGTCAGGGTACCACCAATTAAGGATTAAACTTGAAGACATCCCCAAGACTGCATTTAGAACTAGATATGGTCACTATGAGCTTACAGTAATGCCATTTGGCCTCACCAATGCTCTCGCAGCTTTCATGGATCTTATGAACAGAGTCTTCAGATCCTACCTAGACAAATTTATAGTGGTGTTCATAGATGACATTCTTATCTATTCTAAGGACATAGATGAACATGCTGATCATTTGAGGATGGTGTTACAAACACTGAGAGAGCATCAACTTTATAACAAATTAAAGAAGTATGAGTTTTAGTTTGAAGAAGTGGTGTTCTTGGGATATGTGGTGTTCTTGGGATATGTGGTTACAAAGGAATGAATCAAAGTTGACCCCCAAAACGTGAAGGCAATCACGGAATGGTCAAGGCCTACTAATATCACTGAGATTAAAAGTTTTCTGGTTCAGTAGGTTACTATCGAAGGTTCGTCAAGGAATTTTCAAAAATAGCTTTAGCCCTGACCAATTTGATGAAGAAAGCGAACAAGTTTGAGTGGACCGAAAAATGTGATAAAGCTTTTCAAGAGCTAAGGCAGCGACTAACTATAGCCCCAATCCTAACGCTACCAATGGAAGGCAAGGAGTATACCATCTATAGTGATGCTTCAAAGAACGGATTTAGTTGTGTTCTGATGCAGGAAGATAAGGTAGTAGCTTACACCTCTCGACAGCTTAAGCCTTACGAGAAAACTATCATACTCATGACTTGGAGTTAGCAGCCGTGGTCTTTGTGTTGAAAATTTGGAGACATTACTTATATGGAGTCCTATGCAAAATTTATACTGACCATCAAAGTTTGAAGTATATCTTCACTCAGAAGGAGCTCAACTTGAGGCAACGATGTTGGCTTGATCTGCTTAAGGATTATGATTTGCAAATTCAATATCATCCAGGAAAAGCAAATGTTATAGCCGATGCCCTGAGTAGAAAAGTACGACATAGCCCAAATATTGTTGTAATGCCTCAGTTGAGTCTCTTGAAAGAACTTGAGGACTGGGGAATTTAACTAGTGTCCCATGGGTAAGCACATGTTCAATTATCAGTACTTACCTTACAGCCTTCCATAGTGGAGGAAATCCGAGTGAACCAAGAAAGTGATCCCGGACTCCAAAGGATAAAGCAAATCTAGAGAGAGGAAAATCTCCTGGATTTGTAGTACATGAGAATGGGACCCTGCGATTCGAAAATCGCCTATGTGTGCCCCGAAATTAGAAACTAAAGAAACAGATCCTAGAGGAGACTCATAATACTCACTACTCGGTGCATCCAGGAGACACTAAGATGTACAGAGATTTAAGGCAATACTTCTGGTGGAATAATATGAAAAAGGAGGTTACAGAATATGTCGACAAGTGTTTGACCTGTCAGAAAGTCAAAGCAGAACATCAGCGTCCCGTGGGTGAATTGCGACCCCTAGAGATTCGCACTTGGAAGTGGAATTCGATTTCAATGGACTTTGTTATGGGTTTACCCCTTTCGGCCTCGAAGAAAAATGCCATCTGGGTTATAGTCGATCGGCTTACTAAGTCGGCCCATTTTCTGCCAATTAAAGATACTTGGGGAGTTGAAAAACTAGCCCAGTTGTATGTCACAGAGATAGTCCAACTACATGGAATCCCATTAGATATAGTATCGGATAGGGATTAAAGATTCCAAACTCGTTTTTTGCAAGCACTTCAAAAGGCCTTTGGGACCAAATTAAACTTCAGCAGTTCTTATCACCTTGAAATAGATGGGTAAACAGAAAGAGTGAATCAGATTCTAGAGGACATGTTACGAGCTTGTGTATTAGAGTTCCAAGGGAAAATGGGAAGGTGATTTGCATTTAGTGGAGTTTTCTTATAACAATAGCTATCAGTCTACCATCAGAATGGCCCCATTTGAGGCTCTATATGGAAGAAAATGTAGAACCCCACTGTGCTAGAGTGATTTGTGTGAAGCATTGATTCTAGACCCTCAAATGATCCAGGAAACCGTGGAATCAATAAGAAGGACTCACGAACATATTAAGGTTGCCCAGAGTCGACAAAAGAGTTATGTGGACAAGAGAAGGAGGTCTTTGGAGTTTCAAGTAGGTGATAAGGTTTTTCTGAAAGTATCGCCAACGAAGGGTATCAAGAGGTTCGGGGTGCGAGGCAAACTGAGTCCACGATATATTAGACCATATGAAATCATCGAAAAGCTGAATCCGGTAGCTTATCATCTGGATCTGCCGGTAGAGCTAGAACACGTGCATAACGTATTTCACATCTCACAGCTCAGCAAGTATACCCCATACCCAAACCACGCCATTGCACCTGAACCTATTGAAATCACTGCGAGTTTAGTATATGAAGAGCAACCGATCCAAATACCAGATCGCAGGATTAAACAGTTGCGCAACAAGTAGATACCTCTAGTCAAAGTGTTATGATCAAATCATACCTCCCAAGAAACTACTTGGGAGACCGAAGAGGAAATGAAAGCCAAATATCCATAATTATTTGAGGTAATCTTGCATTATATGGAAAAGTCATAAGTTTCAAGGGCAAAACTCTTTAAGGAAGGATAGCTGTAATAGCCCAACCCCCAGATTATTTAATTATGTTCATTTATTTAATTACTTCATGTTCATAATTTTTCTTCTCCCATTTCATTTATTTCATTTATTCACTCCGGAGGAAAAAATTTATTTAGACCTTAACTTGCCAATTCGGATTTTAATTGTTTATTTAATTGATTAACAAAAACTTTGGGAGAGTTGATAGTAGGCCCTAACGAGTTTAATCTAAGTAATTTATTTTGTGTTCTATAACCTTATAAAACTTTCATTTTGAGTTTCGTAAAAAAAACGTTATCGTTACGAAGCGTTTTATTTTCAAACCCAATTTATTTCGGCCGTTTTGAAGCCCAACAAGTTTGCCTATTAATATAACTAATTATCATGGTTAATTTTACCATGGCTAGTCTAAAAAGGTGGCTTATCTAGTTATAAACTCAGCCTAACTATTTAGATAAGTCAAACAAACACAACTTACTTACAAACTCCATTTTCTCTCTCCTCTCTCTCTGTAAACGTCCAGCCACTTTTAGCCCCTGTTTGTGGTGGTTTCTGGCCAGTTTTCGGCTAGCCTCGGTGCTTTCCACCCCCCCAATATCCTAGTACCTCAAGTTATCATCCTCCATCTTCAAAACCCCTAAACTTCATCTCCATCTCAACTATCTGCACTCAAAGTGAGTAATCTTGAAATTTGCTTTTGTTGGTTTTGATTTTTATCTTAGTTTTGATTCTTGTTTTGATGTTTTTGAGTGTTGACCATGATGTTTTGATAAGAAATAGGAGTTATTTTGATGTTGATCATGGTGGTGTTGAAGTTGGATCACGCTAGGTTAGGGTTAATCTTTGATCATGCAAGCTTAATGTTAAAGTGTTGGATTTTGATTGTTCTATCTTTGATTTGGTCATCTTCTAGTCTATTGGTGTTGTTGAATTCCAAGAGTACACAACCACAGGAAGGGGGTGAATTGTGGTGTTCGATTTTCGCGTACTTACTGGCAAACAACCGTAGCACTTGATTGCAGAGATTGTTTGTAACTCACAAACAACCTTACGCCTTGTTTGTAGCGGTTGTTCTCAATTGATTCAGTAGCGAAATTCAAAGTAATAAATGCGGAAATAAAGCACACACAATTTTTACGTGGAAAACACCTCTAGCCCAACTGAGGTGTGAAAAACCACGACCTACCTCGTGTAGGATTTAACCACTTCACTAACGGGCTGAGCACGTTACAAAAGTAACACTCCTTGTTACAACTTGTAACCCACGTAACCTTCTTCCCTAAGACAGGTTACACCACGTCCAATCTCACCAGATAGGACACGTCCAAAGTCCACACGACTGAGGACACACTCACTCACTTTCTGTTCTGAGAACAGGGGTACAAAACACCTTACTGGGGTGCTTCTGACTTAAGCAGATGTAAGGTACAATGAAGTCCTATTATGCCAAGAAATTGAAAGCTCAGTTAAGCACAATCTTCTCACGGTTTTTCTCTTTGAATTTCAGCTCTAAAAATCTCTTACTTCTTTGTAAAAACCGGGTTGTCAAATGGGAGAGAGAATTTCAATATTTAAACGCACAACCCAACGGCTATTATTTCAAAAGATAGGAAAAAAAATCCTCTATTTTTAGTCGCTTAGAAGATTCATCAAAGATTTCCAACGGCTAAGAGAGAAGAGAAGATTTTCTTAAAATATCTTGGCCGAGTAGTCTAGTCTTGAAAAGGATAAAATCTTGATTTATCCCAAATTCAATCAAGACCTAAAAATGAGGGATAAGAATCTTTTCAAGAGAAATCTTTAGCAAAAACGGTTTTGCAATTTTTTTTTTCAAATTCAAAACGAACCTTTTTAGATCTGGCAGCCAACCGAAGTAAATTTCCAGATAAGACTGATGTAGCTGCTGCAGTTTTTGAGAACACCCTAGGCACCCTGTTTGCAGGGTTGTTTGGTAATGGTGTCCCAAAGCAACTTTTCGAAAACCGTTTGCAAGAAGTGCTAAAAATGATACTTTCAAGATTGGCATATTAACAAGAGTCTAAATAAATAAAACCTATATACCCAAGACTTCTTATTTTGAACCAGTCATCTTGTCCAAGATTTGTAGAGCTGCTGTGAACACCAAGGCCACCTTGTTTGCTGGGGTTGTTCTTTGCATTGCTAGAGTTCAGGAACATGCCTTACAATCAACTGTCGAGGTGGTGTTCTTGACTTAATATAGAATCACCAAGTAAAACCTGTTTTGAAGACTTGTTCTCACATGTAGCAAACCAGTTAATACAATAAAGATCACAAACACCAGTTAGGCCTGTTTGGAGATCGTGTTTGGAGCAACATTACTTGGACAAAGTTTTACACTTGGATTTGTTATCATCAAAACTAAATATACTCAACAAATTCCCCCTTTTTGATGATGACAAACCAAGTGACCATATTGACAAAATTAAAAAGCTTAACAACGATTAATGCTGATAGGGATCCTCTAGGTGCTAGGTCATAGATCATATGGTCTTATTCGTATGGTCTTATTCCCCCTTTTGGCATCATTAAAAAGCATAAACAACAGTATGAATGCAAGAAAAGAAATATAGAGCATAAGGTGCAAGAAGCATCATGAAAGAGATATTGCATTAAAAACAGTACAATGCCAAAAACGAAGAGGGGAGGAGGAAACAAGAGAACAGCCTAGAGAATCAGGGTGCAGGGGGTGGTCTCGTTTGCAGAGGAGGAATGCTGGGGGCAAGAGTGGAGAGAAGGACAAGCAATTCCTCATGGCGTTTGGCGGAGAGGGCTTGCTCCTCAGCAAGAGCAGCCTTGACAGCTGAGAGCTCATCCTTGAGGCGAGCATTGTCCTCAAGAACAGCCTCAAGTTTGAAGGAAGGTTGCCCAGAAACAGGTGGTCGAGGTGGTCGACGACCCTGTTTGGAGACTGACCCTTCGCCAACCTCATAGCCACACCCGAGCAGAGTGTCAATCCCAATCTCATCAACGACTTGGGCCGCCACTCGCTGTGTGAGCACTATCCCAAGGTGCTCAAACACCCTTGTCAGCAGAAACCCATATCCAAGATCATAGGCCCGGGTGGTGTTCACAATTCGCCCTATGTGGCGAATCATGATTGCAGGAAGGTTAATTGGTTCCTCCCGATCCAGTAAATCCACCAGGCATTGATCGAGGGCATCAGCTGAGTTTCGCCCTTGACCTCGAGGAATTATGTTCTTGATAGTGAACATAAATAATAGTTGGTGCAGGGAGGTCATTTCACCCTTCTTGACAGAGAGGGGTGTTCTCAGGCCCTGTTTTTGACTGAGGCGTTGGGACACCTTTAGGAGCCTGGCTGTTTCTAGGGCTGTTTTGTCTTCCCTCACATACACGTCAAAGCCTTGTGAGGGTACTCCCAAAATTTTTCCAAGTGTGGGCGCATCAGCCTGAATGCGTTGCCCATTCACAAAACTAGTCACCACCCCTTCGGTGACACTGCAGTTGGCGTAAAACTCAGCCAACTCAGGCACAGAACACCCCAACTGGGTGTTTGCAAACAAGTCGAGCTAGCCTTGGGCCCGCAACTTATTCAGGAACACCCCCAAACCCTGTTCCTCGAAAAAGCTTACATTCACTACCTTCCCCCTAACGACATTGCGCTTAAGCAACTGCGCATGTTTGTCAGACATAGGAGAGGGAGTGAACTGCTTTGGGCGTTTGGGGGCAGGAACAGAGGTGGTAGCTTCTGGTAGGGGGGCTGTTCTGGACTTTCGCTTGAGGGGTGTTTTTGCAGGAGAGGGCTTCACAGTAGGTTTAGTCGTTGATTTTGGAGGGGCTTGTTCTTCAGAGGACTCGGAGAACACCGGTGTCCCCTGTTTGAAGGTGATGTTCTCAGAGTCAGAACTCGAGAACCCTTCGGTAGAAGAGGAGGAAATCTCCTCGATGACAGGAGCAGAGGGTTTGGAGATACGGTGAGAGGATTGAAAAGCTATTCTCGCATATTTGCGAGAAGGCTTGGAGGATTGTGGAGAAGAGGGAGTTTGAGAGGGCTGAGACCTTGGTTGTGACCTTGTTCTTGGCGTTCTGTTACGCCTGGCCACTATTTTCATCCTTTTCCTTTTCTCTCCAGTTTGAGCGACCGGAGTGGGGGTTTCAGTCTCAGGGAGAGAATCCTTCTCTAAACTCTCCTCTGATGTCTCATTCGACTTCCCTTGGAAATCGACATCCAGATCCTCCACAAACACACCTTCGACAGAGGCAGCCCCTGTTTCTGGCGCTGTTTTAGGAAACAACTCAGAAGAACATGGCTCAAAATTAAACCCTTCAGGGGTTTCCAAGATTTGGTCTTGAGACCCCGATAGTGTACCCTCTGACTCGACGTTAATGGGACAAGCAATTGTCCCTACAAGAAACACCAATTTCCTTCCACATTCGAAGGGAATATCAACTATCCCCATTCCCACTGAGTGTAGGGACAAGCTTTTCAGGAATTTGAAAGGCCTGTACAGGATTGGGCGAGGGGGAGCAAGGATTGAGGACGCAAGAACGAGGTCGTTTGATTGAGAGGAGTTGTTGAGAGCCATTGTTGCTAGAGGAGAGAGATTAGGGTTTAAGGCTTTGCAGGTTTCTCAGGTTTTGCAGTACTGAGAACAGGGCATATAAAAAGAGAGAGAGAGAGAGAGCACCCAAAATCTTTAGAAGATTTCTTGGTTTGCAACGGGTGTGAGAATTAAAAGCTTGTGCCTTGGGAAGGAAAAACACATCGAGCAACCAAGGGGCGTACCTGTTCTCTTTGTTATGCCTGTTCTTTGCCGTCTGATCTTGATTGGACTTAATGGTATTAAGGCGGCTTCAGTACATCCCCTTATGCTGCACTAAGTGGATAAGTAAAGACAAAATGCACGCAATTCGTGTGTATGCAATAACATCCGTTGTTAATAAGATTTGCAAACAGGGGGAGAGAACAGGGTGTAAAGGTTGATCTTACCAAACCCAGTTCATGTTCTGGAAACAGGTAACTCAGGGTGTTCTCACCAACCCTAGTTCCAGTCTATTTCTCTCAAATTGATCTCTAGCTAGTGCCTTAGTGAATATATCAGCAATTTGATTTTCCGTTGTGCAAAAATTCATAGAGATTAAACCCTTTTCAACATTATCTCTCAAGAAATGATGTCGAATGTCAATATGCTTTGTTCTTTTATGTCGACATGGATTTTTGGCAATGTTAATTGCACTTGTGTTATCACAAAAAATAGGAATGCATCCAATGTCAACACAAAAGTCCTTAAGCTGTTGTCTTATCCACAACAGTTGAGCACAACATGAAGCTGCTGCAACATATTCAGCTTCTGCTGTGGACATGGCAACTGAATGTTGCTTCTTGGTAGCCCAAGATACCAAACAAGGTCCAAGAAAGTGAGCCATACCTGAGGTACTCTTTCTATCAACTAGGAATCCAGCATAGTCAGCGTCAGCATATCCAACAAGATCAAAATTGCAACCTTTAGGATACCATAAAGCTAAATTGGGTGTATGTTTCAAATACCTTAGTATCCGTTTAACAGCCTTAAGGTGAGTTTCCTTAGGATTAGACTGAAAACGGGCACATAAACTAACACTAAAAACAATATCAGGTCTACTAGCGGTTAGGTATAAGAGTGACCCAATCATGCCCCTATAGAGTTTCTCCTCAACTGAGGGACTCCCATCATCCATAACCAACTTGGTTGAAGGAGAAATAGGAGTGTCTATGGGTTTGGCCAACTCCATCCCAAAATGCTTAAGTAGCTCCTTGATATACTTTTGTTGATGGATCATGGTGCCGTTTGGAGTTTGCTTGATTTGTAAGCCTAAGAAAAAGTTAAGCTCACCCATCATGCTCATCTCAAACTCACTCCTCATCATATTTGAAAATTCATTGCATAAATCATGATGAGTTGCACCAAATATAATGTCATCAACATATATTTGGACAATCAATAAATGTTCCCCCTTAGATTTTAGAAACAAGGTATTGTCTACCTTGCCTCTTCTAAAATCATTTTCAATTAAAAAACTTGACAACCGTTCGTACCAAGCTCTAGGAGCTTGTTTTAGGCCATAAAGAGCTTTGTCAAGTTTGAAAACATGGTTAGGAAATTCACTGTTTTCAAAACCAGGGGGTTGTTTGACATACACCTCTTCTTTAAGGTATCCGTTGAGGAATGCACTTTTCACGTCCATTTGATATAGCTTGATTTCCATATGAGCTGCAAAGGCTATTAAGATTCGAATAGCCTCAATTCTAGCAACTGGTGCAAAGGTTTCTTCATAATCGATCCCTTCTTCTTGATTATACCCTTGAACAACCAGCCGTGCCTTGTTCCTAGTGACTGTTCCTGACTCATCCAATTTGTTTCGGAACACCCACTTGGTTCCAATGATTGTTCTCTCTGCAGGTTTAGGTACAAGGTGCCATACTTTGTTTCTTTCAAATTGATGGAGCTCTTCTTGCATTGCCGTGACCCAATCTGAATCTGCAAGAGTTTCATTCACACTCTTTGGCTCAATATTAGAGAGAAAGGCATAGAAAGCACATAAATTCTTAAGTTTAGACCTAGTTTGCACTCAACTGTTAATATCAGACAGAATTTGATCAAGGGGGTGCGAACTATGGTACTTCCATGGTCGTGGAGTAAGAGGATCCACAGACCCATGCTCTACTCTAGTCGTAATATCAAGCTTACGATCATCTCCTGAGCCTGTTTCTGCACCTGTTTGTAAGCCTGTTCCTGAAGAACATGGTCCCGAACAGGGTTCAACGGTGTTTCCCCCTGTTTGGTGTTCACCTTGCCTGCTGTTCTGAGGAACACCTTCAGGAGTTGTTTTCTCCATGGTGTTCTTACCTCGTTTATCTTGGAGCAACACTTCTTTTCGAACAAGACCTAATTCAAGTTCATCTTCCTGTGCATCATTCTCACTCAACAAGTTAGATTCATTAAAAAGAATATGCACACTTTCCTCAACACACAAGGTCCTTTTGTTAAAGACTTTGTATGCCTTGCTGTGAGAAGAATAGCCAAGAAATATTACCTCATCACTCCTAGGGTCAAACTTTCCTAAGGCATCCTTCCCATTATTATGCACAAAACACCTACAACCAAATGTTCTTAGGTGCGTAATATTGGGTTTTCTGCCCTTGAAAAGTTCATAAGGAGTTTTGTTCAAAATGGGTCTGATCATGCATCTATTTATAATGTAACATGAGGTGTTCAATGCTTCTGCCCAGAAATACCTAGGAAGACCACTAGCAATAAGCATTGTTCTGGTCATGTCTTCCAGGGTGCGATTTTTGCGCTCAACCACCCCATTTTGTTGGGGTGTTCTTGGAGCTGAGAAGTTATGATCAACACCATGTTCATTACAATAGTTGATAAAACTTGCATTTTCAAACTCAGTTCCATGATCATATCTCAAGCTAATTAAGGAGTGTCCTACTCTCTTTTCAACCTTTTTGAGAAAGACAATAAAATTCTCAAAGGTTTCATCTTTGGATGCCAAAAACAAGGTCCAAGTAAATCGAGAGTAATCATCCATTACAACAAGCACATATTTTTTCCCACCTCTACTAGTTATTCTCATGGGACCACACAAATCAATGTGTAATAATTCTAGAGGTCGGGTAGTGCTTACACATTTTTTTGATTTAAAAGAAGATCTGACTTGTTTGCCTTTTGCACAAGCTTCACATACCTTGTCATCATTAAATTTGATGGAAGGTAGTCCAATAACCAGGTCTTTTGAAACAAGTTTGTTTAAAAGAGTAAGGCTTGCATGACCTAGTCTCTTGTGCCAGAGCATTATGTCATTATTCATAGCACTCAAACAAGTCAGGTTGTTTTGGGGAAGAGTGGAAATACATACTTTGTAAACATTTTTGTGTCACTTCCCCTTTAACACAACATCTCCTGTGTTGGCATTGACAACCAAGCAATGTGTTCGTGAGAACACCACTAGGTTGTTCTTGTCACACAGTTGGGACACACTTAGTAAATTATGCTTTAAACCATCAACTAAGTGCACATTATCAATTGAGTGGGAGAGAGTTTTACCAATGCTACCTACACTGACAATTGTCCCAGACTTGCCGTTGCCAAAAGCCACGCTCCCACTGGTTGAAGCTGTAAGTGAGAGAAAGTTTGATTTTTCTCCAGTCATATGCCGCGAACACCTACTATCAACATACCACAGCTGCCTGTTTTCAAGATTGTTTTCTGATCTGTTTGACAGGGTGTTTCTACCCTGTTTGCTGGGCTGTTTGTGGGGTTGTTCTCTCTCACTTCAGCCTGCAAAACAAATCACAGGTTAGTTTTGGGAACCCAGATCCACTTGGGTCCCATTCTTTTAGACAAATAAAGCTCATCTTTCCTAATCCATATTTGTTTCACATACCTTTCATTCTTTTCAATGACATACCTTCTCAGAGGACATGAATATCGATAGTGACCAGTTTTACCACAATGAAAGCAAACAATGTTTTCAGGTAATCCCACATACTTTCTATGAATTGGGTAAACTGTTCGTTTAGGCTTATATCCAAGTCCCTTTTTGTTTCGACTGTGGTGAGTGTTTAACCAATCAAGGGCTTGTGAGGACTTGTTCCAGCGCTTGGTTGTGATAAGCTCGGTTTCCAGTTTTTCTATATTAGCATGCAAACCCTTGTTCTCCCTGAGCAAGGACTCAACCATTCCTTCCACCTCAAAGAGTTTTTCCTCCATTCGAGAATAATCTCCTTCTTTTATAAAGAGGTTTTCTTTGAGCGTATTAATATTTTCATGTAAGCCCAGTTTTTCATTTTTAAGGATCTCATTTTCTAGTTCTAGGTCTCGGACATCTCGTTTCAATTCAGCACAAGTATCCATCAAGGTATATAAAAGTTTTTCGAGAGTTGCTTTATTGAGACCACGTACCTTGTTCTTGAGATCAGTAAGACTGTTTGTTGATTCATCATCTGAATCCGTGTCACTTTGTGCCATGAGAGCTACAGCATCTTCCTCAGTTTCAAACTCACCTTCATCCTCAGAGGAATCTCCCCAGGCAGCAAGCATAGCCTTCGAGAATCGTCTCCCAGAACTGCTTGCAGCTTGTTTTCTACCTTGTTTCCTGGGGTGTTCTTGCTCTTGCTCTTCTCGAAGTAGTGGACAGTTCTTCACAATGTGATCTGGTTTGCCACACTTGAAACACCCTGTGAACTGTTCTCGGGGGGTGTTTCTGGACTTACTGAAGTCTTTTCTTTTGCTGTTTTCTTTGACTTTTCTGAAGAATTTCTTCAACTTTCTTGTCATTAAGGCCATATCTTCATCTTCAAGGTCAGAGTCAGTGTCCTCATGTGCTTTCAAGGCAAGCCCACGATCCTTATTTTGCTCCTCTCTTTGTTGTGAGTTCTTTCGGAGTTCATAGGTCTGGAGATTACCAATCAACTCGTCGAGGGTGATCTTGTTCATGTCTTTAGCCTCTTGGATGGCTGTTACTTTGGCCTCCCACGTACGAGGTAAAATTCTGAGGATTTTCCTCACCAACTCTTCAGTGGTGAAAGATCTTCCCAGGGATTTTAACTCGTTCGTGATGTGGGTAAACCGTGTATACATATCCATCACAGTCTCACGATCACCCATATCAAACAACTCATATTGTCGCATAAGTAGCTCAATTCTAGATTGTTTAACCTGACTCGTACCTTCATGAGCAACTTGCAGGGCGTTCCAGATAGCTTGGGCTGATTCACACTCAGAGATGCGAGTGTATTCATCGGGTCCTAGGCCAAAATATAGAAGCTTTTTGGCCTTGGCATTTTTCTCCATCTTTTTGTAGTCCTCGGCATCAAACTCATGAGGTTCTTTGGGAGCTGTTTTTCCTTCAGGAAGGGTTTTTATGGGAACAAAAGGCCCGTTCTTGATGAGCATCCATAACTCATAGTCTTCGGCTTGTATATAGTTCTCCATCCTATTCTTCCACCAACTATAGTGTTGGCCATTGAAGTAAGGAGGGCGAGTAATGGATTGTCCTTCAAGAATTTCTTGTGGAGTACTCATCTTCAGAATCTCCCAAGGTGTTAACCTTTTGTAGGAGAACCCGCTCTGATACCACTTGTTGAATTCCAAGAGTACACAGCCACAAGAGGAGGGTGAATTGTGGTGTTTGATTTTCGCGTACTTACTGGCAAACAACCGTAGCACTTGATTGCAGAGACTGTTTGTGACTCACAAACAACCTTACGCCTTGTTTGTAGCGGTTGTTCTCAATTGATTCAGTAGCGAAATTCAAAGTAATAAATGCGGAAATAAAGCACACACAATTTTTACGTGGAAAACACCTCTAGCCCAACTGAGGTGTGAAAAACCACGACCTACCTCGTGTAGGATTTAACCACTTCACTAACGGGTGAACACGTTACAAAAGTAACACTCCTTGTTACAACTTGTAACCCACGTAACCTTCTTCCCTAAGACAGGTTACACCACGTCCAATCTCACCAGATAGGACACGTCCAAAGTCCACACGACTGAGGACACACTCACTCACTTTCTGTTCTGAGAACAGGGGTACAAAACACCTTATTGGGGTGCTTCTGACTTAAGCAGATGTAAGGTACAATGAAGTCCTATTATGCCAAGAAATTGAAAGCTCAGTTAAGCACAATCTTCTCACGGTTTTTCTCTTTGAATTCAGCTCTAAAAATCTCTTACTTCTTTGTAAAAACCGGGTTGTCAAATGGGAGAGAGAATTTCAATATTTAAACGCACAACCCAACGGCTATTATTTCAAAAGATAGGAAAAAATCCTCTATTTTTAGTCGCTTAGAAGATTCATCAAAGATTTCCAACGGCTAAGAGAGAAGAGAAGATTTTCTTAAAATATCTTGGCCGAGTAGTCTAGTCTTGAAAAGGATAAAATCTTGATTTATCCCAAATTCAATCAAGACCTAAAAATAAGGGATAAGAATCTTTTCAAGAGAAATCTTTAGCAAAAACGGTTTTGCAATTTTTTTTTTCAAATTCAAAACGAACCTTTTTAGATCTGGCAGCCAACCGAAGTAAATTTCTAGATAAGACTGATATAGCTGCTGCAGTTTTTGAGAACACCTTAGGCACCCTGTTTGCAGGGTTGTTTGGTAATGGTGTCCCAAAGCAACTTTTCGAAAACCGTTTTCAAGAAGTGCTAAAAATGATACTTTCAAGATTGGCATATTAACAACAGTCTAAATAAATAAAACCTATATACCCAAGACTTCTTGTTTTGAACCAGTCAACTTGTCCAAGATTTGTAGAGCTGCTGTGAACACTAAGGCCACCTTGTTTGCTGGGGTTGTTCTTTGCATTGCTAGAGTTCAGGAACATGCCTTACAATCAACTGTCGAGAGGGTGTTCTTGACTTAATATAGAATCACCAAGTAAAACCTGTTTTGAAGACTTGTTCTCACATGTAGCAAACCAGTTAATACAATAAAGATCACGAACACCAATTAGGCCTGTTTGGAGATCGTGTTTGGAGCAACATTACTTGGACAAAGTTTTACACTTGGATTTGTTATCATCAAAACTAAATATACTCAACAGGTGTTTATATTGATATTTTTGGTAATTTCACATGAGTTGGAGAGAGTCCAAGTTGGCCATAAACTAAGGTTTTGGCTAATAGTGCATGGTTTGGATTAATTTAGCCTTAAGTTTGTGTTATGTGGGTGTTTGATTGAAAAATGATCTCTTTTGGATATGATTATGAAGTGAGTTTGAGTGTTATGATTTTTTATACTGTTGGGATGGACCAAAGCTTGCTTACATGCTTTTAAAGAATGGTTTATGTTGAGAATTTGTGTGAAAAAGAGAGGGAAAAGCTAAAACAGTGAGGGCTGAAATTTTCAAGAAAACAGAACAAAATTTGTCAATAAACTGGTAACGCACGACTAAGCCAAAAATTATGATTTTTGGTGGGTAGATATTTCAGTGTGTTAGCTTTCAAAGAGATCTTGAATCGCCTTAATCCGAGATCTGTGGAAAAAGTTATGATCGTTTTACCGAAACTGCGCATAATGGACCAAAACTAACATGCTTTGGTTCTAGCCTCATTTTGGGAATCCTATTGAGGTAATCAAGTCTGGTGTTCTAAATGAAATATTTTTGGGACTTTCTAAGATTTCTATATTGGGGTTTTGAGTCTCAATCCGAGGTCAGATGATTAAGTTATGGGCCATTCTTTCTAAGCCTCTGTTATGCTTACTTTGCTGTTTCTAAACTATTAGCTATAAAATAAATATTTTTGCTAACCGTATGTTCCTACAACGATAATTTTGTACAAAATTCGGGCCTAATCTATCATTCCTTTCACTTTTGTGCATAATATTTTCTGTGAGCTTGCATTTAAAAATTTCAGGTACGTTCATTGCTTGTATCCTTAGAAATCATCACATGTTTATAAAAATTATAATGTTTTGGTAAGTACATCAATGAATCAGTTTAATAAGTGATTTATCACATAATTAGTGACCCCATCAGTTATCAGTTACAGGGCATAGCCCTTCAATTACTCGCGCGGCTTCAGGTCAGGTCCCGATCGACTTGGCAGGTGTACACCTATCTTCAGATCGTAACAGTTACCAGGGGTTCACTATCAAATAATAATTGACAACGTAGTTTCATATTAATCTTATTCCCTGTGTTTAATTAAAAATGAATTGCAATACGGGCCCAATCAGTTTTTGTTCCATGAATGTTTAACAATATAGGAATGCATGTACTGAGCTTCAGATCACATTTCGAAATGTTTTCATGTTTTGTTTTAGGAATGTGTTCAGTGAATCGCCCTCAGGCAGACAGAACGGCCAAAGATGATAAGTGAGCTGGGAAATCTTTATGAAATGGGGGTGTATTATCGTCGACATATTATAACTCCGTATTGTGGAATGTATTTTGGTGTTGAGACTGTGTATTTTCTTAGAATTCTATATTTTGGTGTAATCCTTGACATATTTGTATGGTTTTGATGTTAGAACAATTTCTATATTTATCGAAATGGTTTTATAGGTTGTGATGGTGTGAATGCCTCTGATGGTAAACATTGATTATTATAGCTCAGTTTATCATGTATAAGTAAAGTCTTATCCCTGTTTGGACGATAGTAATGCCTAGTCATTTGGGTTATCATTTCTATTTGGGGAAAACTAGTGAAAGAAATGCAATCAGTGATTGATGTACATTTGGGGCGTTTTAAAAATATTTGTATTTGCCATTGTGAACTGCCACTTGAGTCTTGACTGTAGGTGGCTTTTTGCAATATTGATGACAAGGACTGACATGGTAGACTTGGTAGTGGAGGGAGTTGTGCAAGACAATTCTCATGGTGCACGGAGGAGGCTTGTTTTTTTTTGGGGGGGGGGATGCAAGAAGGGGATGGTGGCAGAAGAGGGGTATGGGTGGTATTAAGTAAGGATGACAGTGAATTTTGGACCCGATCTAAACTCATCCGACTTAAATTAGAGGGTTTGTGTTCAATTAAATAAGACCCGACAAATCTTAAGTGGATTTGGATCCAATGAATATAGAGAATCTGAAAAATTGAGACCTAGACCTGACCCTAGATCCATTTAAGACGCATTAATTGGTTAAAGTACGTCTAACTAGTAAACTCTAAATCCACTTTTCTTTATGTCGGTCATAAAAGAAGACTTATTTTGTTATATTTGTTTAAAATTTAATCAATTTTGTCTTTATAGTTTATATTAAAATATTATTTTTGCTGTGTAAGATGTAAATAAGAACACTTAATTATGGTATATGTTCATAAAATATTTTTTTTACTGAATAATATAACTTCTAAATTCCATTGTTTATCTTTAGAATGTGGTAATTTTTGTTAGGATGGGAATTTTTTTTTTTAAATGAGAAAAACGATCATGGCTTGTTTATGATAGTGGACCCATCGGACTCACAAGTTTGGGTATAGGTTTGGGTCCCATCTTTCCAAATTCAATAGATACGGGGCGGATGTGGATCCATATCAAAAAAAATTGAATGGGTTTGAGTCCATGTAGATTCGACCCATCGTCATCCCTAATAGTAAGCATGGGCAGATCAAATTTATGTGTAGGGGTGTCCATGAATACCCTTAAATTACTCCCAAAAAGTTGTGGGCATCCTTTAAATATATATGCCCACACAATAACATTCTTTTTTGAAAAAAATTTGTATATTTTTCTTCATGTGTGCTAGCATCATTTTAATTTTATTAATTTTTTAAACTCTATTGTGCATTTGTGTGATATTTAATTGTTTTTAATCAATTTTCATTTTAATAAGGATAAAAATATTTTGACATTTTTATAAAATTTTTTTAGGCTTGTAAAATAATTTCATCAAAACTGAAGGTACTTCCAATTAGTTTTAAAAAGTACATATCGAAATTTAAGGTATCTTGGTGTAATAATTTTTTTTTTTGGGTTTCATTTCAATCTATATAAAATAACGGAATGGCATAAATCTTGTTTAAATTTATCGAAAATTTAAGATTTTCATGAAATCAAGTTACCTTCTTTTATTTCGTCCAATTTAGTAGCTCAAATTTTTTAGAACATTTTAGAAAATTACTATTTGTATTGAATCGAACATTCTTATTTGATTCTTCTTATTAAACGACACGTGTGAATAGAGGAATAAAATCTAAAATATGTTGAGGGTTGCTTTAGGGGTTCAATTTTCTCTTATCGACCATGGCAATCATGTCACATTATTTCAGCTAAAATACTCCTATAATTTTTTTTTCCTTATCAAAATAGTACATCTATAACTTGGAAAAAAAAAACTCCTATAATTTTTCATAATTTGTGACCTGTAATAATTAGTCTAGCATTTGTATACTTGGAAATTAAAGTGGTCTGCAATTTTTTTGAAGTCAACAAGAAAACAACCTTTATTTCCTACTGTCAATTAGTACATCGATGACAATTGGTGGAGATTACCATCCCAGTATACATATAACTATTAACAGCCATAAACCTAGATCGGTTAAACAATGAAATACCCTATTTCTCTTCCTAGCAGTAAATGAAATATCTAGTTTATCAAAAAAAAAGTTAGAGAACTCGGTACAATCAATAATTAAAAGATTAAAATAAGGCCCTATTCGGCTGAATTAGCTGTTTAAGTAGCTGTTAACTGTTTTAGTAGTGGATAACTGTTTGAGTAGCGGATATCTGTGGAACTTTAATTGTTAGCGTTTAGCTGTCTAACAAGCTGATTGATGAGTTTGTTTTCGGTAAAATTACCTATTAGATTAGATGATAAATGTAAAATGTCAAAAAAGGACATTAGAATTTCCTATTGACTTCTTCGTCATTGTTGTTGTCACTGGTCTTCTTCTTCTTCTTCGTATTAATACATCTAAAATTTGACGCCGACGATGATATTAATTTATTATTTTTTACTAAAATATTAATTAATTTTTAAGTCATTAAACGTAAGAGTCTTTATTGGCTCAATTTTTCAATAAAACTTGAGGAACTGGCTTGTGCAAAAGAGCATATTTCCAGTAAGTCCATGGGTCCTATTGAAGAGCAGCAACCTTTTGTAAAAGAGCCTGATCAGAATTCAAGTGATGACGAACACATATTAACTGAGGACATAGACGCGGTGGCGGTGTGGAACTTTATATATCAAAGGGTCCATTTGTTCTTAAAATTGAAAAAAAAAAAAAGCTAGGGGGGCTTGGCAGGATGAGAAAGCTAAGAAGGATGAGCAATTTTAAAAAGATAACCTATCTGTAAACAGTCCTTATGAACTTTTTGGACTAATTTTATCTACAGCTCAAGCTCAAGCTCAAGACATACTGGCTTTAGAGGACATGCGATTGAAAAGACGTTTAATTGAAGACCTTGAGTATTTTTTTAATCCCTAAAAATTTCGGAGCATTTTGCGCAACATATAGTTAGGCATCAGGGAAAGTATTTGGCGGCCCTTATAACTGAATTTATAGTGGAGGAAATGAACCATACCGATTTCAATCCACAGAAGGAAACAAAGGACTCTTCTTAAGATCAACAGGAAGAAAATGAACAAATACGTGACTTTTCTCAAAATCAACAAGAAGCAAACAGACTTATTGATCAAGACGATGAGGATAAATCTCTAACAAATCTGGATAAACGTAAGAGAGAGAAAAGACGGTAAAAAGAATGGAAGTTCTGATTTTAATCCTGATCCTAATCCTGATCCTTGGCTCAAATTAAGAAAACAAGGGGCACTAGGGAGCTGGGCAAATTGATATGGGAATCCCAGACAAGACGAGGACAATGCACTTGACAACGATAGGCGTTTGGCTGCATATGATTGGATAACAACGAAGGGTATAATCGGAAGAGGAAAGTCGGAATGTTGCTTAGTGGAATGAGACGTTAAGGTTAGCAATGTTTCCATAACGCTTAAGCAAACATTATTTTTTGACATTAAATGCTATATTACCGAACAGTAAAATTAAAGTAAGTAGTAGTTTGACTTAGTTAAAATTCTAAATGCAATCTAAAATGCTGTTATCGAACAGGGCTAAGGCAATCTGAACTTCAGAAAAAAGGGGACAGGGTTTCCATAAGAAAAAAAAAAAAATAGAGACAAAATGGGCTTTTTTTGGGTTTTCGTTTTTTTGGTTTGTTTTTTTGGGCCTTTTTTTTGGGGGGGGGGGGTTAGGGTTGGAGAACCTATAAATAGAATTCAAGCTGCAAACCCGGGACCTGGGGGCGTCTCTGCTTTCCATTCAGTACTTAGGCTTTTCAAAAAGTCCCAATTTCGATTGAATCTCCCAAGCAATTGAATCGTGATTCGTGAAGTTCAGGGCGAAGAGAAAAGCTATGAGTTCAAGGATCTAATATCCAGACTCCAGAAGAGATAAAGCAGCACATCCTCTCTTTATTTTGGATTTTTGGTCATGGATTTTGGGAGAATTCACTGAAAAAGAAACTCAATGATCATAATATGGAGAAAACCCTAGATGATTTAGACTGGTGGGTGTTTTCTCATCGCTGTTGTTGTTGTTGTTTGTTTAACTTGCTCAAATGCCTTGTAGCTTCTTCTAAGTCCTTGACTGATTTAGAATTAAAGGACAACTTAGAGTGTGAGATGTTCAAAACTATGTTCAAGGAAAGAACAACAGTCGTGTTTCCTTCCTTAAAGAGGCTCTCTATCTTGTGGTCTCATCTAGACTGGTGGGTGGTTGGCAGTCTGTTAGCTTGTTGTAGTACAGCTTTAGAGGTGCTCAGATTTGATAATTGCAACGGCATGAGGATGCTCCGACTTTCTGGGTTTTTTAGACAAAGGGATTCAAGTGTAGGGATCCCGCCATCCTGGGCCTGCACAGGGTGAATATCAATGCCCCCACCTTCATTTCTTACACTTTAGTGAGCTAGGTGCATCGTGCAATTCCGAACACTTTTGAATTATTTTCTTAATTTCTTCCTGTTGTGGAGGTTTCTAACTTAACTGTGCCCTTTAAACTTCAAAAGGCCTTCGTGCCGTTCCCTGTTGATTGAAACACATTTATTTTCGGATGAATTGAATCATTTGTATGTGCACGGCAAGATACAAAATATAGCCGTCCAGCTTGATGATTGGGGACTCCCTATCCTCAAAGAATTCTTCGCCAATGCAGTAGTTGAGAGGACAAAGAGATCTTTTGTATTCAATGATAACGGCACTACTGTGATTCTTATCAGGAAATTTGCAGTGATTGCAAGTTTTGAGTACTTTACCTAATGTGTCGAGTGCTGCCACCCGTTTCACTTGCATTAAACCCTCATCCTTAATGGGATTCTTATGTTGGAAGTGGTCATCTCTATGGTTAAGATTCCTCTATGTTTTTGAAATTCATGATGTTATTTATTATGTTCTCTTCATTGTTGTGGTTCACGTGTCCTTTTACTCATACTATGTATTACATGTTAAAACAAACCTTATACCTTGCCTTTCCATCTGTACTCATATGCAATGCGACCTTTAGAAGTTGTTCCTGTTGGACAATACATCTGAAAGCCATTGATTGCTTACTAATCTACAAGCAAAAGAAGTCGATGGCAATCCAATGTGACATTTTGCTTTATTTGTTTTTAGCACGTCCATCTTCTCCTGGGGGAAGAATTGCCCACTAGTGACTTTTTCGGCTGGCCAGATAATGGATATGATAAAAATGGGCCACATGATATTTGTATTTCTGAATACTGAAGAGTAAATGGGATATGTATTCATTAATGTTCAACCTTGTCTATTTTATCTTTCAGTTTCCAGGCTGAAACAATCAAGAACATGGGGAGAAAGTCTGAAGAGGATGTGCAATTATGGGGGCAAGCCTTTCAACTCGGCTCATTGAAATGCCAAGCATGTCTGTCTTGTGGTATTCTTGCTTTCCCTGACTCTTTTTGAAAAGAATTTTCTAGCAGAACTTCCCGATACCCCCAAAAGAACGCATGTCCAATATTTGATTACTGGTTGCAGACAACTACTTTCACTGTAATTTATAGTGCATTTAGAATGACTGAATAAATAGAATAATAGTTTGGTGAACTTATAAACATAATCATAAGTTGGAAATGGGATAAGTTATCTCACAGATGCTGATGAGCCAGCTTGGAGGAAATTTAGGGATGCTCAACTATTTAGCTCGTAAATTGTCTTATTTTATTGTTGACGTACTACTAGTACACTAAATATTAGTTTATTTTAGCCAAAGCCTATCCTCAACTTGCTCATTTCCTTTTCTTTTTATCCATTTTTGCATCCTCTATTTCATTTTTCTGTAATTATTTTAAAAAGATTTGTCTGGCAAACAAGTTAAAACAACACGAGTGCATACTATGCATGCAATTCTTCAAACATCTGAAAAGTACATAATAACGAACTGACAATGTGAATAGGGAGTTTTTCTTGAAATGAACTGATACGAGTTGGAGAAAGGACATCTGATGGTTGTGTAGCACAAGATTTGTCGGCCTGAGGCTACGGGTTGAATGGGGGTTCACAAGGTTGGAGGTTTCGAGTGATTACTAAAGCCTTCATCTCCAGGCTAATGCAATTGCCACCCTTGACTAATGAGCTGTTTGAATCCCTGTACAGCTTAAGAACATGAGCCGCAGAGCAGTAGTTCATTCTTCTGTTATCTGGTCATTTTTATTATCGTTTTCTTGTCCAATGGGCAGATGCTCTTGCTTGCAGATCGTGAAATAACACATGGTGTTTCTTTACTGATACCCTTATTAGCTAATTCAGCTTCATTCTTTTGCAGCATATGGCTTCTCATATTTATGTGGATCTTTCGTCAACCATGGGGAGAAGCAATGACCATCGATGAAGCTGAGGTGTAGGTGCATGGTACATCCAGAAGCTCTGCATATAGCCAACAATTCACTTGCATGATTATTTTTGTGACATTAAGACTCGTTTTTCACTTGTAGTCTCGGTGATGCTGTAACGTATCTTGAGTAATGCCAAAGCTACATCTGTTCAACTGGACTGATAGTCCAACAAACCATGTACTTCCCATTGAAATCTCTTGTTCATATCATCTTCTTGGCATTCTCAAGCTCTGTCACTCGGATGTACATTTCTGGCTCAAGTATCCACGTAGGCACTTGACACTTAGGTATGGATATGGGTATGTTGTGCATCATTTAAGACCAAATATATGCAAAATTTTCAGAAAATGCCGAGCCCAATGTGTGTCCACATAGCCATGTTGGGAACTTCTGGGGAAAGCAACAAGAAAGACCACCTGTATATTGTGCCAAAGATTTGGGATCTACGCAGGGAAAGGAACTAGAAAGTGTTTTGCTCGACACAGTAGCACCCTGAACTTAGCATACAAGGAGGCTGACCATTGACATTAAGCTTCATCATGCAAATCAATAGTACTTCTCTGAAGTCCACAATCTCACTCTATCAAAGAAACAAGAATTCTGAGACAAATAAGAAATTTGCAGAAACAAACGACCCATTCCATTCTTCAATTCAGCAACCCAACCATTGTCAAACAGGACTATATATCTACAGATTACTCTAAGTGTCACAATAACATGCACTTGCGTTCACAATCTTCTGCAGTTTTCCATGCATCGACCAAAAGAAACCAAGAGAAATCATATGATGATGAAGGTTAGAAACCAACAGCAGCAACAAGATCACGACCTCGGATCTGGACAGAAGCAAAGCACAACTATCAATCAAGATTACCCATAATTCAAATACCTCGTACACTAATGCATTTCCAATCATAAGCCCTTGTAACCAACTTTTTGCACATAATGCTGTGGATTTTGTTCAATCTAAAGTGTCCTTGAATTGAATTCACATGAAAGAACAACATAATATCAGTACAATAACAGCAAAGTCCTACGCTATGCTTGTAATGAACGACGACTTGAATTATACCATAGAAGGAATTGCCAACAGTATGAGAACAAAATAGGCATATTCCCCAAAGCCCCTTGTTAATGAGATTGTGTTTTAGCCCTAGAGATCACAAACCCAGCAAAACATTACATGAAGTTCAACAAGCACACTGCTCCAGCCTGATTGTAAGATTCAAAATTATCAGTCAGGAGCAGAGAAAACCATAGCCGACTTCTCAACCCTTAGCGCAAGCAGCAGAACCAAAAACCCAACCGCACCATACATCCCTGTCACGATGTATGAATTCAAAAAATTTTGAGAACAATCAAACTCTTCAACATAGTCATAGACGTGAGTGGCGGACCTCAAAGCTCAATTATGTCACCAGCTGGAGTGATGGTGATTCCCAGCTGCGCGCTTACCCTCAGCTGTTCCACGGTGAATCCATAGAGGCTCATGGCTGATCGAATCATTTGCATTGCATCAGATACTTTCAACTTTTTCGAGAAGAACAGTTTGCCATTGAAACGATAGCCATTCTTGGCGCGCGCCACAATATTGAGATCATTCTCGGTTGACAACACCATTCTGTTTGCTCTTCCAACCCGTTTCCTAGCAAATTTCGCAGCAAACTTCCTCAAACGGCAGATTTTCGAGCCCAGTCTCTCCATTTTGCAACGTTTAACAGCGTAGATAAGATTGAACAGCTTGAGACGCAGACTCCGACGCCTCAGCCTCGGCCTCAGCCTTCCAAGGGCCATAGCCATATCGAAGCGGGCGTTGCGAATTTGTTCACGGACGCCAACAACTCGCTTGACATCCTTGATGCTCTTTATCTCAGCAGCGGCCTGCTTCTGCAAATTGACCAGTGGCAGGGCTAGGATTCTACTCCGCACTCCATCCTAACACTCCCAATGATAGTGATTAGGTAGTTTTGCACAACATGGAAAAACACAAAAAGAAACTAAATATAGGAAGGCAGGAAAACACCTTGGTTGCAAGCCTTCGAAGGCGTCCTTCTTCTTCTTGCAACAGCCATAGTAGACTTGGTGTCTGAAACAAAGAAATTGAAGAGAATCATACCAAAATGTTCACGTAACAAGAAATCGAAGACTCATAACAAGAAATCAGCTCGGAATCGAACAATGTGCAGTCACGCTAAAGAACATTCAGATTCTAACTAAGAATTCATTGAAGAGCGAAGAAATACCTGCCGATTGGGGATGGAAGCTGAGCCGAAGATTGGCGCCATTGAAGCTCGTGATCAAGAGAACAAGAAATCAGCGTGGGTGCGGTCCTCACTGGTTGATTTTCTCTGTCTAGGACTTGAATTCTCTGTGATGTGTTCTTGCGATTGCACTTATATACTGAGCGGGAGAGCACAAAAATATCAAATACCCGCCTAGCAAAAAGGCAATAACAGAATCGTAACCAACCATAGGGCATATTATCGTTTTTCTTTTTTTTTTTTTTTTTGGGTGAAGAAGGAACAGCCATGGCCATGGTGAAGACTGGAGAGGAAAGATGAAGAAGACGTACAGCATCGATGAAAGGGAAAGGAAGTCAAAGAGCCATGTACTTTTATGACTATATATATATGTTAATTAATAACATTTTTTAATAAATTTTTTTAATGGAAGAGAAAGAAATTTTACTGGGAAGGGGAATCATATTTATTTACTTTAGGGAGGGGGGCATGGCCGCATGGGGTTGTTTTTAATTTTGTTATAGTATAAGTTAATTATTAAATTTTTCAAAAAATACATACATTATTTTTTAATATTAAAAATTGAATTACATACATTAATTTTACTTTGTGAATTATGCATTGGTTTTACAAATTATTTATTATGCGGAACTATCTTTTAGAAATTATTTACCCAAATAATCAAGCAAAATACAAAACTAAAAGTAATTAACTATGTTTGATTGTGAGTCTTTTATGTACATTTTTTTGATAGCAAGAGGGGGTTTTTATAAGAATATTGTTCAAATAAGTATATATAAATATAAATAAATATATATATATATGTATATATATATATATATATATATATATATATGCAAATTCTTGTAAGACCGTCTCGCAATAAATATGTATGTGACGGCTAATGTGGCTACTTCCCTCATCCTTTGGACTCGTCTAGGTGTATGAAAGCAATATGTGGCGTAAATTATTGTCCTTAATGTATTCAATATTCTTCTGGTTCTCAATCTCATTCGAAGAAAAACCCCATCGTGACTCCTTTGCTCCTATTCATTCTTTCAACGGAATGCGTTTTGTAGCTTTTGCTATCGTGGTTGAATTTGTAGGCAAAAATATCCAGCACAAAAGCACAATCATCTCACATAATATTGAATACTTTTGACTATTATAGTTAATTATTTTTCGAAATTGGTACTTTTGAGGTAGTTGATGGATTAAGGATTTATTTTAAGAGGTTCACAATTCAAAGATTTTGTGGTTCAATTTCTAAATTCTATCTAGATTCGATTTTTAGGATTTATTTGTATATACAAATGAAGGTTTTCGTTACCCCTTCTGAAGGGGATGTGTTTTTTAAGGGTTTCCACTTGTAGAAATGGGACAATTTTAGTTGTCAAGCAATAATTTTTACTTCTATAAATTGATGAGCTCAGTGTTCAATTTTAAAGGTCTCAAGAATATGTATGAGCCATACAAATTTAGTCAGCCCTGTTTAAGCATAATGGTTATTTCTTGTTAAGCACAATAATATAATAGACACTTCTTTTATATATATAATAGTGACCACTTGTTATAAGATAGTCATTTCTTGTTAAGTATAATTTTTAAATTTTTTTTTTTACAATGATTAATATAGGCACCCATTGGGCCCTCCATCTCATATGAGTCCAATGAGCCAACAGTCGGGGGGGATGTTCAGGACAAGTCTAGACACCCCACTCACTCCTTGCATTCTCAAAGTATAGAGATTGAGACAATTAGGGATCGAACCCTAGTCACGTCATTGGCAAGCAAGTGGGATATCAATTGATAGTTAACTGTAATATAGAGAGTAATGGATCCAACGCTTATTTTTATGTATAGTAGTCACCCTTCTTATCTATAACAGTCATAAATTGCTAACTCTATCATTCCATTTGTATTGACTTGAATTTTTGTGTAGGAATATGGATTTTTGTGTGGGAATATAATCATTTGTTTGAGTACTAAAAAAATTAACGTCAAAAGATAAGGATCATAAAAAGTTAAGTTCATCAATCTCGGGTTCTTAAAAATCAACTTAATTGATGTCATGCTTTGTGCCTTGTGTGACAACAATTTACTTCAATCGTTCACGGCACGGGGTGTTCGATAGGGCAACCCCTATCCCCCTATCTTTGTTGTGCTACGTATGGACAGACTAAACCACATTATAGTCGGAGCAGTGACTATTAGATCTTTAAAATCTATGCAGGCTAAGGAGGTGGACTGACCTCCTCTTCGCCAATGATGTAATATTGTTTTGTGAAGACCCAATTGAACAAGCATGGATTATGAAATATTGTCTTAGATTCTACAAATCATCCAATTAAAGGTAAACTTTAATAAAAGCTAAACTTCTGGCTTTGCTCAAAGGTCTCCAACTTGCCATGCAGAGAGCTATAACTAGAATTCTAATCCCCATGGACTGCCAGATGACAATTCCAAAGATGCTAGAACCTCTTGTTCATGGCCAAATCCATTATCAAATCATCAAGGAATTCAACCGAATGATTGCCACGTGAAAATTGTGCTTTGCTTTAACAAAATCAATAATACGGTAGATTTTTTAGCTAATGTGGGAATAAGTCAATCCAATCGCTTGTTATTTCAAAAGCTCACTACCCCATCTTTTTCCTGTTTGATTAGATGATATATCTAGGGTGGCTTAGCCACACCTTATTACTATTTAACAAACCAGACCCCTCTTTTTGCACCACAAAAAAGCCCAAAAAAAAATGTATGTCCCTTTTTTTAAAAAAACAATATTAGACAAATACATTATAAAATCAAACCGTCATTAAAGCGGAGGTTATGAAATACTTAGGAAATAAAAAAGAAAAGAAAAAAGAAATTGGGAGAACGTATATATATAGATACGGACAGGGCGTGCAGAGTTCAGAGCATCTGCTCGCCCTGTAGTAAGCTCTTGGCAACCAAAAATCCCCAATTCGATTGAATTCCCCAACTCAATCGAGAGCAAAAGCAGGGAATTGCTACCTAGGGTTTCAAAAAAGCGATGAGTTCGAAAAAAGCCATGGGTTCAAGAGATCAAATATCTAATCTCCCAGGAGAGATAAAGCAGCAAATCCTCTCTTTGCTATCCACCTCAGATGCGATTCGAACCAGCGTTTTGTCTTCAGATTGGAGGTACGAATGGATCAACCTCCCCTCTCTTAATTTTGGTTATAAATTTTGGAAGAATTCACAGAAAAAGAAACTCACTGATAATCAGGAGAAAAGCGTGGCTAATCATCATCGTAATGGGTGTAATTTTTCTGCAAAAAAGGAGCTTGCTTTGGATGATATTGATAATGATACTGAAGATAGTGAAGGGAACGGTTGTTCAGAAAGAAATAAGCTTATTGATGGTGATCATAGTGTTTCAAATATAAAGGCTTTAGGGTACGTGCAATTTCTTGACCGAGTTATTCAGATGATCAGAACTCACCAGCCCAATGAGACCCGAAAACTCCGAATTCATCTACCAAGAGATATTGGGTTTGGGTCTACTAGTGTTTCTATGGACCTTGTAACCACTGGGGACGAGCTTCAGAGACTGAGTTGTTATGTCCAAGAGTACAGGTTTCTTCGTAGTGGTGGCCGTGTTTATTTGCTTAACTTGCCCAAGTATCTGTCAGCTTCTTCCAAGTCCTTGTCCAGCTTAAAATTAACGGGCAACCTCAGGTGTAAGATGTTCAAAAGTATGTCCATGGAAGGAACAAGGACTGAGTTTTCTTCGTTAAGGAAAATCTCTATCTCATGGTCTCGTCTAGACCAGTGGGTGGTTGATACTCTGCTAGCCAGTTGTGGTACAGCCTTAGAGGAGCTCATGTTTCTCAATTGCGAGGGCTTGAAGTCGCTTAGACTTTCTGGGCTTCCTAAACTAAGGGTTTTGCGAGTACTGAATGATGATCTGAACAGGGTGAAGATCAATGCTCCCCAACTTCATTCCTTACACCTATGTTCATCGCGCTCAGTTAAGCTGGCATCTTGCAGGAATTTGGTGGAATTAAGTTTTTATTTGTGCAGCATAACAAATGATTTCTTCAATCAGGGTCTCGCTAAATTTGCCTGCCTGAAGAATCTGAACATTTCGAGTTGTTTTTGCTTGACCCACATAATGCTTGCGTCAAATTCTCTTGCAGATCTTCAAATCTTTAACTGCAGAAAGTTGCTTCGACTTGAAATCGATACTCCTAATCTGATTTCATTCTCATATTCGATGTGTGAAAAGAGCGATTTCTTGTCACTCGTTTCGCACACTCCTATAGCTCCCCTTAGAGCCGAGCTTTATTTAACACCTTATCATGCTATCAACCACACTCAATGGCATTCCAAGGTTGTTGAATTGCTGGCAAACTTCAGCTGTGCTCAAGATATAACAATCACTTGGACTGCAAACGAGGTAGACTTAACATATTTTTCTATTTTATTTTTCTTCGATATTGGGTAATTAATTTATGAAGATGATCATGACATTATGCCTGATCATTTCTTTATTTCATTTTTTTTTCTAAACTCTGTTTTACTTGTGCTTATATTTAGGCTCTGATCATCCCTCAAGATTTGAGAGAAAGCCTAAGTCCTCCACTCTGGGGAGTCCAACATGTGTACCTAAGCATATATCTTCCACCAGCTTTGGTTTCAGGTCACAGTATTCTCCAGTATCTTGATACTGTACTCTGGCTTTCTTCTCGTCCCAAGAGTATTTATTTGTCAGCTAGAGGAATACAGTTAGATGACGATTCATATGAAGATTCGGATGAAGATTCAGATGAAGGTGGACATGAAGATCTAGAGTCATGGGCCATATATTTGGAGGTAGAAACTTTTTTTTTCTTTTTTTTTTTTTGGCTTGGCTCGTTTTTATTTGCATGATTTGAACGCATTTGGACTACATTCTTAATTTCATTTTACAGTAGAGGTTTATAACTTCCCTGCTTGCCTTATAGATTGACGATGGCATTTATTCTCAAAGGAAATGAGTCATATATATATGCACAGAACGATACTCGGGCAGTATAACCACTTTGTACACTAATTCTTGAGCTTAATGATTGGGGCCATTTCTTTGTAATGCAGCTCCAATACAAGAAGGATGTGGGGGATGTTGAACATAGTTGCGGCTGCTACCCTCGTCAACTCATCAATTGCTGGCGGCATTCTTTGAAGGATTTCAAGATTAAATACCAAAATAGACTTGAAGATGCTGCTATCCAGAGAGAGTTCTTTGACAATGCACTAGCCCAGAGGAGAAAACGATGACATTTGGATACTGTTCTTGTGGCATTACTATGATTATTTTTCTGAAATTGACAGTCTCTACAGGTTGTAGTTAAGCATTTCATTGCTTATTTATCTATGTTTGTTTATCCGAGTGCAGTTCTTTTAGTAATGGTTACACTAGTTATGACATTACTGATATTCTTTTTAGAAAGTTTGCTGCGACTACGGAAGTAGCGAATTTACCAAATGCTTTGGGGCTTGCTGTTAGCCTTTTTCACTTGCAAGCTGTAGTAAACCCTTCTCGTCGTGGTTATCTGACTACCAAAAAAGGGCCTATTCATCATAACTGTGAGAGCATTTCTTTCGGTAATGGTTGCGAGACTCCTTATGTAGTTGCAATTCACAACTCCTCTTATTGTCGAGCTCATTGTGTTGCAGTGACCCTAGACCTCAAAGCCATTGATTGCCTACTATACTAGTGCACAAACAGAAGAGTCTGGGGCATTTTAGTACTGTCTTATGTTTTAGAGTCCAGGCTGAAAGGATCAAGAACATGGAGAGAAGTCTCAAGATGCTACCGAACACTTAAGAGGAGTCGTTCAATTCTACTCGTTGAAATGTAGGAAGAGTTGGCTGGGGTGGGTGGATTTATAGCAGAACCTTTCCTATCCCACAAAACTGGAAACATGCATAACATTAGGTTATGCATGCAATTGGCATGATGTAGGAGGCTTGTTCAGAGTACAGCATACGTTCAATCTAAAGCCGATTAATAGCACTTTTATGCTCACGGGCGCCCTCCTTAAAATCGAATCTCCTAGATAAATTGCAGTTTACAGTTTGAAATCAGGTTAAGAAATTTACCGATCATGATATGCAAAATGAATTACTTAAGTAGGCGAATTACTAAATGAAAATCATAAGTCATGAGCCTTACATTTGGATGTCTATGCACCAAGTAATCTGGTTCATGCTAAGAGTATCAACTTTGCCATATTGACCAATTTCATAAGAAAAACCGTGTTTCACCAACGTAGATCCCATCAAAATCCAATCACAGAGAACTGAAGCAACCTGGTTCTCCTATGTATCTCCAGTATTCTCTTTCTCATAAATAAAAGCAATCATGATTAAAGAAAACATCCTCCAGTCTCACAAAACAATCCACCGTAACCAAATGTGCCACCCAAAAATTACCAAAAATCATTCAGATAGTAGAACAGTAAAAGAATACATGAAAACATATCAAAAAGAAGAACCCAAAATTCACCCATGTCTGTTAGAAAGCTCTAGATTGTTAAGCTCCACGGTCCATGATACAGTTGACTTCCCCATGATTATTGTGCTACTCTGGAGTATTTGGAAAAGTAGGAATGCCATTGTATTCCAAAATGCTATACCCAATCCAATGCATTCACTTATTCGAGCTAAACACGGTTGGGCAGAATGGAAACAATGACACCGATCTCCACTTCTTTTCATTCCACTCCAATCCTCACAACACCCTTCTTCTATTTCAACCACCCGCACCGTAGGGTGGACTCTTCCTCCAGATGGCGTGATCAAGCCCAACTTTGATGGTAGTTTGTCTCCCGCTGGGGTGGCAGCGAGGTATCTACTGCGGGATAGCCAAGGCGTGCTTCTCACAGCTGGGACCAAATTTATGTTTGCTGCTCCTATTCTAGTGTCTGAAGCTACTGTCCTACGTGATGGTCTCCAAGCAGCTGTCAATGCTGGCTACCGGTGCCTCCACATAGGCGGCGACAATCAAATTGTTATCCAGGCAGTATTAGGTAATATCCGTATTCCTTGGCGAACACAGATGCTGATCCATGATATTCAAGCCATGTTGTCCAAGTGCTCTATTGTGTGCGTTCGCCATGTCTATCGGGAAAGTAATATGGCAGCTGATTGGTTGGCTAAACTGGGAGTATCGTCTAAAAATACTTTGACGTTCTATACCTCCCCGTCCCCTGAACTCTCTCGTATTATATTTGATGACTACTTAGGTAGATCCCTTGAGAGAACGGCTACCTTGTATGTGTCTGTCCTTAACTTTTACCCCAAAAAAAAAAAAAAAGGTGACCATTGAAGCTAGGCTTTGTGACTTCCAGAACAGTGGTCATGTCGATAGACTTCGAAATTTTGGTTAATTATGTTGATCCCACTAGTAAGGTATGTCATCTTAGAGGAGGCTGAATAGGATGACTAATAAAAAAACTTCGCACTAAAAAAGTTTTGGCCTCTGATTAGGATAGTATGTAGATGTGTGTTTGTCGGAGACTCTAAAAACAATAAGTGAATATGCAGAAGCAAATATAACAAAGACTCTGACATGCATTAAAGAAATTAGCCCAGAGACTATGAGCGGCACAGAAAACAAAAGAGGGACAAAACACGGAATTTGCTCACGAAGTTCACTCAACCCCTGGGTTGCATCTCTGCCCAAGGTCATCCCATGGGATTTCAACGAATCCACCATCTTCTCAACTGGTATGTAAGAATCCTCGGACTTCTTGGCTACAATAAGGGTTTTCTCACGACACTCTAACAAGCCTAAACTTACAGAGTTCCCCATCTCTTAGAAGGATGGTGGGCAACAAGAGCCTCTATGCGCTTCGTCGCCCATGGAGTTTTCCCAAAACACGTTGTGATAACTTTCCTATAGCAAGAGCACACATATTCCTCGCCTACAGTTAGAGTTTTCTCATAGGCTTCATAGCACCCTAACAAGCTCCTCTTCTAGAGTTATCTACCTCTCAGGAGGTCAATACTTTCAAGAACCATCCCTTGTTCTATGACTACACATTTGGGTTTTTTCAAACTCTCTGGCAAACTTGATATGAGCTCTCGCTAGCTCCATTACATCCCTTGTCAAAAGTGCTTACTCGCTCTTGAACATCTCAGAACTTGAGTGCATTCACCCCAAGATTGAGAACACACTTGTTTACATATGATTACAAGAGAGATCTCTCAACTCTCTTGCCTCTAGGGATTAAAAGGGTATTGCACTTATATGAGTGAAATACGACTCTTGGGAACACCCTAAAAATTAGGAGTAAATATCATGTTATCTTCTGTATAGATCCTATATTTATAGGCAATTTAGCTCTATAAGATTGCTGGTAAAGGATACTAGCCATTGAGATAAAGACAAAGTTGCTTTTGGCTTTTGATTTTTAACCGCATGATCCTTGTCAGGGTCTACGATAGTTGCTTTGGACGTTGCTTTTTCCTCATTCAACTGGGCACAATTCAAGTCACATGTCATTACGTTTGAACTCCTTTACTAAGATTTGGAAATATCTAATCAATAGCTTTCTTTTAGATTGCCATTGGTACTCTCTCTCTCTCTAACAAGTTCAAACTAATGTCTATCAAGGTTGTCTATTGCTTTTGCAAAGTCTCCTTTTTAATTCAAAATTCCTCTCCCCAAAATCATTGGCTTGATAATCTTATTTTTTCCCTGCTTTATCTCATCCATTCCACAACAAGGCAATATTCAAATAAATTGTCTCAAGTCATCATTGCGCAAATTATACCCTCCTCATATATAGACAAAAGGTCCGTCATTTGGGAGGTTTATTCACTAAAGCATCAAGCAATGCTCACTAGAACTAGATAGTCTAGGAAGTTTGCTCACTGGAACAAATATATGTTCTAGGAGCAAACTTTCCCATGAACTCTCTATCCTCACTTAACATTATTATATTCTTTAGCGAGCAAAACACCACCCAAATCATAGGCGAATGTGATGCAAGTTGTACTGTTCATAAACCGTAAATAACATGGCCTCTCCATCCCTTCAATGTGGCCAAGTAAGATAGACCTAAATCATAGGCGAATGCTTTCCAATCGCTTCATAAAACCCAAACAGCATCCACTCCTACACCTTCAAAATGTGAAACTTGCTTTGCAACTGATGACGTTCTTGTAGAAGTTTTTTCATCTAGCTATAGCAGTCACATGACAAGAAAGCCTCCCCCTCTCATAGACAGAGGGGAGAAAAAGGGATACAAACAAGGGAAAAAGACAGAAAGGGAAGTAAAGGAGACAAATGCCAGGACTGAATTATCAGACCTTCTGAATCACTCTTAGCTTAGCACTTCTACACCTTGGGTTTAATTTCTCTTCCTCTAGCGAAGCTGTTATCGGTCTCTTTGTGAGGATTGTGCCGCTTGAGCCTTTTACTACGTGTTTAATCCATGCATCCTTTTTGACCAGGTCGTCGTCACTAATCTTGGTTGGTTCGGCTCCATGTCCTCCCTTGTCGCAATCTACTCTCTCACCTTTCCTCTGAATGCCGTCGATGATGCTGAGGAACGTCTGTTTTACAATCCTGTCCTCTAAGCTGTGGAATGAAATGACAGCAAGCCTACCACCAGGACCAAGGCAATTGAAGCAAGAATATAGAGAATCCTCCAATGTTTTGAGCTCGTCATTGACAGCTATTCTGAGGGCTTGAAAAACCCGGGCTGCAGTCTTTATCCACCCTTGTCTTCCCCCTGTTAAGATCAAAGCTGGCTTTTCATAAATGAAAGCATATCTTGTCTTCGATTGCAAATTCACCAGCCCAAAAACAACATGAGTATCAAAAGAACTGGGTGTGCAAGCATAGGCCATACCCATGTTGGTGCAGATTTGACCAGCATGGTGAACTACATTAAGCAAGTTAGGTTAAACTGATCGATAAGGGGTCGCCGTCCAAGTTCAGCTGACCCACCAACTTGGCCCGCTATTTTGGTCCAGATTGCCCAATTGCCTCCCAACCCCAACCCCAACCCCAACCCCAATCCTATCCATATCCAAATCCACCCCCCTCTGCTGCAAATTTAGAAGAGAAAGAACTCTAGGCGTGAACCAATGCACTGGCCCTTGATGGCTGAAGCAACAAATTATCTGAAAGAATGCCATGGACCCTTCCACTAGTGAATTTATGTTACATAGGAAATATCCCAGGCAACCATTTCATATCTTGTATAAAGATACTTAGGGCCTGTTCTTTCGTGGGTCAATCCACATTTACCAACTTCAACCCACTTCAACCCACTTCAACCTATTTCAACCCACTTGAAAAAAAAAATACCAACTTCAACCAACTTCAACCCACCCCCTTCATAATTTTAATAATTTGTAAAGTATCATATGGGATTTAGGGCCTGTTGTTTTCGTGAGTACATTGGGTGGGGAAAAGGGTGAAGTCGGTTGAAATAGGTTGAAGTAGGCTAAAGTTGGTATTTTTTTTTTAAGTGGGTTGAAATAAATTGAACTAGATTGAAGAGTGTTGATGTAAGTTGAAGTGCGTTGAAATTGGTATATTTTGTATGTGGTGGATTGAAGTGGATTAAAATAATGAGAATGAAACTAATGTGTGATAATTTATGAAGTTATCGAAATTTTGTGAAATTTTTGTTCATTCTTTTTTATTTTTTTATTTTTTATTTTTTATTTTTCTTTTTTCTTTTTTATTTTTTATTTTGTATTTATTATTTATTATTTTTTATTTTGTATTTTTTATGTTGTTTGTTTTATTTTCTACTTTTTTTTATTTTTTAATTTTCATTTTTATTTTTTGAATAAAAAATAAAAATAAAAAATAATAAATTACAAAATAATAAATTAAAAAGTAAAAAATAAAAAATAAGAACCAAGGAATTAAAAAAATAAAAAATAAAAAATAAAAAATAAAAAATAAAAAATAAAAAATAAAAAATAAAAATAAAAACTACAAATAAAAAAATAAAAATAAAAAATAAAAAATGAAAAATGAAAATGAAAATAAAAAATGAAAAATAAAAAATGAAAAAATGAAAAATGAAAAAATGAAAAATGAAAAATTAAAAATGAAAAATAAAAAATAAAAAATAAAAAAATTGAAAAATGAAAAATGAAAAATAAAAAATAAAAAAATGAAAAACTAAAAATTAAAAATTAAAAATTAAAAATTAAAAATTAAAAATGAAAAATAAAAAATAAAAAATAAAAAAATTGAAAAATGAAAAATGAAAAATAAAAAATAAAAAAATGAAAAACTAAAAAACTAAAATAAAAAATAAAAATAAAAAAGAATAAACAAAAATTTCACAAAATTTCGATAACTTCATAAATTATCACACATTAGTTACATTCTTATTATTTTAACCCACTTCAACCCACCACATAAAAAATATACCAACTTTAACCCACTTCAACCAACATCAACCCACTTCAACCTACTTCAACTTATTTCAACCCACCTCGAAAAAAAATACCAACTTTAACCTACCTCAACCTACCTCAACCTACTTCAACCTACTTCACCCTTTTACCCACCCTATTTATCCACGAAAATAACAAGCCCTTAATTTTCTGAAGTGGCAACCTAAAATTAATTGGCAGTGATCAAATCCCAAAAGCTCTGAAGCGGGATACCACCAGACCACCACTGACCATTGGATTGGACACCATATTAGAAAAACACGCAGAAGAGACAGAAATATCCTCAGGCACATAGCACATTTTGGAACTCAGCTATGACCCCTCTATTCCAGAGGAATGCTCTCTGATATCTCAAGATGAAGTTTTGTTTTTTTTTTTTGGGGGGGGGGGGGGGTTCTAAAGTTATTCAATGTAGCACTAAAATTGACAACTGGATAAAGCTATACCTTTTACTCTAGAAGTCATACTGCGAATAAGATCCACTAATTCACCAGTCGAATGCAGCCCACCCTCTTGACGTGCCTCGACAATCTTATTTTGGAGAAAATACCAGTTACTTTCCTCTCCATATTCCCGAAGTACCCTCCCAACTTCAGCAGCTGGCCAAGAATTCAGTATATCCTCTCCTTTCAGAGTAGCCTGTCATAGACCTGTTCCATTCAGTCAATCACATATTAATACTTAAAACATAATAGAAATGGACAGGCAGTCCACAGCACAGAGGCATGCCACTTAAAGACACAGGCCTTAAAGAAAGCAGCTTTCAAACCTTCACGGCTGCATCTGTTTTCAGCAGAACCAGCCTGTTCACTAGCTTTAACCCTCATCTCCACACCCAACCACAACAGACCCCCCTTCCCCAACTCTCACTCACATACACAAAAACGAGCAGGGGAGGTATCTGTCATCAAAGCAGGTTCATCAGTATAAGATGCCATGCAAATGCAGTACGGGAAACAAAGCTCCTCTGGACAAATTACAACAAATGCCACACTACATCCTCAGTTAAGGGCGTATCGCTCAACAGACTACACAGCACAACAAAGTCTAATGATAAATTGACAATTCAAATGCGTAAAGGACATCCCTGATTCTTTATAATCAACCAGACCCAACTACCACACAATGCATTCACTAGAAGCTTTTTATCAAAGTCCTGATGCCAATGGCCTCTCGCAACTCAAATAAGGCTCTTCAAATTTTGCATGGTGTAGACAACATATACTCAGATAAACAACAAAAGCAAAACAAGTTTTTCTAAAAGTTTGATAATCTGCTGATTAGATCAGGAGAGCAACACATGGGTAACTGATTTGGCGTACAAAACTTCAAATAACTAGCAATTTTCCCAAAATGCTTCTCCCACTACTACAGCGACAAAGCACTAACAGCCAATGAAAAAGTGAAAAGGAATAATTGGTGTGAGGGGATACTATGCTCTTACCGCAGGGTTCATCCGCATATCCAAAGGTCCATCATTAAGCATACTGAATCCCCTTCCAGCATCATCCACCTGCACATGTAAGTGGGCTACAGATTCATGGAGTTTCTTTGAAAGAAAAGGAAGTTTAAGTGAGCAGTTAACTCAAACACCAACCATTACATTTCTTCACAAACGTAGAACAGACAAAGTAAACTTGGGAAAAACAACTAAACAAATACCCCAATCTCCTGCTTTCCACAGAACTTTTCTTTTCTTTTTTTGGGGGGAGGGGTCATGCAAGACATTTACTCTAGTTGTAATCAAAGCTGAAAATTTACCTCCAATGGATTTTCAGCTAATAAGAAAATAGACACACACAAAGTGGTTCAATGCAAGGACTTTCAAGAACCGCTCATCTAAGTATTAATCTCACCCACGCTTATCTAATTAAGAAGTCTCACCAGGATCCAAGGATCAAATGCATTACAGGTGGGATCACACCTGACCACTACTAATGGACATAGTTAGCGAGGGGAAAATGAACAACTAAATAAATAAAATTAAGTTTTCAATTGCACAGAGGGCTTCGATTTTTGACTTTAGGTTCGATAGATATGAGTTACCATGTATATGAAATAACGACGTGTCCAAGTGGAAAGGTAAATACTAAATCAAAATTGGTAAGTATGATTATCTGCTACATCAATGCCTAAGCCCATCCAACACCGAAACAGGAACTCGTATGGAAAGATGGGAAGGAAGATAAATGTATACAAGAAAGAATAAGGGAACAGCTTAGCTTTAAAACATGCAAGAGAGACAAAGGGCATCAAGGGTTGGGGTGCACGGTGAAGAGGGACACATCACAAATCCTAGAGCCGCACTTTCGCCAAAATCCATAATCAGTGATATCAGTGGGGGCATAATTTGGTTTTTGTTTAAGTAATTGTCAATTCTTTCGAGTAGAAAAATAGAAAACCCCCCCCCCCCCGCCAAAACAAAAAATGTAAGCGCTGCGTGCAACTCACTAGTGAAGATTTAAATGGATTGGGATCTTCAGGAGCAAACATATTATCATCTCAATTTGGGGTTTAAATTTAAGAAACTTTATGCAATTGATTGAGGCCTTATGTTTAAATTGCAAGTCCTGAGCAAGTACCAATTCAAACCAATTTGAAGTCAATTTACAGCTTCGATGGTTTTCTATCTCATCTCTCCCTCTCTTGCTGACGGTGCCGATGAGGCACCAAAGCAATTGCCTCAATAATTTCCAAAAATTAGCAGCGCCTCACAGCACGGAGTCAGTCAACTCTCTGCCTCACACTTCAGTGTCCCCGGGCACAGATAAGGCATGCTATAAGCACAACGGGAAAAATGGAACTAGAAACAAATATATCTGAAAAGTGAAAACTACGCTAACACTGACGCCAAGAACAATATTAATTATTTGCCATTTAGTTGCAGGATAAATAACTCAGATCCCAACCAAACTCAGCATTTGCAATAAACACCAGCCAAGCTCCGTTTTTGATAAGGGATAACTACCAGTCCAGCTCTGTATCAAAGACAAAAACTCCAACCCCTGCCGCCCAAAAAAAGGGGGCCCCTACCAGTTAAGCATAATCATAGACAATAGGTGACGGCCTGACATGAGAAACAGAGATGGATAGATTGGGAATTGAAGGTTCAGGAGTGAGAATGAACACAATTGAGGAAATCCCTGCCAAAACAAGCTAGAAAGAAGAACAAATGTGGGGAAAAGGATAGCACAAGTGAGACAACCAAAGACAAACGAACTACCTTGAAGGCAATCCTCATTTGTGGCTTTTAGCAAATTGATTAAAACATGAATTAGATCAAATACCTAACATTCTAACACATAATATTGAAATGGCAGAGAAGAATTTCAAGAAATGCTAATGATAGAAAGAGTGGGCCTAATTTTAACCTCAGCAAACTGATTTTTTTCCAAGATGAGCAGGGACTGCTTTTCCATTTCCATTTTTTAGTTTCAACCAAGGATTCAAAATGCGATTTCAGTCACGATTGCAGTTTCATATGCAGTACAGAAACATTGCTCTAATGCGGTAATCACGTCCCATGTCATGGTTGTAGGGGGGTGAAAACATGGTTCATCCAACTCCGAAATCTTTCTGATGCGGCCGTTTCACCACAGGATGGTCACATTTTGGATCCATGGTTCCAACCATAGACACATTAAAGAACTTTAACAGTTATTGGGTCAGCAAAACTGGAACTCTAACTCAAATGAACTAGTCTTAACCTCTAAAATTAATATTCCAACCATGGACCTTGTTTCCATTCTTCTAAAATTCCAACCGTACTAGGGCTCTTTGAGAACTCGCATTTAGTTGCTTGGGCATATCTTGGGTTGCTTCAAAGTCCATTAGGAACCATCTCTTGGCTTCGGAGGGTTTCTTCGGTAGGAAAGTGAAGAAGAAGAACAAGACCATGGTTGTACCTCATGTGATTTTTTGAAGCATTTGGAGAGAAAGAAATCAAAGAGTGTTTGATGGCGTTGAAATTGTTCTTGGGTGCTTAAAAGACAATTTCATCAAGACCATTTATTTTTGGGACAAAAGGAAGATTCGCTCATCCTCTTTGATGTGGCGGAGTGTATGGATAATTTGTATTTAGGATGTATATAGTCTTTTGCAGGATGCTAACTGTGCATCCATTATTTTATTGCCTGTTATATAATACATACTTTTTCCTTATTAAAAAAAAAAAGGCAACCCTATTGGCACTAAATAATGTCAATAACCTTTTGCTTAAACAAGATTAAATAAAGCAAGCAGCTAGAGCAGCAAGGAAACTTCAGCTAATCCAGAGAGACTTCAATATGATGATGATCATTGATCAGATATGAATAGCCTAAACAGCAACAGCAGGCTTTTAGAAATTAAACACAAAACAGAAATGATGGGTATATACACATATAAGCATTGTTCAGAAGCTAACCTGCATGGATGACATTCCCAAGTCCATCAAAATTCCATCAACTCCAGATTTCAACAGTTTCTCATCAACCTGTCTAATCACTTGTTTGATATCCTTAAAATTCTTCAAGAGCATACAACCTTTTAAACCAAAACTGGAACCAGGAGTGCTGTTCAGCAAACTATTAATACGAGATTGTGCTTTCTCATGGGCTATGGGATCAACATCCAATCCAATATATGATTGCATTTCTGGATGATCTTGAATAATCTGTTGATTATATATCTGAGTCAATAGTAGCAGGAAAAGAAAAAGCCATTGTACTGAATAAACTTCCAAGTAATGCTTCTAACAGATTCCTTCAAAGTCAACTTCCCTGGGGACAGGGGGAGCACAAGGACTCACTACAGAAGTACGACATTACTAACATGAGGAGAGCAAGAAGCAGCAGAAACTGATGCCACTGGCGCAGTTGCTAGAAGGTTATTTCTCAGCCAGCACAAAACGTACACAGGAAAAGCACATCTATGTGCACAATCACAGATAGCTTCAGATAGCGAAAAACGAGTAAGGCTATTTAGTCAGTGGGAATACATTAAGTGAATGTGAGACTGGGGGAAAGGGAATAAAAGAAGGCATGGATCTGACGAGGATGAAATGAAATTGTATTTCCACTCGTTTGGTCTGTTTGGAATGGAAATTAGAATAATAAGAAAACCTGCAAAACTCATCGTACGGCAACCAACACTTACTATCTCATCAAGTCATCAGTGCAGAGGGGGCCGCCCCGCGTATGTGCGCCGGCAGCCCAACAATACAAGTTCTTTTTCTCAGTCCTACTCCTGCCTTGCCTTTGAGCAAGACGATATAAGAACTGGAGCCACTTCAAAACAGCACCCACAGCCAAACAAGCTTAAAATGCAAAATAATCCTCTATTTGCACTCTCACAGTTCCACTTGTCAAACAAGCCAAGATGGTAGAGAGCTTGTTTCCAACAGCTTAACCCAAACATATCTGAGCATCGGACAAGGTGATAATGCACCTAATCATATATTTTCACAAAAACACTGTTTTGTGATCCACCACTGCTAAATTGGCTTTCATTAACATTAGCATGGAAACATGGTTTTATAATGCGCCTAATGCTCCGTACATATATATCTATACCCAAATGCCCAATGATACATTAGGGTTTTCTAAGCCTAATAACCAGTTCAAAGTGCACAAGTACTTGAACCATCCCAACATCAACTCAACTCAGAAAAAAAAAAAAAAACACACGAAACTAGTCCAACACTTGAACAACAACAAAAAACTAGCATCATTTATAACAACTTGACACACTTTCACATATATCTAGAGTGAGATGGGGAGCTGACCGCAGAAGAGTGACCAGCAGCACCGAGGGTGCAGTCAACGAAGGAACGTAGTCGAAACGGAGGAGAAAACACGTCCAAAACTTCACCAAGCAAAACAGGAATATGACTATATTTATCACCGAAATTCTTGATGTAATCTTCATCGAACTCCTTCTCTGACCTCGTCCTCCTCTTCAACACCTCCATATTCGGCTTCGCGAATGCAGCAGTCACCGTAGTCGTCTTCTTCTGCCCTTTCTCTTTCTCTCTTTTCTTCTTCTTCTTCGAGCAGAAGGTGCTGAAGGGAGCTGCAGGAGAAATTGAAAAGAGGAAATTGGGAGGAAATTTGAAGAAAATGGCGGAAGAAGGAGAGGCCAGAAGCTTCAGTGATGCTGCTGCTGATACTGCTCTCGCCATTGCTGTCCCCCCCCCCCCTCCTCTCTCTCTCTTCGACTTCGAGGGTTTGTGTTTTTGTTTTTTTTTTTTTTTTATTTTTGACCGAACAAACAAAAACAAGGGGGGGGGGGTTGGGTGTAATCACAGCTTCTTCTTCTTTTTTTCTTGGATTTTTTTTTGTGGGTTTGAGAGGTTGGTTTCCTGAAAAATTCTTAAATACAAATATATGTATTTAATATGGTACATATTCTGAAGTTTCATAGTAGACACATATTTGATATATTATAGTGTATCATTTTTTTTCATAGTAAACTAGTAATGTAGCTTTGTCTTTCTGCAGTGTACCCTTTGTTTTTGGCAATGTATATTTTCTTGTGTATAGTGTATCTTTTTTTGTCTACAGTGTATCTTTTGTTCTCTGTAATGTATCGTTTTCTAGTTGGTGGGCTGGAGAATTAAGACGATACTTATTGGGTTGATGGAAATGAAATAGGGGTTTGGCCCAATTATATAACACCTCTTATATGATTATGTACCTAAGTATGGTACATAGGTATTTACCTTAAAATTACTGTTGTTTGAGGGGGTTTAGCCCCTTTTGTTAGAACTTCATGATATACAATTAACGCTAGATATCTTCTAATATTCTTATTTGAACTTATAAATTGTAACAGTAGAGAGTTTGATGTTAGTTCCATTTTTATAGAAAATGTATTATATGAATGAATAATATATGACTAATAATAGATATCTTATATTTTTATTATCTAAGATGGTTAAAATTTTGGCATTAGTTTCATTTTTCATAGAAAAGGTAGTCCATGGATGAATGATATATAAAAATAGATACCGTCTTAAGTTATTATTTGCGTTTACAAGTCATAATGGTTAAGAATTTGGTATTAGTTTTATTTTTCATGGAAAATGTATTGCATTGAGATGTTTAATAGTCAACAAATTGCTAATGTTTATAAGAGCGGATCACCATCACATGTGTCATGTTGTCATACATTTGTGACAAAATGAATTGTGCCAAAAAAAAAAAAAATTTGCAATCCATTATTAATATTAGAACAATTTAAATATTTCCATGCTATTGGTTAATCCCGTCTTCTAATGAAACCATTGATTTTAGATTGAGTACAACAGTTTTTCAATACCATAAAAGTTATGAATGTTTATATAGTACAATTATATGAATAAAGTGAGTAATCTACTTAAAAAATCAACTGGTTTCAATTAAAATTTGCATATATATATATATATATATATATATATATATATATATATATATATATATATATATATATATATATATATATATATATATATATATATATATATGCAAATTCTTATAAGACCATCTCATAATAAATATATATGAGACGACTGATGTGGCTACCCCCTTCATTTTTTGGACTCCTCTAGGTATATGAAAGCAAAATGTGGCGTAAATTATTGTCCCTAATATATTCAAAATTCTTCTGGTTCTCAATCTGAATAAAAAAAACCCCATCATTACTCCTTCGCTTCTATTCATTCCTTCGACAGACTGCGTTCTGCAGCTTCCATTATTGTGGTTGAATTTGTAGGCAAAAATATCGAGCACAAAAGCACAATCATCTCACATAATATCGAGTACTTTTGACTATTATAATTCATTATTTTTTGAAATTGGTACTTTTTAGGTAGTCGATGGATTAAGCATTTATTTTTAAGAGATTCACAATTATTTGATTCAAAGATTTTGTGGCTCAATTTCTAAACTCCATCTAGATTTGATTTTTAGGATTTAATTTGTATATGCAAATGAAGGTTTTCTTTACCCCTTCTGAAGGGGATGTGTTTTTTAAGGGTTACCACTTGTAGAAATGGGACAATTTTAGTTGCCAAGCAATAATTTTTACTTCTATAAATTGATGAGCTTAGTGTTCAATTTTAAAGGTCTCAAGAATATGTATGAGCCACACAAATTTAGTCAGCCCCATTAAAGCATAATGGTCATTTCTTGTTAAGCATAATAATATAATAGACGCTTGCTTTTATGTATATAATAGCGGCCACTTGTTATAAGATAGTCATTTCTTGTTAAGTGTAATTTTTAAATATTTTTTTTTTTTTACAACGATTAACATAGGCTACCATTGGGCCCTCCGTCTCATATGAGTCCAGTGGGCCAACAGCCAAGGGGGGATGTTCGGGATAGCTTAGACACCCCACTCACTCCTCACATTCGCAAAGTACAGAGATTGAGACAATCAAGGATCGAACCCTGATCACAACGTTGGCAAGCAAGTGGGATACCAATTGGTAGTTAAGTGCAATATATATAGTAATGGATCCAACACTTATTTTTATGCATAGTAGTCACCCCTTGTTATCTACAATATAATCATAAAATTGCTAACTCTATCATACCATTTGTATTGTCCTAGATTTTTGTATAGGAATATGGATTTATAATAGAAAACACCAAAGTCCTGGTCTCTATATATTATGTATGCATCAAATCTTATATCCGCTTCAACGTTTTTAATCACGCCATCCCTTCTTCATTATAAGAGTCATCATATCATCTGCAATTTGTCCCCTCCTTGTATTTATATTCCAATGTTGTTGTTTAGGAGGGTGGTCTTCTTCATCTTTTTATGTACATCATGTGTTAAACATATCTATTATACGCTCTAACTACAATAATTACACTTGAAATTTTTATTTATATGTTAGCCATGCATTTCTTATGATCATTTTATCACTAGTTTATTCTCGTACTCTTTCACAACTATTTTAATTTTTTTTCTTCATCTTTTTATACACATCATGTGTTAAACATATCTATTATACGCTCTAACTACAATAATTACACTTGAAATTTTTATTTATATGTTAGCCATGCATTTCTTATGATCATTTTATCACTAGTTTATTCTCGTACTCTTTCACAACTATTTTAATTTTTTTTCTTCATCTTTTTATACACATCATGTGTTAAACATATCTATTATACGCTCTAACTACAATAATTACACTTGAAATTTTTATTTATATGTTAGCCATGCATTTCTTATGATCATTTTATCACTAGTTTATTCTCGTACTCTTTCACAACTATTTTAATTTTTTTAAAAAAATTAAATATTATTAGTATAAAATTGAAAAAGTTATTTCATAGTCTAGAATAATTAATCTTTCTATGGTACATACTCGTGTATCTAATTATGTACATACTCATGTATCTAATTATGTATATACCTATATAAGAAGGTATGTACCATGCTAGAATACATACGTTTGTATCTAAGAATTTTTGGAACACAGTACAGACCCTCTTATATAGGTATCTACGTAGTTAGATACATGGGTATGTACCATAGAATTACTGACAATTTTGACTTACACTTTCCTTTAATTTCTTCTCATTCTGTTCATTATTTCATAATTCTTAAAGATAAATATTATTAATTCTCACTCATTTCCTTCTGTCTTGATCCTTAAAAATAGATTTTTCTCTTACGCTATTCCATTCATTCCCATTTCATTCCCCTTTTTTCGATTTCATCCGACTCATTCTCATTCTTTCTAACTCACACAAGAAAAATGCTAATTTTTACCCACTCCACTTGATTCGTACTAACTTAATTTCATTTGTTCTCATCTCATACCAACTTCATCCCTTTGAAAAGAACGGGCCCAGGGGGTAGGCACCTCTAACCTGCCAAAAGAATTAAAAAATAAAAAAATCAAGGCATTAGAATATTTGAAAAAAGAAAAAAGGAAATCCCTATTGGGTTATTTGGGTACATGGATCTTGACTCCAACAGAGCAAAATGGACAACGGAGCAAGGAAATTTGTCATTTAGTCTATCATCATCCAATCGTCTCTATCTTTTAAGCTCCCATGGAAACCAAATTCTATCAGGGGAAACCCAAAAAAAAAAAAAAAAAAAAAGAGCAAAAAGAGAAAGCAAGCATGGGCGATTACTCAAGAGCCCATATTTGCCAATGCTTAAGCCGCCTTTTGGCTCTCCGACCCACTTCAACGGTCACAATTTACGGTCAACGGCGCAAGAGTGGTCAACAGTTTGTTGAAGGGGTCTTGAAGCTTGTTCATCAGCTCTCCGAATTGAGTATTGTGCCCGGTAATGTTGTCGCCATCTGTGCATTCAACAGGTTTAATTTCGTTTCTGCTTTTAATTTTCATTGACCCATTTGCGTATCATGCTGAAGTTTCTAGCAATTTTGTAGTTTTCTGTAGTTTTGAATACGGGTTTCTGTAGTGTTGGAATGATAATTTAAAAGGCAAAAAGTAGTTTGCTGAATTGAAACGGTTGATTTTGAGCAACATGCTTGCTTGCTGGATGCATCAACTTGGATACTTGAGGAAGCATTTTACATTTGTTCTAAGAGAAATAGTTTTTTTTTTTTTTTTTTTTTTTTTGGGGGGGGGGGGGATGGGGGGTTTTTGCAAATAGTCTTCCTAACAGCTCATATCAACTGGTAAGACTGGGAGCAAGCATAATGGCAATGCACCCGGATGAGTATCTTCTCCTTTTACATCTTCATTCTCTCTAGACTGTCCAGTCAATATCCAAAAACACACTCTACAATGATAAAACTTGGAAAAATATTATTAATGCGCCATGAGAGCTATGCATAGAGAAAAAGAAAGGGGAGATGGAGAAAGTGAGTTTACTTGATTAAATTTCACCCAAGAACCAAAGAGTGAGGAGATTATTGGAGTAGCCCTTATCATGTGTAAATGCTTTCCGCGTTTGTAGGGTATCATCTTTGTAATGATACGCAAAGATAATACCCCATGTACTTCATGTCTTTATCTTCACCTTGCCGGGGTTTAGTTGTTTGCTTGAAAGCATTTTCACTTCCAAAGTGGTTGCTCAAGTATTGGTGCTTATGCTTCAATTTGAATTAGAAGATCCAAAAAAAGACATGAAAAATTGAAATGTTGTTGTTAACTCTCTCTGCGGCAATGACACTTTGGTCATTTGGTTGCTAGTGACTGGTACTTGGAATGGATGCTTGCTGTTGCATATCTTGGGGGAATACTTGCTCCTCTTAACTATCGCTGGGTATGTAGAATTCAATGGTTTTTTCCTTTATTTTATTCCTTTCCCCCTTGATAAATCATAATATTGGGGAGGGGAGATGGGAGGGAGGGAGGGAAGGCAGCCCATTAGGGGCTCCATCCCTGATGGTTATATAATAGTTCCGGATTTAAACCTGATACCTCCTTGTTGTAAGATGGATCTAATCCCAGATTCTCAGTAGATGACTTCCTTGGGAGTTACTCCTCATCTTAATTCATCATACTAGCAGCTATTTAAGCTACTGATACTGTTTCGCCTACTTTACTAAGAAAGTGAACACCCTTCGATTAAATTAGTGCATGGAATTTAGAAATTTGACATAACCTATCCTTTTGTCTCTATGCGTCTTTCTTGCTTGCAGAGGGTATGAGGGTGTACTTCTGCATCTTCTATTTCTTATTTGTTTTGTCCATTAGGTTACACACAATGATTCAAGCCAAAGAGTACCGATGTGGAAAACTCAAGTTCTTGAACTTGGACTTGAATTGATCTCTGCATATATTAATGGCTCATGTGGCATTTACGTGCATCAGCATCTTTGTTCTCATAGTGAACATGGAATAAAATCCATTACGTGGAATATATAGCATTGTTTAATAAGATAGCAACTTAAACCTGCAGAGCTTTGAAGAGTCAAGAATAGCACTGGAAGCTGTGAGGCCGGCTCTGATAGTCACTGATGACTGCTGCACATGGTTGTTAGAATTGCGAAATATTACCATGTTTTCTCCAAGGTGGCATGTAACTGTTGATTCATTCTCCTCAACATCGAACAGTATGGAGAATGGTATGCAATTTTCTTCAAATCAAACATTGACGTAAGGATTCGGGAGTTGTAATCTTGGTGTAGAAGTGCAGTATACGTGGGCCTAACGTATTTGATTTGTAATTCTCCAGAATCATATGCAAAAACATGTGATATGCCTTACACGAAGCATTTGTCCATCAAATACTGCTGGGCACCTGAGGATGTGGCTATTGTATGCTTCACTTCAGGTACCAAATGTGAGGACATTCTAATGTACTAAAACATATAACCATGGCAAATTGTGAAAGTTCAATAGATAGATTGAAGTTAGTTCCTGAGAAATCCTCAAGTGAATTATGTGAATATTGTGAGTATTGATGAAAGGTGCTTACATATGGGACATGTTCTTCTGTTTCACAAATTTGGGACTTTTAAAATATGCAAGGAGTGACACTGTCAATCTAACAAAGAAAATAGGAGCAAAATTCTAAGCTAGTAACCCATTGGTTTACCAACATTTCATGCTGCTATTATAGCATCTTCTATTTTCATAAGTCATAAGGAGAATTTTGGTTTTCATCTCCTATTGTTGTGGCCTTGTGGGTCTCTTGGATGCATATGAGTTGGCTTTTGAGTAATAGGGAGAAGGTACCTTTGTTATTGAACTTATTTTCTTTTTTTAATTTTCCATTAATTGATGTATCTAGTTTGAGAGAAATCATTGTCCTTAAGCATTTGAGTTATGGGAGGGTCTGATGTATCATTATACAGAGATCCAACTCCTGCGAGAAGTAGATTGACATGCCTTCTTGCTTATATGATTTAGTACTTTATTTTGATGTTTTCTTATATATAGGAACTACTGGCAGGCCAAAAGGAGTTACCCTTAGTCACTCAGCTCTAATTGTGCAGTCCCTTGCAAAAATTGCCGTTGTGGGGTATACAGAGGATGATGTATGTCTTCTTGTGCAGCTTGATTTTTTTTTTTGGGGGGGGGGGGGGGGGGGTTTGATATCAAAAGTTAACGTATGGGTTGTATGAATAGATTGCAGCTCCAAGTTATCAGAATTGTTGAAGCATTCTATTTTGTAGACCACTTGAAAGGACTGATTAACATATTCTTCTTTTGTTAGGTTTATTTGCACACTGCTCCAATGTGCCACATTGGTGGGATATCATCGGGTTTAGCTATGTTAATGGCAGGAGGTTGTCATGTATTGATACCCAAGTTTGAAGCTAAATTGGCCGCGCAAGTCATAGATGAGAACAATGTGACGTCACTTATCACTGTTCCAGCAATAATGGCTGATCTAGTCTCTGCTTTCAGGTACCCAAAATTGTATGTCTTCATCATTATGCCCCTCAGTTGAGTTCACGTGTCCACCTGATAGTTGTTGTAAATAAAGAATTTCCAAATACAGGAGAATAATGAAGGTGGTCTGTATGGGGCTTCTTTTATATATTTATTTATTGTGGTTGGCTAGTTATTGCTATCTTTCTGATTCCAGGTTAAAAGAATCTGGGAAATTTGGACAGAGTTTGAAGAAGATATTGAATGGCGGAGGGAGTCTCACAACTCAGCTTATTGAAGATGCCACAAAATGTTTCCCAAGAGCCATGCTGTTCTCTGCTTATGGTATTCTTTCTTTCCTGTCTAGATTTTAAAAGACATCTCTAGCAGAACCTCACCCATCTGCAAGAAGGGAACAGGTCTAATATGCACTCAGTAGTTGCTGCTGCTGCTTTCATGTATGTTATGTGCTTGTTTAGGCTACCTCAAGACAGCTGGCATGCTTGACATGTTCACTGAAGTATTCTATGTAAATTTTATATATCATACTTGATCATGAGTTCTTGTGTTATTTTATATATAAACTGGGTAGCAATACCTTGTCTTCATCGCCTTCTATCCTTCTATTACAAATGATAAGCATTTTTTGTAATGGATAGAGAACTAACAGATAGAGACGGTCTTTTTTTTGGGGGGGGGAGGGGGGGAGAAGTTAAATATTCTTGATTACTACTTGGCAAACTACCCATAGAGTGGCTTATAGCCTACAGAGCTCTGTGTGATGAAATATCCCTTTCCACAGATACTGTTTTGGATGGGAGAATTTGCATTCTGGTTACTAGAGTGGAATCTCTGTAATACCTTTGATGACAATAACAGCTTGCTTTTTTTTTGGGGGGGGGGGGGGTAAGTAATCAAAGATGTGTATTAAAAGGACACCAAGGGGATGTCACCCATGTACAAAAGGGGCACTACAAAAACATTGTGCCCTTAAGCTCTCATCCATTATGCAATCGATAAAAGCCAAAAAATATAACTGTTTGTCACCACTAAGCCCCACACTCCAACTATACAACAACCTCAAAAAATAGAGCTTGAAATCTTGAAATGATAAGATTTTGCCCTCGAAAATACGCGATTCCTCTCTTTCCAAGTAGCCCACCAAATAGCCAAAGGAATCATGTTCCAAACTCCAAGGACCCAGCTCTTCTTCATCCTTCTCCTCCAAGCCACCACTACATCTCTCACATTAGAAGGTTGAACCCAACTAATCCCCATAAGCGAGAGAGATAAATCCCAAAGTGAAGAAACCGACCGACAATGTACCAGAAGATGATCCACAGTTTCTTCCTCCTCCAAACACATGGAGCATCTACTTGGACCTCTAAAATTTCTTCTCTTAAGCATGTCGTCCGTGGGAATCTTGCCTAAGGTGGCTGCCCAAGCAAAGAAACACACTTTTGTGGGAGCTTTATACTTCCAAATAGACTTGGCAAGACAATCACAACCGTCCAAGTCTTCAAATTCTGTGGAACAAAAGCCCTTGACAGTAAAGGAACCCTTAAAGTTAAGTGGCCACACAATCTCATCATTACCTTGGGACAGAACCTTTTTGTCAGCAAGTACGGCTAACAAATTGCAAACACTATCCTCTTCCCAATTATTAAGGCTCCTTACAAAAGTCAAATCCCAATGGCTCACGTCACCATTCCAAGAAACAACTTGTTTAACCATGGCATACTTTAGACGAGCCATCCTAAAAAGATCGGGAAGTAACAGCTTACTTAACTATGAGCAGTGACTGATGTCTTTGTGTACTGTTTCTGTTGCTACATATGTTAATCCTTTTTTTATTTATTTACTGGCCCCTACCTGATATGAGAAGGAAAGGCTAGTTTTCTGTCCTTTTTTTTGGGGGGGGGGGGGGGGTTGTGTTCTGGCTCCCTGCCACCATAGGGGAGGTGGGGTGGGGAACAATCAGGCTGGACCAGAACCCAGCCCATGGTGTGGCTAATTTGCTTCTGTTGTGGACATTCTTCCTGCCTTGATGTCTCCTTGTAAAATTTATTCTTGATTTCTTGTTTCTGGTATTGACTATAGGTATGACAGAGACATGTTCGTCTTTAACCTTCATCACCCTCTATGATCCAACCATCAAAAGCCCAGATTTGCACTTTGAGAAAATAGGTGGGAAATTATGCAGTTCTGAGCAACAAATAGGGGGCATATGTGTTGGCAAGCCTGCTCCTCATGTGGAGATGATGAGTTCAAGTGAAGACTCTTCCCTTACAGGAAGAATCATGACTCGCGGACCCCATGTTATGATTCGGTATTGGGGTCAAACAAGTACCAAAGTTGTAGATTCTAGTGAACAATGGTTTGACACAGGTGATATTGGGCAGATCGATGCCTATGGAAATTTGTGGCTTGTTGGACGTAGAAATGGTCACATCAAAAGTGGAGGAGAAAATGTCTATCCGGAAGAGGTGGGAAAATTGTTTGCCTTGTATTATCTTTTTGGCTTAGGAGACTCTTAAGTGTGGTGGGCACTTCGTACTGGTATTTTTATTTGTAATGTTCGAACTTTTTTTCATCACTCTTTCTAAATAAGTGTTCTCTTTGGTCCATTTGGCAGTACTAGTATCTTTGTTTCTCAGAAACAAGGGTAAAAGTACATGCAGCTAGACCTAAGACCTCCCGAGCCTCATGCAGGATTTATATTGGGTATTCGTAGCCATTTTCCTTGTATTCTTTATGTTATTGCAGTCTTTTGATTACCTTTGGGTTTCTATTCTTCCTACTCTACCATAAGTAGCTTTGTGATGTCTGTTGCTCTGTTAATTCAATTTTTGGTTTGCATTGATATAGGTGGAGGCCATCTTGTCAGAACATCCTGGAATTTCAGCTGTGGTGATTGTTGGACTCCCGCAAATGCGTTTAGGTGAAATGGTTGTTGCTTGTGTTCGAATTAGAGAGAGCTGGATATGGGATGATATAAATGGTGGTGAAATGCCAGGCAAAAGCAAATGCCACTTGTCTGGCGAAGTGCTCAAGCAGTATTGCCGTGAAAAGAGTCTAACAGGGTATGTTTCTGACCTCCATCCCCCCCCCCCCAAAAAAACAAAAAAACCCCTTAAGAAATGGCGTGTATGCGTGGACCTAGCCAATGACTTCTTAGGGTTGGATTAAATTTTATTCAGATTAGAAACAGTTCCATGGAATTTATCGGTCAGATTTTGAGTTCAAGAGATTGTTCATGTTAAGGTCAATATCGAGTTATCATTTTATCCAAGAAAACACAATCAATATTAATTAAGCAAATTTTGGGTAATGATGGTTTGCTGACATGTTTTGGTCAAGAAATGAGGTCCCCTTATTCCGAGCTCGGGGTTCAGTCAAGTTTAGTGTTGTATAAATCGAACAATCAGATACAAGTCAGTTCCACCACGTCCATTGGAGGTCTGTATGCATGGGGATTAGGCAGTAGATACCACTATGGGGAGAATCTTTATGGTTTTGACTTGAGTGGTATTGTGTGCATGCAGGTTCAAGATTCCAAAAACTTTTGTAGTTTGGAAGAAGCCCTTTCCCCTCACAAGCACAGGAAAATTGAAAAGGGAGGAAGTGAAGAGGGAAATTATGTCTACGTTGCATCTACATCCTTTGCTTAGCTGTCTTTGAAGGAGACATAGCTCTCATTGTTAGTTCATATTCTTTTTGATACACTTCAAGGCACTTTTCCAGATTGTTTTTCCCCATCAATATTATAAAAGAAAATGTCCCCATCAAGCCATTGTATTCTGGATAGAACAGATGTGATGATGGGAAATTCCAGCAGAATCTATTCAGAAAAATAGAAACAGTAAAAAAAAATTCATTGCAGTTTCAAATTCGGATGGAAAATCTGATTTTGACAATGCATTTTCCATTGGAACAAGATTTATTTCATCTTATGAATGAGATTTATTTCTCCTTTCTCCATCTCAGACAAGAACAAACCTTTTCTGCAACCGAAACCTCAAATTTGGAGAAACCAGAAAAAAGCGAGTTTTTTTTCAGGTTTTGGACTTGACTTTTCTATGATAAGGAAAATTGAAGTTGAAAGAAAAGAAGAGCACCATAAGACCAAATTCTGAAGAGCTAAACCATCTATTTGAGAAGGCAGCACAAGCTTTCAGTAAGGCTGACATGCATAATACTAATACAGGCCCAATAAATCAAAGTGGCTTCATACAAACGTACACTACAAAAATGTCAAATTAACCAGCATGACTTATGCTTCCCAAAAAAATTGCCACAGAAAATACAAATTTCTTATAAAATTGTGATTTTGGCCTATCATGTATTGCAGGCATCAGAAACAATTCCACGAATGAATTTGAGAATTCTAAGAACTATCAAACTACAAACACATTTGTCGGAGCTCTTTGGCAGCAACTAGTTTACCATCAACTAAGCCAAGTACTCCCCGCTGAACTGCATCATCCACGCCGATGGCCTAGGTCGAATCACACAAAAATGTTCCACACTCAGAGTAAAAATAACATCAAAAGTTAAAAAAATTCTGTATGAGTGTGTCATAAAATAAAGATATGTACATCATTGAAAATGTTTTTGAACGATGTTATTTATTACCATCATATGTAGTATCAAGCAGTGTACGGAACAACCTTCATCTCATCTGTAGATTGATTGCTTTCTTCCTTGGTCTCATCTTTAGATTCACTTTCACTTTCTTTCAGCTGCTTAGTCTCATCAGCAGATTGCTCCTCCTTATTTGCAGATTGATGGCTTTCTTCCAGCTTCACATCATCACTTTAACAAGCAAACCACACAACAAGAACCATATACAGATCAGAAGACCCAGTGAAGGAACACTAAGTATTGGATGAGTTCATCCACATATAAATGGAAGCACAGTTGGAGGAAGTATTGAAAGTATATGTAAGCAAACCTCTGTTAGGCAAACAAGCTGACCCATCAAATGCTCCCAGGTTCACTTTTCCTACGAAGTGAACACCTTAAACACTACCTCTGAACACTTCAAACTTCTTTTCTAAGCCAATAATACACATTGTCCACAAAGATGGATGAGTCTAACACCGACAACCACGTCGTACATTTGATGTTCTGACAAGGTCTGGTGAAGCCGCGAAGTCCAAGCCATATCAAAGGCTAATACTAACTGCTCTGGATTATGGGAAGATGCTTGAACAAATATCTATATCTTATGCCACTCAAGTGACTCAACCTTATAGTGGGACACCAATTAGAGTTCAAAAACAAATCATAAAATGCCATCAAGTAATTGAACAAACTCTTGAAGTCAAGTACACATTGCGATGCTATATGCTATTACCTATTTCAAAGTGGACATCAGAATCATGCAACATTCATGCTCTCTCTTCAATCTAAGAAATAGATATCCTCAAGATATTAAGCTTCACAATGTCATGTCATGTTATGGTTGCTCTCTAAATAGAGCCGACAACACATCATAGTGTGGATCATGCCACTCCAGCATTTCTGATCTAGACTAGATGCAGAGAAGAGGTGCAAGATCTTGTTTTCTATATTGAGCCATTTCCCCAATATAACAAGGCTCCCTTCAACCAATACAGGTATAAAATTGTAGCAAGCGGACATCATAAAACCTAAGTACCTAACCACTACCACCATGGATTCAAAATGTGGCCGAACCACGACAAAACGGCCGCATGAGAAAGGTTTTGGGGTTGGGCGAACCCGTTTTCATGCCGTGATAGCCGCGAAATGGAACGTGATTGCCGTATTAAAGTGATTTTTCCGCATCGCTAACAAAACCGAAATCGCGACCGAAACCAATAACTAAAAACAAGTTGCATAGAAACATTAAGATCAAAATTGCATCCAAATATCCAATTCTTTGGGATTTTAACACACACACACACACACACACACAAATAGCAAGATTTCGACTTGAACTGATAGTCAATCACATAAATCAACAACACAATTGCCCAAAATAAAATCTTGCAACATCCATAACACAAAAGATGCAACCATAACACCAATAACTAAAAAGAACTATTCACATTCAACGAAACACGTGCACACTTAGCAAGATTCCAACTTGAACCCATAGACATTCGCATTACAAAAACTCAATTGCCCAAATAGAATACCCCAAAAGAATGCCAAATTGCAATTTCTCTCACCTTGAAGTATCCATACGAGTACTCTTCAAATTCTTCTGCTCAAGCAAGAAAGTCTTGGTGATCAAATTACAGAACAAGTACACAAACTGAACAGAATCATTACACGGAATCGGGTACGTAATCTTCTCAAAAACATCACTGGGCACACTCGAATCAACCAACCCAACGATGGGTATCTGAAGCCTAGCAGCTTCATTAATAACCGACGATTTTCTCTCAGTATCCACAATCACAACACAATCAGGAGGATGAACAGGCCCAAAACACAACTTCTTATTCCTCGATTTGAACTTCTTAGGGCTAGCACTGTTAGTAAGAAAACCCCCCAATCGCCAATACTGGTTGGTCTTGGCAGTGAAGGATCCATACCCAATTTTCTGGGTCATATGATCGAAGATGTCGTCGAAAAGAGGGTTGGTGTTGACGAAGAGGAAGCGGGCATTGCGGCGAGCAAGGTGAGAAATGAAATCGAGGGCATTGCGGAGTGAAATTAGGGTTTTGTCGGAGTCGATGATAGCCATGGCGTTTCGACTGCCATAGATGAAGGGCTTGAAATGGTGGGTTGCTAGACGACGACCCAGATGAGCGTTTGTGCTCAGAAGCTTCTGGATTACCACTGAGTGGATCGTCATGGCCACCCCTTCCACTGAGTGAGTATGAGCTTTCTGGGTTCTGGAGGACGACGATGGGGAAATGGCAAGGGTTTTAGGCTTTTTTTCCCCCTTTTTTTGGGGGGGGGGGGGGGGTTGGGTCTCTTTAATTTATGATTTTGTTCATGTTCTAAAGGTCTGATTGTATGACAAAAAATTGCACACAGAATAATTTTTTTAAAAAAAGAAGAATATTGGAAATTATTTATTAGTAGTAGAAAAATATGGTGAACTTTTACTTAAATGGTGATTGTTTCTTCTTTTTTTTTCACAATACTAAGGTCAATTTTGCTTTTTAAAAACACAATTCGGGTATTGAAACTCCCTCTTATTTTTGGTAGAGCTACTAGAAGAGGATATCTTGAAAATAATACTTTCAGTATCAATATTCTATAACCTAGAATTGTACCCAAATTTTTTTTAAAAAAAAAATTCATAATCTAGAAGCCCTGTTAAGTTAGACACATTAAAACATTTTGAAAATTTTTTTTGGTCCATTCAAAACTCATAGCCTAAGTATTATCAATATTAGAAGTTTGCTTCACTCGTTTAACAAAAGTCAATCTCATACAGTCATATGAGCGGTTTTCACATTGGAGACTCATTTCATTCCTCCCCACCAAAGAAAAGGGCAAAAAAAAAAAAAACCCTCTCTTAAGATAATAGTTTCAGGAAGGACTGATCTAGAAAGAATCCAAAATATAGTCCCTTAACACTCTTACTTATGGATCTTAGTTTATTTCCCCCCCCCCCCCCCCCAAAAAAAAAAGAAATGTAGCAATGATTATTTAAATAAGAATTTCCCTTGTTAGGTTGGCTAGAGATAGTAATGTCCCTCCAAAATTTGTTATAATGTTGGGCATAATTGCGGCCCACGAAAATTACTTCGATGATACAATCCATAAACCACCATAGAACAGAGAGAAGTGCAAGACAAACCACAGTTACATCCGCAACCAAATAGAACAACTTGACTGCTTCATTTCAGGTTTAGGGAAAATTTTTGAGCAAAAACAAATGCCAGGGCCACTTAATACTAAAATACTCCGAGAAAAAAAGTTCCGAGCAAATGGAACTTCAGAAATTTATAATCATCAAGATCGCAACAGTACCAAATTCTTCCAGCAAAGCCAACTGTGCAGAAGTTCGAATGTATCATCTCATAAGAGACTCCATCTGGATAAAAATGCTAGCTTAGTGTTCCCATGCTAAGGCAGACGGGTCTTCCAAATTGTCACATGAACTTGAGATGTTTCCAGTCTTGCTGTGCTTGAATGTGCCATATTGCATCTTATCTTGATCCCCTCAATTTAGAGATGATTTTTTCCCTTTTCTGAACTCTTTCGGGTGGAATGAAGGCACAAAGGCTGCTTAGAGATGATTTTTTTCTGCTTTTCTGAACTCTTTCTAGTGCGAATGAAGGCACAAAGGCTGATGCAAGCAGAATTCAAACCTAAGCCTCTGATCCAAACTTACAGAGACTTAACCAACTGTAACATTTTACACTAACTATGAAACAGTGCTTCTGAGTAAAGAAAGCACAATAACTGCCATCAAACTTAAGATAATGGCTGCATGGAACTGCTATTCCCACATGTAGCACCACATGATGAAACGAGAGCAAAAACTTAAAGGGATGCTGAGCTGTTAGAATGCGTTCTCCTGAGGCCGTGCCTTCTCCTTGGACAAAAACCTCCTATGGATTGAAGCAATCCTCCAGCAGACAGCTTCTACCTGGATTGACACAGAGTCTTGGAGCACAGGTGTCACCGTCACTCCGTCAGAAAAGCACTGTCAGATTACCAAAATGGTACAATGATCAGAGTGGCCATGTCTGACAAGAATCTCACTGCGTTATAGCACAAAATTACTAAGAGATATATGAACCAAGCACGAAAATATCCCAGAATTGGCAAAGAATATATGTGCATAATTGACATTATCATAAACACCACCACTACATAATGTGCGTCCTGTCAAAGCAGCACCAAAGGAGATCTAGATGCAACCTTATCCTTCACTAGTACAGAAGCTATTCTTCTTTACTTACCCCATCCCCAATCGCATTTCAGCAGTAGTAAAGCCATTTCAGTAGACTTGAAAAATGAACCTGGTTCATCGTCTGACAAAGGCTGCAGATCATGGTGCCTGGTAGCAGCAGACTGAATCCTGCCTTGACTTGCTCGGCAAGATGCTTAGTGAGTGCTTATAGTCGAAACGAAGGCGTAGCACCAAACAGGGGAACGTAAAGCAGGCTCCATGTTCAGATTTGGCCCCATGAAGAGAACTTAACTGCAGACCATTGCAAAGTCAGAGCAGGGAAAAAAGATAAGAATACACTTGTGAGCCTTCATTCTTTTTTTTTTTTTTTAGGGTGGTGATTGCGGGCCAGTTGCCCAGTAGCCCATTTCATTTCCCCATTAGCAACACCACCAACTGAAATGATAAACCTGACATCCAAAAATGTGCTTGAGAACCTGTTTTTCCACAGACACATACATTGAATGGTGGAATTCCATTGTTTCCACTCCCAAGATATATGATTTGGCCAAGCAACCATATGAAGAGACATTGCAAATGTGCAATAAGGAAAGCATGTCTCTCGAACCCATCCAATGCTCACACTGGTTGTCACAAGACCTGCACACCCACTAATGGAGATTAACAATGAAGGATAGATGCTATGATCTAGCAAACATGTTCAGTCTTGGAAAGTTGTTGCATCTTGTTAGTTTAGGGCTTGTTCTTTTCGTGGGTAAATTACGGTAGGTAAAAGGGTGAAATGGGTTAGAGTAGGTTGAAGTGGGTTAAAGTAGGTTGAAGTGGCTTGAAGTAGGTTGGAGTGGGTTGAATTTTTTTTATGTGATAAATTGAACTTGGTTAAAATAGTAGAAGTGGGTTGAAGTGGGTTGAAGTGGGCTGAAGTAGATTGAAGTAGCTTGAAGTGGGTTGAGGTTGGTATTTTGGAATTTACCAACAAAAAGAACAGGGCCTTACTATCAATTTTCCAAGTTTTTAGGCTACTATAAATAATCTTTTCATCTAACACATTGTTAAGAATTGATGATTGATTTAACAAATTACATGAATTCACAACTCAGAGCATCCCAGTCTTCCTCATCTGCCTAACGAAAACAGTCAAAGGAAAGGGGAGGGAGGAACAAAATTCTATAAAAGCACATGGAAAAAGGGGAGGGAGGAACAGAATGTTTATGACATGCCAGCAGTCTTTGACTACGAAGTAATGCAAGTTATATATGATCACTAACCAGCTCTCTTGATATTAAACCACAGATTGAGCCAACAAAATTTTCTTCATTTTGTGCTGTGTGTATCCACTATTCCCTTCAAACTTGGATGCCACCCATATCTCTTCCAACTGTTAGATAGTCACCCCTCAAATAGGAACTCCATTTAATACGGATGAGAATGCACGTGAGGCTCGAGAGTATAGGTGACCAAAAACATCATTTCACACCTAGGATAGCCGTCAAATAAAGTTGATTAAACCCAGACAACCACAACCTTAATCATGGACATAAATAAGGGAAAAGAAACATTATTTACCACAGCAACACAGCAAGATCATCTTGTTTTCCCCCCCTCTGGTCAAACAAAACCCTGAACCAAAGAACTTTAAGAAAGCACAAAGTCCAAAACATACCCACTGCAAAAAAGCATCTGCCTGGATTTCGTCCAAACCATGTAACCCAATCTGTGTCAGATTTCAGGTTATTTTTGTTTGTAAGCAAGCGTCGTAACAAACAAGTTGGTTAAAATAGTAATTAAGAAAAAGCATTCTTCTGTTTTTCACAGTCAATGCAGTAAAGGAACAAAAAGGATTCAGCATAACTGAGGCCTACCAGATCAGGAGCAATATGCTGCTTGCTATTCTCGCCGGAGCATCACCTTCCAATTGCCCAACCTGCAATCGCCCGTAAGATGAAATCAGTAATTTTTTATTTTTTATTTTGACATAACACTCCACACAAAAATTATTGAGCAACAATTCTTTCAAATACAGGGGGCTAAGAGACAATAACTAAACAAACTACCACATAACTCCTCCATAACAACATTTTCAACTTGTTCAAGAAAAAGACCTGGTGAATTTGCAGGTTCATGAGGGTCACTGGCACTCCAAAGGAAAAGATGGCAATATAACAATGTATCCTAAAAAGGGAAAAATTACCAAAAGCTCAGTTCACCAACACAAGAGTGCAAATTTAACACTTCAAATACTACAATAAAAAAGCAAGCCCGATATGAGTGCCATTCTTAGACTTTGGACACAACACCAAACATAACATCAATCATCAAACTAAATTTGAGACAGAATAGCATATAATATCAAAGAAATTAGAACAAAAAGATAAACATAAACTACTATAGAGAGAAACTGAAAGTTTTTGGGAAAACGAGGCAGCAAATTTTCAATAATAAACATACAAAACTAAGTCATAAAGAAAAATAAGTAAATGGAACAGTGAGGAACATTTACCATGATGACATGATCAAAGGAACGATTTTCAAGTATCTTCAATATGATCTTCACTGTAAAGTTCATTCGAGAGTCTCGTTCCAATAGGCCTTTCACCTGACCTTCCAAGACCCGGAACAAACCCTTTCTCATTCATTTCTTTCAACAATTTCATAGCCTCAGTCCGATATTGCCGTTTTAAAACCTTATCAAGCTCCGCCTGCTTAGACAAAATGCGCCATCCACATATGAGTATCTCATATGTTGATGAATTAGGTGGCACGCCCCTCAATTGCATCTCGTTCATAAGTTCTCGAGCTTGGTTCATCTTTCCCAACTTGGCAAATTGGTGAATAAGCGTATTGTACACACCTGTTGTGGGGACAAAGCCTTTGCATACCATTTCACAGTAAAGCCTGACAGATTCCTTTATATTTCCCACCTTTGCATAAGCAGAAACTAAAATATTATAAGTTACAACAGTAGGAGCAATTCCTCTTCTTTTCATTTCATCAACTAGTCTAGCTGCCTCCCCCATCCAACCCACTTTAGAAAGACCACTGAGCAGGGTATTGTAAGTAACTACAGTTGGAGGCAAGCCGTCCCTCAAAGACTGGGAGTATGTTGCAAATGCCTTCTTTATATGGAGACTCTTGCAATAACCAAATATAAAGCTGTTATAAGTGTCAATATCAGCAGAAATGCCTCTGTTTAACATGTTGTTTAAAACAGTAGAAGCCTTTCTGGTCATTCCCAGGCTGCATAAGATACTGATGAGATTGTTGTAGCTTGTGCAATCCACCTCAAGGCCCATTGCCACAAGCTGCTCATGAAGCTGCAAAATTATTTCTGCTCTTTTAAACACTGAAGCTGCATTGAGGACAGTTTTTTGCATAGCTGGTGTTGGCCGAAGCCCCATCACAGACATTTCATTCAACAAAATCATCATATCATCCAACTTACCAGCTTTACATAACCCCTTGATGAGAATACCAAAAGTAATGTGATTAGGAATTAGCCCACAGCCCTTCATCTCATTCCAAAGTCTAAGAGCATCGACCACCCTACCATTCTTGCAATAGGCATGAATCATGATGTTGTATGTGGCTGAGTCCGCAACCAAATTTAGCTGTCTCATTCCGCCGTAAACAGACTCTGGTTCATATCTTCCAACCTTCAGAAGCCCACTCACTAAAACATTAAATGCAACAATATCAAACCCTAGACCTTTTTCAGTTAATTCTTGGGCGAGGTTGAGAGCTGCAGACACATTCCCAATCTTAAAGTAACCATCCATCAGATTTGTGTAATTAACACGGTCCAGAGATATATCCCTTGACATAACATCCTTAATCAGCTTCATTGCCTCTTCCATCCTTTGGTCTCTTTTGTACATATTCACGAAAGCATCAATTATGAAATTATTTTCATCTAAACCTTGCAATTTCATTTCCTTATAAATGTCCAAGGCAAGTTCTTGCTTCCCTGCAAGAAAACACCCATGCATTAATGTGCCATATGTCACAGAATTAGGCATCACATTTTGATGAACCATCTTCCTCATTAGACTAAAAGCCTCATCAAGCTTTCCTTCCTTAACATAACCATTTATCATAGCTGAATAAGTGATGACATTGGTGGGAAAACCTCTAACCTCCATCTCTTCCAAAACAGCTTCAGCGCCCTTCATATCCCCTAACTTGCTACGACCATGAAGCAGTGCAGAATATGTAATATGATTGGGTGTTATGTTATGCTTTAAAAGAATTTCAAACATATCTTCAGCCTCTTGTGGCTTTCCAGTCTTAAATAGTCCATGCATCATACCAGTATACAATACAACATCCAAAAGAAGCCCACGTACCACCATTTGACTAAGATAAGCAAAAGCTCCAATCTGATTCCTATCTTTAAACAATGAATCAATTAGCGTGGAGAAAGCCACATGATTAGGTTGAATACCCACTTGCTTCATCTGATTCAAGAGAGCCTGTGCCTCAGCTAGCCTTCCACTCTTGCAAAAGCCACTTATAAGGGAAGTATATGTGATCAAATCTGGGAAGATTCCACAAGTAATCATGTCCTGATATAGACCCAGTGCTTCCTCTATTGCTTGTTGTTTGCAGTAAGCAGCAATCAAAGTTGTATACGTAGTCACGTTCGGGTGCACATCCGAATCGATTGCAACACTTGCTTTCTTTGCATCACCCTCGGTTGGTTCTGCGTCTAAGACAGGCACTTCATCCATACGTGAATCCATTAACCTAATCATAGTATTTTTCGCCTCAGAAAATTCCCCAATTCTGCAGAATCCATTAATTATGATATTATAAGTAATGATGTCAGGTAACAAACCCACCTTCTGCATACTTTCCATTGCTTGGAGAGCACTATTCATAAGACCAGCCTTGCAATAGCCATGAATCAGGGTATTAAAACTCACAACATCAGGAAGATCATCAAGAGCTTTAGTACTATAGCTGATCAATGCATTCAGTATTGATTCCGCATATCCTAGCCGTCCGACATCAACAAAAGCCTTGATCAAAATATTAATAGTGTAACTATCAGTAGGAATTCCCTTCTTAATCATGTAAGACATGCATCCCAAGGCCTGCTCTGGCAAAGTTTGCATGCAGAACCCCACCATTAGAGTGTTATAGGTGACTGTGTCAACTTCATCAAGGGTCCCAACAAAGCTCAGAGCACAATCCAGCATACCCAATTTGCACAAAGAGTGAATTAAAATGTTGTGAGTAGAGACATTAGGAGATACACCACAAGCCAGCATCTCTGAATAGACAAGCCACACCTGAAATACGAAACAATGGCCAAATTCAAAGAGGGATTCAAAGTGCAAATGCGCATGAAGTGTGGGGAAAAAAAAAATGTAATGAAATATGCCATAGTGCATAATGATGATCCCACAATATAGAATCTTCTACCCTACAAAGCCCAGGGCAGGTTTAACGCCTCATTCAATGTATCCACTAGATAATTTTTTCCTAGGGGCAGTAAGACCTCATTAGCCCCTTCGACATTTATCTTAACACCCCTCCCCCCCCCCCCCCCCCAAAAAAAAGGAATCTCAAGAAGGGTTCGGGAGAGAGGTTGGATTGTAGCTGGGAGTAAGCAAAATTTGATGAACATAGAATCAGGTCAGACACAAATTTTATCCATTAACACTAGCGCAGAGCTTCATTTGAGGACAATTTTCACCTGTTACAAATTAGTACCCCTAGTTCACCTTTACCTCCTCTTCTCCAATCTGTTAATACTCTGAATAAACTGTTCTTTCCTCCTACCCAACCTTTGTACCCTACCCTTTTGACACTTTGGACTCCCAAGGGAGCACTAACAAAATGGGGATAATATGTAATTTGTACAATACAAGATAGCTAAACCATCAACAAAGCACTTAAAATATCCAATTTGTATGAAAAAAGCGAAATAACATATACCAGGCAACCAAGCACATATGGACCCCAGAAAGTACCATTTTGGAACAGACGTTCATACCTCAGAAGCCAAACCAAAACTGCTAAATCCGCACAAGAGACGATTCCATGAGTGCAAATCCGCTGGAAAAATCGCATTTCTTTGCATGAAGGCAAATGCTTCAGAAGCTCGGGAAGGGTGGCCACAAGATAAGAATACATGAATGAGGGAGCAGAAAAAGGATGCATAGAGATCACTCTTTGAGGGAGGAATATAGAAATTAGTTATAGGCTGTAGACAGACATCGTGGTGGTATAGAGATTTGATTGGAATTGAAATAGGAATAGCAAGTGAAGAATATGGTGCATAGAAACTCCTAGTACTTCGCTTTGCAAATTGAATAAGTACATTATTGATCATTGCTTCAAATTGATTGACGTCTTCTTCAGACATCCATTAATCGCTCCCAATGATGATTTCATAGTAGATGAAACGAATAAACATTCAGGGAATCCACATACCCTACATTAAACAAGAAAATCATCAAAATACCCTCAAATTCAATAACCCATTTCGATAATGAAAATTGCACAAACTGGGCAGTTATTCATTAATCAAACGTATACAGTACCCCTGAAACTCAAATTGCAGAATAGAAATTCGCCAAAGGTAAAGTTTTCAATGTCAGCATTGGATTCGACGCAATTGGGGAATATTCAATTCGGGGATTGGGATTTTCGACATTGAGAAACAAAACTAGGAAAATTGCTGAAAAACTCAGAAATCAAATCACATACCCCGAATTACTTGACGGCGCTGAGATGAGAGAGAAAATACAGGAAAAGTGGGGAAATGGAATCTGGACTGAAGAAGAGAGGGAGACATAGGAGCTGAGGAACTGAAAAGTTGGCAGCCAGTGCTACCGCCATGGCAGCATAGAAAACCCCTTGAGCTTGAGGCAGGGTTTAACAGTTGACTTCATGTGGCTCCTCTTCATGATGTAGAATGCATGTTTTTTTTCACTTTGATTTTTTCAGTTGTCAACTGCTTGAGTCATCTTATTTGAATTAAATGGATCTCATTTGAAACAAATTAAACCGCACTTATTTCAATTAAAACCGTCAGACAGAATTAGCTGAAAGTGAAGTAACAAATTGATATTTAGATTTTGCATACTTTTAGTGTCGGCTAGTCGATCATTTTGGCACAACTCAAGTCTTGAAAGAGGCATGTAGTACTAAATTTTTTTTTAACTTAGTGTAGAGCCATTTTAGACAAATAGAAGTTATCTGGGGGAGGTCAAAAATCATATATTGAACTAATTAATGACTAAATTGATATAATGAGATGAAATGGTTACGTTTACAAACATAAACAACTAAGTTATTTTATTTTTTTCCGTACGAGTAAGACGCAAAATTCGATAAAGTAAGATTCGAACTCGGATCTTCAGTAACATTTTCAGAAACTTTACTTACAATAATAACTGACTGACATCCATAAAAATAGCTTGAGTTAGTGACCCACAAAACCACACCCAACTCCTTGGATTGAGTTTGATGAGGTCTACTCACTTCAACTTTCAATTGGATCTTTCCATTTATTTCACTATATAGTAATCTTGTTGTGGTGGTTTGCAAGGGCGCAGTGGAGATAATCCACTTGTGACCAGGGGAAGGAACTAGAACCATATAGGATGCTTGGCCAAATACTACTACCTTGGGAGGCTTGGGCAGGCCGAAACATCATGTTGTGCAATCCAAGTTTAAGCCAAAAGAAATAGATTAAAATTCTATTATCAATTGAGGATTCAAAATACTGTTTTGGTCGCGATTGCGAAGGACCACTCTAATGCGAAAATCGCATTCCATATTGCACCCAAAACATAGTTCGGCCAACTCAAAACATTTCCAATGTGGCCGTTTCGTCACGGATCGACCACATTTTAAATTCATGCCATGGATTGCATCCTATAAAATATGTGAATGAAAACATAAACACAGAAAAAGTAAAGACATACAGCAGAGACAGTTTCTATGCAAGAAAAACAAAATCTAACTGCTTTCAATTGATGAATTAGTAGCTCATTGTATAGCATGTAATTACAAAAATAATGGAAATCTGAGTTCATTGACAACCGGCTGTTCTTCAATGTAGAATCCAACAAAACAATTCTCTAAATACATCTGGACAAGGATCTGGAACGCGATGGATCATGTCAAAACTTGCGGAGCTGCTCGCAGCAGATCCTTCAATGGCTGAAACTCGCTAGCTGCTCCAACAATGGAGCTCTATGCTGGAGGAAATGCCTACATGCCAATGAACTTCTCAATTATGTCAACGACGACATGGCCTCGATGGCACTTCCTAGTGGCCATGCTGCTTCAACAAATGATTTGCCATAGGGCACTTTCTTCACCAGCGTAATCGTTTGGGAAGGATCTAGGCCTGTGTCATCACTCATCAAGAACCACAGAAAAATAGATCAGCTCCATAGATCTGATAGACTGACTTTTTATATAAGACATGACAGACTGTTCAGATCAGGTTATTATTGAATCAAGATCACAAGGGGTTGATGGGTACTTGAGTTGGCCTAGGTTGGATTCCAGCCATATTTGGGTCTACCATGATTCTGCCTAGTTTGTTGCGAATATGCCATCAATACTGATCAACTGCATTTCCGATTTAGTTGAGCATGGGAGGTCATACACTCATATTCAAGTCTGTTGCCTCTGCAAAAAGTTGTGTCATAAAATGTAACGAATGCTGCTATACAGCATTGCGGATGCACTCAAATCGGATAGAACAATATTCGTGTCTAGTGTCTACTATCATTCGATCGACCATGTTTGTCAAGGAATGCAATCCATACTGCTCAACCTCATTTCAAACTAGTTCAGTTTGGCTCCAAATCAATTCAGGTTCAACAGAGAAGCAGGTTGCCCCAAGTAAACTTCTAACCAGGTTTACTTCTAGGGCAGAATGATTACCTATCGCTAATTTTGTCCATTCTACATCAACAAGGCATTATAGACACCCTATTTCATAATTATATATGGAAGGGAAAACGAGCAACATACCAAAGCCATCTACAAGCAGGGTAAACTGATAGACAAGATCCATGCACAAGTAAGGCAGATTATCTGCTTCAACATGAGGATATTTTGACTGTGCTTCTTCAAGTTTGGTCGCACAAGCTTTCTTGGCCGCCTCCTTAAAATCTGAAGGGCGTACAGCAGCAACTGGGTTTTGTGAATCCACAAAACCGGCCTAGAGAAAACACAATTGCGATGAGCGCCTATAAGAGAAATAGGTCGAGCAAATTGGTCATCCAAACAGTAATTCAGTCATGGTCAATACCTCAGCTGCCCTGTCAAAGAAAAATGAAGCAACAAACAGATTCTTCTGACCAGCACCCCCACCACCATTCCAGATGTCACCAAAAGAGCACTGCATGTGTGTACATGTCTCATTCACTTTCAAAGCCTTCGAGGCATATGCCTGGCAGGCATCCACATCTGCACCAGATGGAGATGCTGATACTTCATACTTCTGTCCAGCATACGAGTAGGACCCTGGGGTGACAAGCAATTTCTAAGTGAGAAGTGAGACATCAAATTCCCAAGAAATTAGCAGCAGAACAAGGCAGAGAACAGAAACTATAGTAAGTACTGGCTTCTAGCAAGAGTTTAACATGTGAGAATGAGTTAGGCACTCAGGCAGGCAAGGGTTTTCCTAATCATGTCATGGAAAAGATTTATAAAGCGACTTAAAGACCTTATTGACTATGACGGTGAAGCCTTCAAATAGTAAAAGCTCAACAAGATTTTCAGCTTTCATGCTGCAACCCACTTTGCAACTTAAGCTCGACAAGATGCAGCCAAACCTTCACAAAAGACTATGGACATGCAAAATCCTATGTGTTACAGCTCGGTCGATAATAGCCACCCAAATGTAGGAGTCTATAAATGCAAAAGATGAATGACCTCCACATACCATGATAACCAGCCAAAATGCAAGGATTTGCAGAGTCTTCAACCACCTTCAATATCTCGGCACGTGCAGCCAGTAGACCATAATGCAAGTAACTGTAAAACATATGCTTATGTGAGCTTGAAAACAGGCTTTGCAGCAAGACTCACTTTTTGACTACAGAACAGTTTTAGGTGAGAAATATCCTAATGTAAAATCAGCAACAGACCAACAAGTGCATAAACAAGAAAAGAAGGGATAACCTGCGAACGTATAGGTGATATTTTCTACCCTTCAGATACATGTCTCTCACATATGCTTCCTCCCCATCTGATACCTTTGGAGCTTTAGCAGCATCACTTTCAGATATGGCATACGCCATTTGAACGGAGCCACCTCCAAGATCAACTACTCCCACAGTTTTCCCGAATTTTTTCCCCAAATTCCCTAATAAGTAGTTTATAGTAACCTAAACACAAACAAGGAAAATCCAGATGAAGCTCCAGCAATCTAACGAAAATTAAGGCAATGAAAGCCAGCGATTCGGTGCCCAAAAATGAAGACAAGCACCCAACGCGCTAACATGGAGAAAACAAACATGGAGTATACAATCACAATTTGTTTTTCAAACAAGCGAGTCTCAAGCAAATGATAAAATTTTGAGATGATATCTGTCAGCATAACAAAAACCACACGTCCTGTTCCTATATAGGATATTTTTCCCCTTATAGCATAATAAGGAGAATATTGAACAACTGACAAGCACACTGACTGATATGCATTTATGCAGCCATGTCATCGGCATAAGTAGCCAAGGGAAGTACAGGATGCTGCACAGGGAGCTTACGGTCATCAGATGAGACTTAGCTAGCAGGGCTAGCACGCTGTCAATTCTCAAATAGAAGACCAATATTATTTATCTTGTCAAATAAAACCATACACCAACTGAGCTTAGAGTAAACACAAAAAAGGTGCTAACGTACCCACTGAAAAGCACCTTCCTGGGTTCCATCCAAAACAGTGACCCAATCTGGTTCAGATTTGAAGCTGCTTTTATCCCTGAGCAAGTCTCTGACCTATGACCAAATAAGTTAAACGAAATTCACAAGACAGAAAAAGCATCCTTCTTTTATCATGTCTGACAATCAATCAATTGAAGATCAAAGTGGTTCTGCATCATAAATGAAGAATAACAGATCAAGATCAACATACTGCTTGCAATATTCTCTCTGGAGTATCACCTGCCAATTGCCTCAAACCAGCAGTTGCCTGCAAGAGAAAACCACTTAAAAGTTCAGGCAGAAGAGTTTAGAAAATAATTTGTTAAGCAATACTTCATTTGAACACAATCAAGTGGACAACTAGCAAAACCTACCCCAACTTTGACAGGAGTCATCCCACGCAACTCTTCGGGAACAACCTTTTCAGCGTCCTCTAGAAGAGAAACCAATGAATTTGCAGCTTTTTGAGGGTCACTGGCATACGCACTTAGACCTGGTTTTTTCTACAGCCAAAGCAGAGAACGAAAAGGATATAGCACTTGATGGTATGATATTAAGCATATATAAACCAAAACAATGTCAAAAACTTCACTAAAACACCAGTATTCATGCTCTAAGAGCAGAAATCTGACACTAAACCTTCCAAAATAAAACAGGCGTATCAAACAAAAACCTTAGACATAAAGCTTCTTCCCTTTCATGAGTGCAGGATGATACCAAATAATAGCAGGATGATACCAAATAATAATGCAAAGAATGAAATTAAATTTAAGTAGCAGACGGTTAACAGTAGAAGAAGGGACTCAAAAATACAATATCAGACCATTGTACCTGCATGCAATCATGGAACAAGAAGCCAACGATGATGGCTGAAGTCAGAGAAGAGGGTGAGGTGGAAGAAATGGAAAAAGAAGAACACTCCTACAACCATCATTCAAAAACAAAAGACTCAAAAAAAAAGTTTTTAAGACGTCTATGTTCCATCTAATGCAATTTCAGATCAATCCAACTTCAGTACAGTTGTCAATTGTCACCAAGAAGTAGAGTCTGTGAATTACAAATTACTAATGGCAATTTGGTCTCCTCTTAATCAAGAAACAGACCAAACAAGAGCAAACTTCTTATCTCATTATATATTTGACTAGATCATTCAATCACTCATCTGCTCTTTTACAGAAGGAAATATGTATTCTATGAAATCGTGATAACTAGACAAGTAACATGGTTTATTAGAACTGTATTCTCCACATGAAACTTCCCAGTTTATCTTCCCATTGGAAGGGGGGGGGTTACAGGCAACTCCATGATATTTTCATTGACAATTTAATAGCAAAATTATCCACAATCCAGTTCCAGCTCCACATAAAATCAGCCCAAACCAATTCAGCACTGAATTGGCATATCTACAGAATCAGTGAAAACAGTTCTAACGGTCCGACTAATGGATCCAAAAATCAAAAGCAAACCACATTGCACTTGAGCATACAGTAAATACCCACAAATAAACCCCACAACATCGGTAGGAAAATGCAAAGACCCACAACTATAACCGCAAATGAAAACAAATCAAACAACCGCCCAGCGAGAAAAATCACATTAAGACCAGATCACGGACCTGAAACACGCAATCAGCCAAAGAACACCATTAAACACTAATCAGTCCACCAAAACAAAAATCAATAAATACCCAGAAAGGCAAAGATGAAGACTAACACAAATTGCCAAGTTACCTGTGAAAAAAGCTCGAGATCATTGCCAATGGGAACAAGATCTAACTTTTTATCAAAACAAAACACATGTACCCTACTCCCAGAGCTCCCAGCATCAAAGATCACAGCATAACGATTCCCACCCATGGCCCCCGTCTTCATCTTGCGAACATCAGATATCCCAGCAGCACCAGGGCGAGGCATCATGTAAAGAACGAAGCAGATCATCAACAAAGGCAATGTGATAACAAGAAGCACACCTCGATAGCGATAAACCTTATCAAGGAGGGTCTCCTGCTGGTACTTGCTTCTCTTAGACATTTTGTCGAACATTTGGTGCGCTTCTGCGAATGGATCTGAAGGAAACCCCCCAACAGGAGTTGACAATGGGGTTGCCTGACCCTCCAAGTAAAGCTCCGCCGACGACGGCGTTCGGTACCTGATCTGGCCGTTCCCGGCACCAGACGACGCCGTTTTCTCCCTTTCTGACTCCAGTGCGTCGGATTCAAGAGATACAGAATGCGAATCCAAATGGGTAATCAAAAATGGGGAGATTAAATGGGTAGTAAATAGAAATTTTGGATTTTTTTCCCTTTTTTTACTTTTTTGTTTTTCTGTCTTTTTGGGTTGAATCTCTTCTCACCTTTTCCTTCAAGGAGGAAAGAGAAGAGATCTGGGAATTGTTGGGATTTGAAAACAAAATGCAAATGAAATGCAGAAAATTTGATTATATTCAGGGGTTTGGAGGATCATATGTGCATACGTCCCATTTTCTGTTTAGATCCACGTGAAGTGTGGGAAGGGTCGGATGTTTAATTTTTTCGTAGCCAATGGCTAACTTAGCTTAGGCGTGTTATCTCGCTTTTTCTCGCTCTTTTTTTAAAACAAAAAAAAAACTTATGTGAAACTGTTTCATTCAAGAAAATATACTCCTCTATAATTATGTGGTTAAGAGATGCATTAAGATCGATTTCTTCAAAGTAGCTTTAATGAGACTATTATTGGTTAATGAAATTCTTCAATCAATTTAAATTCATTATATAAGATAAAGTGATTTATCATTCTCAATAAAAACTTAATATATTGGAGAATAAAATAATTTCCATTTCTCTTGATAGAAAGATGAGTTTAAGTCATGTCGTCAATTTAAGTTTCTATTTGTAACGAATCTCCAAACAATGAAAATTTGATAACAGATTTATTAGCAATAGAAAAAGAAGCAAAGACCCATATGTGAATTCAACAAGCAAGGCTGAAATATGGATCATAGCAAAAAACTAAGAGCAACACTCGAAATTGAAGAATCTAATCGCGGTTATTTCATTTCTCACAAGTCATCTAACAAGACCGAGAAGAAGATGAACGGGTGGAAAACCTACCCTGGCCAAAATATAAACATTCAAATCAATCTATTTGTCTAGTAAAGAGTAGAACCCAAACTTAGTCAGATTTCTTATTCTTTGGAACTCTCTTTGGCTTCTTACTAGCTTCTGAGAAGAGAAATTTAAATAGCCAACCAGCCAAGATTGCACCAATAAAGGGACAGATCCAATAGACATAGAACTGATCCCATGTGTTGTGCCACTTCTTTATATATGCCCATCCAAATGCCTGAAGATAAAGCGAAATGTGTACAGGTTAATCCTAGTAAAACCGAATAGGAATGCGACGGTATTATAGAAAGAACTCAATGTATTAATCTCACACTTCTGATGAGGAATATTGTTGAAGGGAGGGGGGAAGCATGTTCAGTACTCAATGCTTTCAACAATACCAAGCAACAAAAGAAGGGGTCAAAAACAATGATAACATAACTCAAGGTCGGTTTGAAGTATTCCTTGATCTCCCAAGTTAAACATAAACCAATCCGCATTAACAGGTAGATTATTGATATGCAAATGAAATTAACTACTTAAACTGATATCTGATGAATGGATACCTATACAAAACGAGTTTAGATATTTCGAAAGACTCTTCTTTGTATTTTCAAGGAAAATATGTTTTACATATTACAAAGAAATGCACATCAATGCAAGCGAGCCTCATGCCCTTTTCTCTCCTGTCTCCCTACTCTCTTCTACATGTCTCTGCCGCACATGCATCCCACTCCTTGTCTGCCTTTCCCTTCTTTTTTTTTTTTTTTTTTTTGGGGGGGGGGGGGAAGGTTAAGTGAGATGGTCCATTTAGGATACCAATCAAACATGCAATATGACAAATGAGTATATGACCTATTTATTAAACAATTAGAAATGAAAGAATAAATAAATCAAAGAGGACTGGTGCACATCAAGGAGAAATGACACTTTTGTAATCATTTTATGCCCAATTGGCATGAAGTCATGAAGACCATCCTAAAGGATGTTACATATTCCATCCAAGGCGAAAAACCAATACTTCAAGCTAACCTGAAACCCTAACTGATTGTCTGCATTTGACGCGTTAACAGAGTGGCAGGAGGCTGAAGCAAAGACAATTAATTCAACAACTGCAACTAAACCAGATAATGAAGATATATATACAGAGGATAGGGGTGAACATGATTACTACATAAGGAAATATACATGTGTAGTACTTATTTCAGTAACAAGCAGAAGTATATACACTCACAGCGGATGGGTTCATTGCAGGTCCAGTATACTCAGAACCAGAAACAACCAAAGTCACAATAGCCATTGCCTGCAACCATGTCTTTACCAAGATGCCAGCTCGAATCCTGTGGGTAATGACAAGCGCAGCCAAGTTTATAAGAAATGTCAGTATCCCTTCAGCCATGGCTGCAGTGTGCAGATCCACTCTAATTGAAGGTCCCCCCAATGTGTGTTTGTACTGACTTGGCATCGCTTCTAAGATGGCTATAGCACCACCAACACCGCCAGCTGCCTGCTCAAAATACCTTGCATTAATTATCATAAGAATACATTGTAGTCACCGTGAGTACTACTTCATCTCTGCATATATAGGATCTGTGTTAACCATGAGACCAAGATTTCTAGACACTCATACAAAACATGGGCATAACTAAGTAATTAACACCTATTTTTTGTATACAGTTATTATATGCATTTTGACATTCACTACTCATAAAGGGCCAAATTTGGATGCAGCGCACCACATAATGCAAATCATTCCTACAGTGTCTAGTAAGCGTTAAGTGTCAGATAGATGGCGGACATATAGAGATGCGTTAGGTCAATGAAAGTGTCAGTACTTCTTAGCATATCACTGATTCATCGTAAGGCTTTCATTTGGGTATGGCTTGTTGCAGTAGGGTCTATTTTATCAGATGCATTTCTCCTACAGAGCCACAACCAAAAATGTTCAATCATCCAAGCTATATTAAAGATGCAGTGTCATTGCTTAACTTCTCTGCTATGGAAGAATCTACCTCAATATTCTACCTTTCTATTCCTATAATCAATTATTTACAATTCGATTTTCATCACAAATGCCTTGTGAACCTAGCTCAACGAATGATATATCTCACCACCCATCAGATTACAACAAAGAATTCTCAAACGATCAAAATCAATCATAACAGAAATATTCATCATCCAAACATCATCAATACATCACGAAATTCAACCACAACCCTAATGCCATAAATTCAGATTCAACCACAGCGTAAAACATCATCACTTCCACACAACTTAAACCTAATCAACGATAAACACGAAACCAGGGGTGAATAAGAGAAGCATGTATACCTGAGCAGGGAATCGGAGGGCCATGGAGAAGAGAGTATCGCCGGGAACGCCGGCGGCATACGAGGCGACATTTCCGGCGGGGTTAAAGCTGGCGCCACCGAGCACCGCCGCGATGACGTCGAAGACGAGCAAGAGAATAGCGAAGAAGGCGGTGAGGATGAGAATTCTGCCCCAATCGACACCGCCGCCGCCGGCGAATTCCAGCCCCAATGCGGCGGCAACGACAGCGGTGGCAGCATCGAGCGCCGACGTGCAGAAGACCCAGCCGAAGGTCAAAATGGCGTCGCCGATCGCTGAGTTGATGGCTCCCCGTAATCCCGCCGTCATCGCCATGCATGCAAATGTGAAATGTATTTGGATGTTATGGGATGGCTTTTGGAGGATTCTGTTTTCATTTTGGGGTTCTCATTTGGGTTTTGGGTTTTTATTCAGCCTTTTTTATTCCTTTTGTTTTTTGGTGTTCTAAAGTGAAATTATTACGTTGGCTCTTGTGTGGAAAATAGTAATCAATATAATTATTATGATCTATAACATTGATGATTAATTATATATGTAATCATTACATAGATCGATCTTATCTGTTGATGTTAAATATTTATAAGTAAGGAAAAATAATGATTTTATTTAATGCTTGCCTCACATGTCAAGTATAGTTTTTTTTACAAGTATAAATTTTATTTATATATACGTATTTTTCATATTTTTTGACTTCTAAGTCTATATGCATGTCTTGTTTACATAATTCAAGGAGTGTATACTCTTTAAGGCATGATATAAAATAAATTTTGCCTCTTTATTATTTACTTTATTTGCTTAAAAGTACAAATAAGATTGAATATTTAATTTTTATATATTATTTCCTATTTTTCTTATATTTTCATGAATTTAAAGTCAAATTTATAAACGGTAACAAGTGTTTAACAGTCTCAAGTAATATTGATTGTTGATTTTTTCTTATATTTTCATGAATTTAAAGTCAAATTTATAAACGGTAACAAATGTTTAATAGTGTCAAATAATATTGATTGTTGAATAATATTAAATGGTAGTTAATACTAATACAATAACAACTTCTATTTAGGTCCTATTTTCACAGAGTCTGATGAGATTCAGATATAGGCAGTCTTAACTCTGCAAATATGACTGCCCCACAAAGACTAATTTCAATAGACTAACATAAAAAGTTTAATTATTACTACAAATTGAAAAGAACATGATATAAAAGTTTAATCCCGATTCAGTACATTTCATATAGGCTTCTTACTCACCTAGAACCACATGTATAGCCTACATCTAAGAGCACTCGCAGGCTCGCAGCCAGAAGGAAAAATTGAAACGCAGACCCATCATGCCACTTGTGCCATGCCCATTGCCTTGGGAGTGTAATGCCATGCATGGTGTAACAAATTTTTGTTTTTTATTATATTTTTATTTATTTTTTAAGGGCTAGTATATAATATTTATATGATTCAAAGAAGAAGTTGTGTCATACGGCGAGTCCATGATAAATAATTTTATTAGGTGACTCAAAATGGAATTCTATGAGTTGGAGAAGTAATGAAATGCAAATTTCAAAAATTTAGAACTTTAAATGATATAACAAGCTTCAGTTTTAAAAAATAAAATTATAGTTGAAAATGCTTTAAAGAGACCCTAACTCTACATGAAATGAGAGTCCCGAGTACAAATTACCAATTTTTTAGGATACATCAATCACATCCAAAGTACGATGGTTCTTCACCTTCCATCCAAAAAAAGATTCTTTCGGTCAAAAAAAAAAGATTCTTCACCGATGAAGCCATTCCCAGGGGCACAACACAGGTGCTTTCATACCGCTAATTTTTCATTTAATTAAAGCACAGCTTCGCCGGTAACTCATCGTAAAGTAGAAAGCATGTAGCATTGACCATGGGATATCTTCTTCAAAAACTAATGATCCCGAATTTCACATGCCGTTCCCCAAAGCTTCTCGTTGAGTTATCCAAAAAAGAAAAAAAAGGAACAAACAAACGAAACAGGATCCTCAATCTCTGTACATCTTATCATACAAATTAAAACATTATATTTGACTAAGCAATTAGGCCAATACAAGCCACAGAAACAACACAGTAGAAAGCCCTTCAACGGGGGATATAAATCCAGCATAGAAAAAGATGAATACACTCCGACAGACAGAGGGAGAAGACGATCCAGAAGACGAGTTTTATTTGAAGCACTATTTATTGCATTATCACACATAGGGTTCCGAAATACTCAGAGGAACTTCCTGTACGGTCTCCCAGCATCCTCATCTTGCATGTGCTGCCACAGCAAATAATCAAGGTGTGAAAATTCAAGTTCTAAAACAAAAATCCCTGATAATTTTACCTAGAGATATATCACAGAGTGAAAGTAGATGACCAAACAACAAGCAAAATTCAACACCAAACCAAACCAAAACCTTAAAAGACCTAGGGTGGGATGTTGAGAATCAGATGTAAGCGACCCCACTCTACAAACAAAATTGAACAAATGTTGTTTTTGACGGACCCTATGCTTGAAAGGCATTGACTTCTACATATTATTTCCCAGAAAAATAAGGGGCTATTATATTTCGCGATAAGATACAGCTGTAAACTGTAAGAAAATGTATGGAGTTGTAAGAAGATATAAGGAGTTGTAAGAAGTTGTAAAAAGATATAAGAAGTTGTAAGAAGTTGTAAGAAAATGTAATGAGCTGTAAGAAGACGTAAGGAGCTGTAAAAAGATGTAAAGAACTATAAGAAGATGTAAGAAGCTATAAGGATAGATGTAAGGAGTTGTTGAATGTTATAGAAAATCTATATGGAATGTAAGGAGATGTAAGGAGATGTAAGGAGATGTAAGATTATGCTGAGGATGTAAGGAACTGTAACGAGATGTAAAAAACTGTAAGGAAATGTAAACTCTTAGCTAAATCCTCAAAAACGCGAAATAGATCAGGGCCTAAGAAGAGATACTGCACCAAGATAATTCAGTGAGGCATCTAATTTTTATCCTATATAATTGGAAGCTGGTAAGAGACTAAAACAAAAAATTGCCCTTCTATTAATGTTTCAGACAGGTACCAACTTTAACAAGCAGAGTACTTAAAAGGTGCCAGAAGATCAACTTATATTCTGCTGAAACATTACAAACACTCCCAACAAAATTATACCAATGTGATTAGGTGAGATTATCCACCTACTTTAGGTACAACATTAAAATAGAAAATATTGATATCTACAAATCGGGCGCATGTGCAACAACATATGCAATTAGCCAAGTCATCTTTTACATGAGTGTCAGTTTGCATTCAGAATTTAACATTCAACTGTAGTACGTAATGATTGACAGCCGAGAGATGGCAAGAGGATAGAAAAATAGGGTATAACTACCCATCGCAATAATCCACCAGAGATCTTATCCAGCATGCATCACTCTTGTCAGCCACTTATACATTGTGGACCAGTTAGCACGAAGAAGTTAATGGTTTTGAAATCAGACTATCTAAGGTCAAAAACAAAAACTTAAAAAGAATAAACTCTATACAAGTCCACTGAATCCCAATCCCCCCCCCCCCCCCAAAAAAAAAAAGGAGAAACATATACAGGTAGGTTTCCAGAATATGGACTCAGATTTGAACTCACCAAACTCAACGAATTTACTAAGGTATCCCTTCAGCATTTTAGACATTTTAGATATGAAACAAGACCAATAAAATATAGGGACATATCTTTTCAAGAAAAGAAATAAAAATTACACGGACATGCAATTAGGATGACCAGGTCAATCTACCTACACGTCATTCCCAACAAACAATAGCAGTTTGCCAATGAATGGAGCAGCTTAGAGAAGGAAGGTTCTAAAAAAACTAGGAAGCAGGAACATGCATGGTGGCTTATACAGTACCAAACTACCGTTTAAGCAAACAGTGAACATATCATAGTCAACAGCTCCTTGTGAGTTTTACTAAACAACTCCTAATTGGTTTGTATTGTCAAAGCTACGGAATATACACAAAGAGCACTGAATCCTATTGCTATGGTGTATGATCGAAAACAGTTCTCAACCAATAAAACCACTAACCATAAACAACGAACTTTTATCAATAGAAAGGGACTAAGAAGATGGATTACCCTAGAAATGAGAGAAGGGAGTATCATGGGAAGAGGCTACAAACTTTTCGGGAGAGCTTAAGCACAACAAGCGAGGAAATGGGTGATGCACGGAGGCTGGAGCTAACAGAAGGTCTGGGTTTCAGCAACCAATGCACACTGCTACACACTACTCCTGAAGATAAGTTGCCAATACACTGTTATGCTTCAAGCCAATAAATTTTAGTCCGTAGTATGGCATTGTGTAGTTTATGCTATTGTAACAGAGCAAGATAAGCTCTATTAGCAGAAAATCAGGTGTGAAGGCTGCATGGAGATCAATTAAAGTCCATGTCAATGATGGATAAAGAAAACTTCGGCCGAACTGCAATTAAGGCAATGGTTGAGGTGAAAGGCAGGAGAAAATTACTGCTATATTCCATACCATTGGTGGCATTTATGTTGGAGCCAGATATTTGACACGGTGTGGCTTATGGTTCACAGGATGTTTGTAGTCTCTTTTCATTTCACACTGAATGATCGAGCACTTAAAACAGCATGTATTCATATTTTCCGATATCTTATCAAGCAACAATGTGAACTCAAGAAGCATTGCCTAATTGAACAAGGATGTACAAATACAGCTTAAGATGGTTTACAGTTTGCACACATTAGCAAATAGCAATGCGGGAAGGATTAGTATAGTTCTTCTCATGAATAAACCTACAGAAGTATTGCTTTGGGCAGCAACGGACAAAACATCTATCATGGGGAAATATTTGGTTACCAAAATTCTGATTTGCCATAGACAATGAAATCAAACAAATACTCGTAACAGTCCAGCCTAAGGCAAGGTGTTGGGAGTCATGCAGATAGTCTTGAGCAAGTGCAATAAGAGTTTTGTCTCCAAAAGGATCAAGCGATAAGGCCCAGATTACACATAAACATTGAAACTCTGGTGAAACTCCTCCCTGATAAGGGTTCCACCAATTTCATCCCAAAATAATTCATTGGATTTGGAGCCTCAGATATATCTTCACATAACTATAATATAGTTCACCAGACAGAAAGGCTCAAAAATAAAATTGTGAAATGAATTCTCCAAAAATTTATTGATAGCTATGGGCCATGTGCAATTTTTTAAAAATATGCATCCACAGTCCCACCTCAGATACTAGCTCTCACCCCTACAATCAAATTGCAAATACACCATATCTATTGGAACACAGATTTCAAAGAGATTTCAAGATGCTGACTGCCTAAAAGAGCTGAGAACAGTTTGCTTTAAATCCAAAGCTAACAAAAATTCTCAGTATCACTTCTTCAACTATCTAAAAGTACACCGTTGATGTTCAGCGATAAGACTAAACAAGCCTAATTCATAAACCAAATCCATTAAGCCTTAATCTTCTAACAAGACTTGCCACTCTTGCAGTTAATACAGGAAAAGGAAAGGTAATATATTCATACTAATAAGAAATGCCTACAAGACTTGCCACTGTCCATGTCATGATCGTAGCAGATATGATAAAAATATTTGAAAATCAAGAAGGCTCCACAATTTAGCCCATACTTGCTTTTATGTTTCAATTTAACCATCCAAGAATAGAAACTATAGCCCATAACTGCCGTTAGGAACAAGACACCAATGAGGCAACAAAGTGAAACATCACAAATGAAAGTCGTGTGCTCTCCTTTCTGATAATCGTAACTATTCATGATGACAAACGACAAAGGTATTTGTTCATGGATTTCCAGAGATTATATGACACCACGCCTTGGATATCAACTTTAAATGATGAATACTGCCAACCAACATCAAGCAATCCAAAACATTCCTTAAAGATTTCAAAGTTTAAAACCATATAACATATTCAATAATCTATGGCATGTTGGTCTTGTGAAATTTCCAATGGTAACTATATTCTCTACCACACTGCACCCTCCAAAAGCTAGACCGGAGGTCCAAATCTTTCCGGCAACCTGATGCTATACCACAGTTAAGTAAGACGTAACTGAACTGGTATCACGTATTTAGAGCAGCGGTAACATTATTCCAAGTAGGAGGGAAAATAGAGAAAAAATTTTTTAAAAAATTCCCCATAAAAAAGCACCTTTGTAAAATTTCTAAGACAAAAGAGGTACGATCCAAATCTACTTGCAAGACCACATTTGTGCCATAGAACTAAATAGAAGGACCACCAGAAGAACAATGGATCCTGCCCTCAAACCTAAACACATCACTTCTTCTCAAGTCCATGTAACACTCTATATGGACATACCCTTCCCTCTTTGGGTCAGCCTACTGGTAGAATACCTAGTTTCCACAAGGAACAACAATTTCCAATTCTCCACATCTTCTTTCTTTCATAAATACGTCTTGAATTTACAACCATCCAATCAAACTCAATCATTTCCCCATAGCATTCAAATAGAATTTATCACTCACAAGTCTAACCCTTCTACAACAAATGCACTAAAACCCAATTGCTTTTCCAACACTCAAACAAATGCAACACATGTTTGCCACCACCAATTCAGCTCAAATTCGCATTTCGATTCAACAAATAAATAAAATCCGCCTAGAACCCTAATGCCCAAATCTCAAAACAAAACTAAACGATGAACCGATTAAGAACATAAATCAAAAACATGATGAACGGATTCACAAAAACAAGAAGAAATAGAAAGAGAACATAGATTACGAATTCGCGAACGATGCCCTTGTAGATGAAAACAGGGATGGCAATGCCGAAGAAGCCGACGATGGCTAGGTTACGGCGAGTCCAACGGAAGTTGTACTCCAAATTCTCTCTGGCTGTGCTCCACTCCTCGATGAAGCGGTTCTTGTGTGCCTCCATTCCTCCCCCCATTGTTTCTGTCTCTTCTGTTTCTCTCTCTAGAGTCCAGACTCCTCCCGCTCTCTCTCTCTCATGCAGCTCTGGTGAATGGTGATGGTCTTTTGGGGGCGGGGGGGGATACCTGACATGACCGGTTGATTCGCGAATTGAAAAAAGGACGAAAGTACCCTTACGCAAAATGCAATAAATTACAAATGTGTACCCCGATTTTGGGGAAACTATTTTAAGGGCCCTTAATTTGAGAATATATTTTTAGGTGATATTACTGTTGGAAAAATAATTATATGGTGTATTTTTGGTGGAGGAATTAATGATTTCTGGTGTGAACTTAGCGGGAAATAATCAGAATTAGTGTAATGTCAATAATACCCTTTTATTAGTTGAATATATATGTTGGGTTTTAACCCCATTCTTCACTCTGCCTGCCTTCTTCTCTCTCATCTTCCTCTCTTCTTCCCCATGCATCATCTTTTTCATCTCCTCCATTGAAGGAAGCGTGACTGTGCATGTAATTTTTTTTTGTCTGATTTGTTGTCCTCCACTAAAGGCACCCACAGTGATGGAAAAATTTGTTCATGTCCTCCATTCACTCTAACTTATTTGTCTCTTCTCAGGCCAGATCTGGTCTGTCTGTGGGTGGAAAATGTTTTCCTTTTTCGTGCCTGCCATGTTCCCATGAAATAGTAGAAGGTCTTTCCATTCTGTCGTTGCTTGCACCTTTTGGTGCCTGGAAAAATGTATTGTGATATGTCCCTATTTGAAGGAATTCAGTGGGACTTCTGTGTCTCTTTTCATTTGATGATGGAAGAAGTGGACAATATTGTGAAAATGACTGAATTTGTATGTTTAGCTGGGTCTAGAACATTATGTAATTTTTCTAATGACTGCTCCCGATCAGAAGTTAGCAATTGCAATTATTGTAATTACTGGTCTGGAACAGTATGTAATATTATTTTATTGTGGTTTATTTAACAATTCGTGAATTATTAGGGTTGATAATGGAAGGGTCTTCATCATCAAGGAGCAAGTTAGCAAGTGAGGACATAGCAGTTTGTCGAAGATGCAATTGTGAAAGTGTGCGGAAGGTGTCTCACTCAAGCCAGAATCCTGGAAGGTTGTATTTCAAATATTTGAGGTGCGACAAGTTTCTTAAATGGGCAGCAAGTGAAGGCCCTTAAGAGAGACCAGTGGCTGTTGATGTAGATATAGTGAAGAAGGAGCTTATGGAGATGAGGTTGATGTTGAAGTTTATTGAAAAGGGTTAAACCTTGATTGTAATATTGTTAATTGTGGTGATAGTGTTAATTGCCATGGTAGTGGTGATGTAAAATTAGAAACAGTGAACGTGATGCAGGTGTAAGTGTATTCAAGGGAATGACAAATTAAATTGTTGGAGCATTTGACTTTTTCCTATGAAAGTTCAGTTTCTGCAAAGCAGAGCCTCATAGCATTTGACTTCTAAGTGTAAGATGAGAAAAATGAACTGAAAATCCAGAGGTTTGGTCATAGAAGAGACTTTGCTGGTATCAAACATAAAAACTGATCAACACTTAAAACCTGAAACTCAAGAGACTTGCAACTGTGTGAGCGTATAACTTGTACAAGGAATAATAAGCATGAACATTAGCACAAATTCTTTTTCCCGGGAATGAGTAGCAAATAGCACACTCATTCAGCTATTTGGAAAACTGGAACCAAGTTCAAAAGTTTACAAGTCACAGAGAGCTGAAATTATCTAACTGTAGCAAATAGCATAAATTCTTGTCCCTAGAAATAAGTTCACAAAAGTTGACAAGTCCTAAAACCACTGGTTCTGTAACTGCTGATAAGTAGCAAAGAGCACAACAAGTTCCCTTATTTACAACCAGAGGGATAAGCTAATTCTTCCATGACACAGCGCTACTGAAATGCTATTACATATTGCAATCAAGATTGACTAAATTGGGTTGGGGGGGCTTCTGTTGCTGTTGATGTAGGGTCGAATGTCTCAACTGATGTGCCAGTGGTGCAGAGTGTCTCCTTTGGCCTTCCAACTGGTCTGGTACCGGTCTTCCTTTTCTTCTTGTATTTCTCCAACAGCCGGCCACTTTCATCTCTAGATCTCCTGCAAGTCAAGTTGGTATGTCCCAATTGTTTGCATTGCTTGCACCTTTTGGTGCTTGAAAAATGTCTGGTTGCTTGACCTCCAGGTTATGGGACTGGTGCCCAAGAGGCAGACTCTCTTCTGTTATGCTTTTTTGGCCTTTCTCTTTTTCTCAGCTCAACTGGTGGATAAAGTGTAGGCAAGTTTGTGTCTTCCCACATGCATGGGTCAGGGATGGGATGGATGATGTTTTCATAAAGTTTCCTGTAATTGTCAGTTGAAAACCATGGAGTACAATAATCCTCTAACTGCCCTTTCATCCTCAAAATACATCTTACACTATGTTTGCAAGGCAAGCCAATGATATGCCATTTCTTGCAGTCACAAAAGTGCTCTAATGAAACCTCATCAGACTCCTCTTGCTTATCAACATTGAAGTCACTGTCCTCACTATCTGACTCAAAGTATTCCTCTACTTGCTCCTCCACATTCTCATCAACATCACTATCAAAGGCATCTAATTGGGGAATTTGTGGCTGCCCTAAATCTAACACATCAAAATCATGAAAATCATCTAAGTCAGCCCTTACTATTGACAAATCTTGGTCTGAGTAGAGTAAAGTTTGTGACTGTGCAGGATTCAGCGGCTGAAGTCTACTCTTTGTTCTTCTTCCTGTTGCCACAGAAGAAGCTTGAGCTTGCCTCTTCTTAACTGGAATTGGGCTCGTTTAGGACCTAGTCAATGGCCTAGTTGGGGATAACACCACCTGGGATAGACCTTCACTAGGCTGTGAAGAAGGAGTTGCGGGGACAACTGATTTGGTTGATGGGCTGTTTTGAGACCTTGTTAAGGGTCTTCTAGGACCGTTCACATGTTCAAGAAAAGTGTTTGCTTGCTTTGATGAGGGCTGCAGGGAGGAAGGAGAAGGAGAAGCATTTGGTTTATCTTTTGCAACCCTATGACTGGGTCTCCTAATCTGTAATTTCTGCCTCCCAGATGTAGAAGATTTTTTTAAAGCATGTGGAGTACTTTTTGACATGGGTTGGTCTTGTACTGCTGCATTTAGGTCTATATATACAGATGATGGGGTCACAATTAAATTATCAGCCCACATCCTAATTTCAGTCAAAGAGAGGTCAAGTGTAGGTTCATATGGGCTTGTAAATTGCACAGTTTCTTTCTCTTTTGCTTTTTGCAAACCATCTAAACTTTCAACTACTTTTTGCAGCTGACTAGGCACATGCAACTCAACCACATAAATAGGGATGACAAAACCCCTTATTGACTCTCATTGATGCACTAACATCACCCAATCATTATCAGTGTTAAGAGGCCACCTCTGATTCTCCCTCCCAAGTGGATGCCATTTAAATCCAGCATACTTAGGTAACACTACCCCCTGTTCCATAATTAATCCCCTCACATCTCTAAATAGGTCTATCACCTGATACATATCCAAATTAACATCAACTATGGTAATCATTATGTCCTTGCAATGAACCACTACATTTTTAGTCACCTGTTCAAACAATATGACAAATAATCTTTTACAACATTTATAGTCAACATCTAAACAAAGTGGCAGTCAACCACAGTCAACCACAAAAACAACCTACACATGTACAGGACATGGAAGAAATGGAAAAAAGCACGGAATTGCAACAACTGGAACTCCTCCCTCCTCAATTGCAACACAAAAAACCCAGTACTAAATGAATCAAACACAACAACATTTTACCTACCCCAGGGTGCAAATCAACATGAACTTATTAGACCACATCAAACAAACACATGCACAAGCACGGAAAACACTCACCATGGTTGTCCGAAATTCTTCAGTCCATAAATTGCAATCAACTTGCAACTGTTTCTTCCTCAACTATGGCGACCAACTTCAGAAATCTCTTCAAATTTTCACAAAATGTAGATCGGCTCTGGAAGACAGAGATGGCAATGGCAAGGCGCAGAGCAAGCGAGAGAGAGATAGAGAGAGAGAGAGAGAGGAGAGAGAGAGACGAGTTTCGGGGGTTTGGGGTTGGAAACAGTGACCGTTGCTGTTTTTCTTCCTCAAATAAAAAAGAGCATCAACGTAATTTCCCTTCTCATACGAAGCCCTCCATCGGAAATGCATCACATAATTGTTTCCCCAACAGTAATGTCACCCAAGAATATATTCTCAAATTAAGGGGCCTTTAAAATAGTTTTCCCAAAACCGGAGGTACCCATTTGTAATTTATTGTGCAAAACGAGTTTTCAGGGGCTGGTTACTTTACATAATTACATCATAAATTGAGAATCAAGTATAGTGCCCTTTTTAGCCAAAATATAAAGGTTTTATTCTTTTCGTTGGAAAATATGAATTGTTAAATAAGTAAAATTGATTGAGATTAATAGAAGTATATTGAAGTAAATTAAAGTTAGTATTTTTTTGTTAGAATTAGTTGAAATGTGTTGAAATTGGTTGAAGTGGGTTGAATTTTTTTCTTTTTTGGCATGATGAATAGAAGTTGGTTAAAATAGTAGAAAGTTGGTTAAATTTGGTTGAAGTTTATATATATATTTTTTTTATTGAAGTTCATAAAGTTGATTGCAGTTGGTTGAAGTTGGTTAATGTTAATAAATTTGAATTTACCAACAAAAAGAACAGAGCCATAGTTATATACACCTAACTCCTTTTTAGCCATCTATCTTTCTTTTATGGGCTTATTTTTTATATTTTTATAAATTGAATAGCATTGATTTTTTTTAATTATTGTGTAAATTATTTAAATTCATTTGGTTCACCTTTTAAGGCCATGTATGATAATGTAATTATTAATAAATAATACTCATATTTGATATTTGGTTTATAGTTTTCAATATAGATCGGAATATTAGTATAAGGATCGAAAATACTTTTTAGATACATATCAATGAGGAAGAAAAATTGTCGATTGGAAAAAAAAGACAGCCTTACCTAATATCAATTCAAGTTAGGCCGATTGCCTCTTTTTATTGTACCCTTACATCCATTGTTTGGTAATTAGTTCATCTTATTTCTTCTTGGCTGAGAAAGACGAGAGTCGCTCCTTCCTTTCGCATGTTACAAAATTGAGAGTTGGTTTGGTTGTCCCGTTGAAAATGTGTGCCTTGTTACGACAATATCTTAAGGCTTATTAATCTATATAGACTTTTGCCCTGGGTATCAAATATTTACATCTACAAGTTGTACAATGCACCGAAAAATTACAAATCATCACCATGCTTACTAATTTCAGACGTGACTCAATTGAGTTGCAACTTGATCCAACCAAGCATTACCTACTGTATTTTAGGTGATACTAATAAATTTGACTTTAGAAACTACCCAGATAGTCGTCTTGTATAAGGTAACCCAGCTTTCAGCAAGGAGTTGTGGTTCCAATCCTGCCATATGAATAGGATATGATCACATCTCCTTGTCCCCCACCCTTCAATGCATTGTCTTGTTTAAAATGTTTCCACGAAACATGGGCTTGTAAATGGGTTTGCTTACTAATTTAAAAAAGAAAAAGGAAAAAAAAAAGCCATTGGAGATACATGTAATAACGATATGGAAAGGAAGACGTGGAATCGACATAGTGGAACGTCGCTTTATTTTCTCGTCAAATTGTCATAGTTTTTGATCGAGGATGATTCGATTACGTAATACTTATAATTAATATTGCAGGTTCCCAAGGCAGTGCAAGTGGGAGACGACTTCTTACATGTAATTCCCAATGAAGGGTGTGTTACAAAAGTTGCCAAGAGGTGTGCTGAAGAAGTTAAGATGGAGCTTGTGGAACCAACCTCATATTAGATGAGGACTTACTTGATATGCCCAATATATGTGTGGATAGCACTGGATTAAGGGTTGTTATGGAAACACATCAGGGGGGAGATGGGAAGAAATAATTGTTTATATGTACCAAAACTTTGCTCCTTTAAACGAATGTATTTTTTTCCTTCATATTGTTGATGAAATAGTGCAAGTGTACCTTTTATGTCATACATCTTGTATTGTTGCTTCTCATTGAGTTGGCCCACTCAAACACCAACAGTATTAAATAAAACTCAAAAATTGCAAGTTTGTCATCCTCTCGAATCAATTGAGATTGAATTCTCACTATTTCAAAAATGTTTTTTTTTTCTCCAAAAAAAGGAAGAATGGCAAATTGTAAGCACCTACAATTATGCCTTTAAAGCATCCTATTCGGTATCAGTCTTATTTTTAAGGAAGTGATGCTAAAACTAGTTAAGATTACATCAAATTTAACATGAAACTGGGGCTAATGGATATTGATTTTTGTTCTAATTTTGAAATAAAAATGAAAATTGCTTTCACCCAAAATTTCATTTGTTATTAAAGAATTCATGAAAATCATTTAGTATTTTTGAATCAAACAAAAGTGTAATAAATGGTTAATGTGATTCCTTACCTATTTATCTCATTTTTTTAATAATATTCGACCACTGAGCATCAAGTTTGGTTTGACTTTGGTTTGAATTTGTAGGGATCGAATAAAAGTTGTTTGAGATTTGTCTAACTTATAAGTCCAAAACAGCTTAATTAATTGGTTTCTCACAAGAGCTTTCTGAATTGCAATTGACATCGGACATCAACTTTTACAACGACTCTTAATGGCACTTACTTTGGCCCTGTTTGGTAATAAGCTATTAGCTGTTAGCTGTTTGTATTAGCTATTAACTGTTAACTGTTTGGATTAGCTGTTTACATTAGCTGATTGAATTAGCTATTTCTAAAAAAAGTGTTTGGTAAAATTAGCTGTTTTTAGAAAATATGTTTGGTAAAGTTCCATTGACGTCCTTTCTCTAAAATACTTTTCAATTGAATAAGTTTTTATCTATTGATCATCTTATTTTATTTCTAAAAAAATTAATATATATCATCTGTACAAATTAACTTTATCACTGGAGCTTTATTATTTTATTAATTTAAATAACTTGTGTTCATTACTTATTTTCTTTTGTTTTCAATGTTTACTGACTTATATAATGCCCACAGCTTAATTATAACATTTGTTATTTTTAGAGATGCTTATTTTTTTATGAATTGCAATTAATATGAACTTGCATCTATATTTTTGTCATGAATTGAAATATGTATGGATTTCAAATAATTTAATCTTATCAACCCAAAAGAAAACTAGGAATAGGGTTTATTAATGACAATAGGGAGGGTGGAAATGAAGGTGGGGAGGTCGAGTAGAAAAAATTAGAGGTAAAAGTTGTCTAAGATTTAGACAAGGTGAAAAACTAGAAATAGAGTTTCTTAATGGCATGCATGTAATTTTGTTAAATTTTGGGGCAATACTGTAATTTTTACAAACAGTTATTCCCAAAAGGCTAATGGAAATGGCTGTTTGGGGTAAAACAGCCATTTCAAACAGCTGTTTGCCAAACACTTCTTTAACTATTTGACTTAGTCAAAACAGATAAAGTCTCGCCAAATAGCTCTTTTTCCCTCAAACAGTTATGTTACCAAACACCCCATTTATTGTGGGACACAAATACAAACCATCACTATTGCATTCTCAAATAAATTAATATTTTTATAAGACAATAGTTTTAACCACTACCTCTTTTTTTCTTTGTCATTGTATTTGGTATTTAGTCTGATTTGACAATTAGTGTTGGTTATTAGCTGATTGAATTAAATATTTATATTAGATATTTGTATTAATTATTCATAAAAGATATGTCTAGTAAAATTGTCTACATTTTTTTTAAAAAAAGTGAGACAAAAACTTATTGCCAAAAAGCAGCTTAAGCTAGTTTTTTACCAATAACTTCTAAAAAGTTATTTGAAATCCAATTTCTCATTATCAAGGGCCTTTTCAATTGAGTTAAAAAAAATAAAAGACCCCTCAAACAATTAATTTTTATCCAAATATTATTAAAAAAACTATTTATTACACACACAACCTAGATCTCTCAATGATAATTTTATGTTAAGAAAACCTTATAAAAAATTTTTTTTCCCATCAAGTTACGCGACACTTTTTTTTTGATTGTAAGAAAGATTAACATTATAATTTAAATAGTCATTTTCTCAAATGTTCTTCATATATTATTCTCGTAGATCAAGTTATGTGATTGTGTCCTTTTACCCTGCTTTGTTTTTTGGGTGGGGGGGGGGGGGGTTTTGAAAATGTCATGAATCTACTTTGCTAAGGGATAGATTCCAAATCAACCTGCACAATCTGGGGGAAGGGGGGCAAAAAAAAAAAACCAACATATATAAAATAAAAGAGAAATCCGACTGTTTACAACATTCAGACATTCAAATTGTCATCAAAGATCTCGCCCATTTATTTTCCTCTTTTTTCCTACCTCGTCCCTCCATCATCTTCTTCTCTCTCTTATCCTCCTCTTTCGCGCGCCCCCATAACCAGGAGCTCGAAGCAGCTTTTCTGGGCAAAATACCGAGGAAAAGCAACACCTTTTCTTCCATGATTCTCAACCCTCCATAGTTTTCCTTCAGATCTGCAAGTTTTTTCACAGAAAATCCATCTTGATATATCACCCCCCTTCTATGGCGAGGTGGGGTTGATCATCATCTTCAAATTTTCTCTTTCTCACTCTTTTTTCTTCTTGCCCAGATCTCATTTCCCTGTTTCCTTATCTGGGTATTTCCTATTTTTTCGAAACATTTTCAGGGGATTCTGGGTTTGTAGTTTGCTATGGAGAAACCTCCCCCAGAACCTGTCGTTTTATCCTCAGATGAAGAAGACAACAATGCCCAAGACGACAGGCAGATAATCCTCTACGACCCTACCGTTGCAAATGGGTCGGGTCAGCTCGTGGCCGTGGCCGTGCCCGAATCCGACCCGAATCCCATCCGGGTAAGGGCACTACCGCCAAAAGTGTTACCGTCTGTTGGGGCATTCACTGTGCAGTGTGCAGAGTGTTACAAATGGAGGTTGATACCCACAAAAGAGAAGTATGAGGAGATAAGAGAACATATTTTGGAGAAGCCATTTTCATGTGAAATAGCTAAGGAATGGCGTCCAGAAATCTCTTGTGATGATCCTGGTGATATAGAGCAAGATGGAAGCAGGTTGTGGGCTATTGATAAGCCTAACATAGCTCAGCCTCCACCTGGCTGGGAGCGAGAGCTCAGGATTAGAGGTGAAGGAAGCTCTAAGTTTGCTGATGTGTATGTCTCTAATCTCTATTTGTGTCTTTGATTTTGAGGGGTTTTTTCTCCATTTGGTTGTTTGTGGGTATTTGGAAATAATCTCTTTGGAATGTGTGTGTATGTGGGTATATGGGCCTCTATATCCGCATTGAGTTTTTGTTAATAATGGCTTCTTGATATTTGATTAACCGGAGTGGAGCTACTCTGTGCCCATAAGGATATATTCTTCTTAGTTTTCTACCTTCACACGAGTTGAACTTATTTTAAGGAGAATAAGTGTCAAACCACATGACTGAATATGTGTTTGCTAATATTTGCTATTGTTACTGTAGTTGTTTATTGTTTTTTATGATAGAGTTTCTTATTGGATGTGGATATGAGTATATGAGTATGCGTGTTCTTCTTGTTTGGTGGTTGTTGATCTTGCACAATGTTGCACTAAACGATCTTTGTCTTTTGCTGCGGGTTATTAGGCAATGAACGCCTTTCAAATCTAGGGTCTTATTGAAATAGGCCTATTATCGTTCTATTGTAGGGCTAAAAACCAAAAACATATAAACCCTAACACCCCACCTTAGATGGAATTTTGGACTGCATCTGTTAGTAGAGTGTGCTTATGGTATGCTAGATCAGCAGGCTGCAATGATGATTTTGATGTGATTTTCTGTTGGTGGTTTTCCTGTCGCTTGAACTATACTACTTGTTACCAAATTCTATGGCTTCTTTTTGGTCGATTGCTTTTCCTTCTTGTTTGATGTTGCTTGGACCTTATCCTTTAATCATTCTTTTGGTTGTCGGCAAGTTGGCAATCAGATGTAGGAGCTGTCATATTTTGTCACGGAGCACGTGCTTCACATATTATTAATCCCTTCCCAATTGACATTATCATTTCACTAATAGCAGATTCCTGTTGGCTTATCTTAAGAACAAAGTTGCGGTTACAAACAGTCCCATCTGCAAACCAAGTTAATTCATCATTTGAGCTTGTTTTCAGTTCAAGTTGAACTTCATTGGAATAGTGCGTAGAAAATGTCCAAATAAGACAATAGAGCTTTATTTGTACTCCTATTTTATTTTGTCGCTGAACACGAGCTGGCATGTCTTTGCTGGCTCCAGTTATCTTAGGACGCATGACGCCTTACGCCTTAATGTGTTGAGAATCTCCACCTGTTCTTATCTGGCATGCTTCCTAGCTGGCTGTCGTGCCATTGAGGGGTCCATATTTGGTAGCTAAGTTCTAAAGTAATGATTTCTCCCTTTGTACCTTGGGATCTTTATACATCTTAGTTCAGGCTACGTTTTTTTTTGGTTTTTTTTTTGGGGGGTGGGGGGGGGGGTGGAGATGACAGTGCAGAAGATACCTAGAAAATGTGCATCTATTTGGTGCTCATAGTTGGGCGTGTTAGTATTGTTTTATGATGAAGAGATGGTAGATATAGTGCGATGCGAACTTGCTAATGCGAGTTGCTGAGGCGGGAGCTAGATGGTGCATCATCAACTCGCATTTTGGAGTATGTGCTATATATAGGGATTCAAATTAGCTGATTTTTCCCATACAACACCTCTCCTCCCTATGCATTAAATCTTCACGAGTTCTCAACTGGCAAAGAAATTCTTTACGGCTTACTTTCATGTGAGCTGAGGCTATACGTACATTCGTAATATCAATTGGTCTCGTGTTAATACACTCTTTGATTACTACAATAAGTCAACAACCACCCCCTCCCCGGGGTCTAGTAGGATCCATATGTGGGGAGACTTACCTTGTAAGCATAGAGATGCTTTTGATTACTCATCGAAGAAGTGAGGTTATGTGTATATGTATGATCATCTATGCTATAGATAGCATGATTTGGACGGTAAATCTGTTGATGACTGTGGGTCAGCTCATCCCTTGTGGCATTATGTTTAAATTGACATGATGGTCCTTTAGCAATGAACCATGTATTTCTTATCTACTCACCATCAATGATGTAACATTTCCTTAGCCTGCTTGTATGACAAATAATGCAGTTATTCGTGTGAAATCTTATCTGGATCTTCTGATCTTCTGATCTGCTAACAATTTTCAGGTACTATATTGCACCTACTGGCAAGAGACTTCGGTCTATGGTTGAGGTTCAGAAGTATGTTTCTATGAACTGCTTTTCTAGCAAAGTCAAAAGTTTGCGACCTGTTCTGCACTCATTGATTTCACTCAAGATCGCAATCTTCTATTATGACTCACTTCCTTACTGCTTTGTCTTTATACAGATACCTTTTGGAGCATCCAGAGTACATTAGCCAAGGGGTAACATTGTCTCAGTTTTCATTTCAAATCCCGAAGCCTCTGCAGGAAAACTATGTGAGAAAGCGCACTGCTCGTTTAACTCCGCTCTTTGGTGATTCTAATTTGGGGACTTCAAGACCTACAGCAGGTATATTTTGGGTACTCTGTTTCTTTGCATAGAGTAGTGGCAGATTCTTGTCTATATGTAAGAGGTGAAAAACTTCCCAAAAGATACCTTCTAAATGTATATTCAGAATGTCCTTTCCCTTTATTTCTTGAATGGAGATAAAGAAAATAAGCAAAATGTTACTTCTACGAGGGCTAAGTAGTAAGCAGTGGGTGATAAGTCCAGCAAGGTCAAAACCTGTAAGACGGTTATAGAGCTGTGTTCCATCATAACCATGTAAGTTGGTATTAATATAGTCAGGAATTTGGGAGGAATATTGTTTTTTCTTGGATTTGTAGAAGTTTAACATGTTGGATTGGAGGTACTCCTGACACTGGTAATGTTCATGGGCTGGTGTTACAATGGCAGTCTGCATCATGGCTATAGCATTGTGAACAATGGTCAATTGTCCCGTGTGCTGCTTGGCATTGGGATAGCTATTGACGAAATAATGCAAGTTTGGAAGAGTTTTTTATGGTACGAGCATCATTAATGGAACTAATCTTTGGACTGTGCTGAGATGATGATATGCTCGTCCATGAGGTGCCTTCTCTCTATATTTCCTTCAAGAGTTGTTCTAGTTATTCTAGGGTGAGAGGAAATGCCGGGGACTTATCTGCTAAATACACATTTCCATTTTCTGCTTTCTTGCACTCTGTCTTGGTGGTGAACAAGGAGGAGCTTTGAAAGGCAGTAAGCCATGTCAGGATTGGGTGATTCCATTTGTTGGTTGAAAAGGCTTAGTTTAGGAAAGCAGCATGGATGATATGTGGACTAACCCAACAGGTGGAGTGTGCCTACTTGTGTGGTTGCGTTAGTGATGAATTATGATAGGAAGGTGCTGAGGACAGACATGAAAGCGAGAAAACTGAAATAATCATCAGTTGATTCAGTTGGGAGGAGGTCCAAAAAAGATTCCAACTGTGCTATCAGAGGTTGCTTCCATTTCGGTGCTTACGTACCAGAAGCTTTTTAAGTTTACTATCCTTTAATTATGAGAGCTTTTTTTTAGAGAGAATGAGTGGTTAAATATGACTGAACTGGGGCATGCTGCTTTGCCTAATGTGAGCAGATATTTCCACTCAAGAATAAAGGGAAGGCCTGCATAGCTGTCTGATTCACATACGGATTGGCCTATTAATCTATGTTCCAAGGGGTGTTTTTTCCACCTGAAGCTTCCTTACATACTAGGGACATTGAAATTTCGATATAGACGTTTGAAACTTCATTTTAGGCAAAGATATGTAAGAGGGCCTCTTAAATTTTTGCGGGTGCAACAGACCAGTTACTTTACTCTTCATGGAGAAATTTCGTTGGTTTCTCACAACTCTTGCATCTTCAAATTTTACTAAATTCAATGATCAAATTTGGGGGCTGGATATCTTGAAAGAATACTGTTGTGTGATCTGATATTTATGGGACTCGGCAAATCATTGTTTTTTTAGTTTATGACTACTTCTTTAGAACTCTGTTATGTTAACTTTTTGGCTGACCAAAACTTGATTTTGTGGCTGCCAGTGCAAAAATAATAGATTCATGCATGTAAACAACGGGAACAGAGAGTGTAGATGTCGGGATTATTTAATTTGGTTAAATTTCAATTTTGATGGCAAATCGGCTTTTCTTGGATGGGTTGCAATGAAATCTCTGATATGCTTAAAATGGCAATGTTGCCATGCAAATCAGCAGTAATTTTGTAGTGTCAGCTCATATCATTTTTGTGGGAAATGATCCGTTGATTTGGGTTGGCCATGCTGCTGAAGGTGAATATCTGATGATCATTTGTTTTTCTTTCTAATTCGTGATAACTGATGACTGATGCAAGTATCAGATTGTGATCTTGCTCTGGAGGCTGGAGGTCGTACTCAAGGCGAGAAATAATCTCATACACATGGTTTTGTATTGTTCCTCAATCGCTTTGCAAATTCATTGTTGTATGTGGTTCCGAAGTCATTTTTGTCCATGGATAGTTTATTCTTTGCATATTGTATATTGGCATTTGCTTCTTGTGCACGGAACTTTTCCGGGTTTCTGCTTATTTTTTCCACAAGTAATATGTGTAAATAATTTGTTTGTTTGCAGTGAGTCCTATATCATGGGCACCACCAGATGACGCTACAGCCTTGCAACTCGGGGGTCCTGGCTTTTCCGGCTCTTACACATCATTTGATGGGACCACCCCACCAGTGAAAAAGAAGGCTCGATCATCAACACAAAAACCATGTAACAGTGACCCATTGCATAAGCAGCATAGATTCAAGATCAAAGGTCCTCGTCTCCCTCCACATGATGTATGTGATTTCTAATTTTTGGGTAGCGCCCTCGGCTTGTTGTTCCATTACACCCTAGGCTAGTGATGTGATATATGTCTTTCCATATTCCTTTTTGCTCGATACAACAAACATTCCCAGAAAGAAATGTATTCAATTTATTGAGATGAAACTTGGAGAGGGTTCGAGATGATGGGTTGGCAAGTGGGGAGGGGCCTGAGGATCTTGATGGCATGGTGTTGTACACTGGCTGGCCTAATTTTGCTCAAGCTGTAAGCTGCCCTTCTGTTTAGTACAAATAGAAATATGGTGATACATGGTATCTTTTGTGTGGTTTGGGTGAAATGGCTTTAGCAAGCAACTTTGGAATGCATATTACAATCAAATTGCCCCTTTTGTCTCAAATGGAGAATTGGCGATTCATGTTGCATTTTATGAGATTCGAGTTATTGGTTTCGCCCATTGCAAATTGCGATGCAAGTGTTGTGATCTTTAGTCATCGACAATGTTGATGGATGAGTTACAAAATGGTCTTCGGGTTCAGCTTAATGGCTATTTTTACCTTGAGCCTCTGGCCTAAGCTGGTTCGTTGGACTGGTTTGGTTCATCAAGTCGCCAGGGCCTATATGTGCCAAAGATTGAACCCTTGAGCCACCAATGTTGTATATTAGGTTTGTCTTTGACAAAGACTAAGCCAATTCAGGCATCCAATGTGACTCTTGAATTGGGGAGATGCCATCACTAGAAGGGATTTATGTGCATGTTTGACGTACTCGTACACTTTGTCAAAATCATCACTCTTTTAGTCCGATTTTAGGGTCCCCGCCTCGCCCTCAAATTGAGGAGGAAATATATACGACTTATTGAAATTGGAATAACACTTCATTTTCCCCTTTTTTCTTTCCCTAAAGAATGCTCATTTTTCTATTTTTTGAAATTAATAAACATTGTCTTTCATTTCATGATATTTTTATTGCTATGTTGTTAGGGGGTTTTATGTCCTAATAGTCCATGTGACATTGAGATATTATCATTACATGAAGTGATATGTGATTGACTTTTTTAAAACTTGATAGGTTATGCTCATGAAAAAAAAAGAGAGGTGCGAATGTCCACCCCTTGTGGTGCACTTGACGTACACTTTTTTAACGGTCCATTACTGTTTTTCTTTTTGTTAATACTTGTGAAAAATTAATAAGGTATGTATATATATTCTACTGGTCGAGAGATAACAACCTTAATTTATCTTCATTGAGTGAGTTCCAATGTAAAAATTGTAACGTCCTCAACCCATGGGCTAGGAGTGTTATCGTTTTTCTTGAAATTCTGAAAATTTAAATTTTATTGAAGATACTGTCAGGTGACAGACTATGTGAATTTAGCATTGACACTAGAATAACCATCATGTTCAAGGCGATAGAGTCACTAAACTGATGATTTCACTATACCATACAGTAACAGGACATATACAGAGATAGATTTCTCTGTTAAAACATGGAACGATAATCATAAAGTGAAGCATATAGCTATGTCATGTGAATAGTATACTAATGATGCAGCAATATGCGCTTTGAACTTCACATGCTGGGTTATTAAAGTACAATGTTCTACAATCCGTCATATGTACTGGAATTCTTTATTGACCTGGTTCTTCTAGCAGTTGACAAGGTTTTATAACGTATAACTTTGAATTTATGCCTTTTGGCAGAATAAATAAACATTGAACTTGAATTTCTGCCTTTTGGCAGAACAATAAACATTGAACATTGAACTTGAATTTCTGTCTTCTGGCAGAATAATAAACATTGAACTTGAATTTCTGTCTTCTGGCAGAACGATAAACATTGAACTTGAACGATAAATATTGAACTTGAATTTTTGCCCTCTGGCAGAACAATATACATTGAACTTGAATTTCTGCCTTCTGGCAGAGCAATAAGCATTAAATTTGAATTTCTGCCTTTTGGCAGAACAATAATCATTGAATTTGAATTTTTGCCTTTTGGCAGAACAATAAACATTAAATAATCGATAAACTTTCCATAAACTTGCAATAATCAATATATTTTCAATAAACCTTCAATGATTGATAAACTTTTCATAAACTTGCAATAATCAATATATTTTCAATAAACCTTCAATAATCAATAAACTTATTATAAACTTGCAATAATCAATATATTTTCAATAAACTTTCAATAATCGATATATTTTTCATAAACTTGCAATAATCGATATATTTTCAATAAACTTGCAATAATCGATATATTTTCAATAAACTTGCAATAATCGATATATTTTCAATAAACTTTCAATAATCAATAAATTTCATTGAAATTATCGATAAATAGGAGGAAGAGGAAACCCACTTCGTTCCAAACTAAAGGACCCAACTTCTGGACTAATTGGACAGATTAGGGTTAGACGCGAACCCTTACTTGCTCTGCTGGGCGCTGGGGTTGAGGGGGAAATCACGGTGAGGGGGAAATCACGGGTTCCAAACCCTTGCCGCCCCCTTCCTCCTCCCCCCCTTTTCAAAGAAGGGGCTTCGGCCCCTTAAATAACAGTAATTTGTTTTCTTTTTCCTTTTTTTCTTTTGTTTTGGATAATTACCTCGTCACGTCATAATTAATACGAGCTTATTCATTCGTCACATAATAATTAATACGAGCTTATCCACTCGTCACATCATAATTAATACGAGTTTATCTACTCGTCACATCATCATCAATACGAGTTTATCCACTCATCACATTGTCATTAATTCCCAATGTTCGATTCAACAAATTGCAGGACTAGTCCCAAGGTTCACCAGTCCAGTTATATTCAGAAGGCTGCTTAATATAGTGTCCGATATAATCCTAAAATAGAAAGCATATTCTTTTCAATAAAAACAGCACCTAAACAGGCACGTTAATGTATATAAAATGGCGGAATAAGGAGGTAAAATCCCGGGTGGTACAAAAATATCAATGTAAATTTAAGACCTGACTGTATTAGGCTATTAGCTCATGCATGTATAGTGAGGCTCGCTTATTTCAACGTTATGAAACTGTCACCTACTTCAAACTGTCTCGAGCCACTCTAGTTGCTCCAATCTATCAATCGCTAGTTCAAATTATTTATTGCAACTTCTAAATGCTCATAACTGCTTTAACTATTATTTTTATGCATAATTCTAATATCAAACCAATTTATACTATTAATAACTGCTTGACGCTACCATGCGCTAATACTAACTACTCCTGACCACCACTGCTGCTTTTAGTTGATCGAATGAGCATGCCCAAGTATGTAAAAAGGAACCAAGCGAAATTATAATTGTTTTTTAAAAAAAAATCCAATGGAAATTATGAAAAGGAAAAATTGACGTCGACCATTTGAAGTATCGACACGAATAATCTGAAATGAGAAAATTATAGCGAACAATATGACCTTTGGTCTTATTTTTTACAAGTATACTACCAAAGAGTTTCGGCAAGTTTGACTCGATTGTACTCTGATATAAATTTTCTTATATTAGATTATTTACAAAAAATAAGATCAAAGGTTAAACTTTTCGTTGTAATTTGTTCAGATTAGATTATTCACGTTGATACCTCCGATAGTTTAGATAGTGGTGTCAAATTGTCTTCATAAAAACAGGGGAAAGAAAAGAAGCACCGGTTCGACCCAATGCGTGATCGAGCCGGACCGAGTCGGTGATATGTCGACCGTGGAAAAATAAGTAAAACAAGAAATGAAAAAGCAAAGAACCCAAAAACCCTAACCCCTCGGAAACGTTCCTCCTTCCATTTCCCCCTCTTTCTCCTGTTCGAAAGAAATATCCAAACTATCGACATCCTTTAACAATGGCGGATAATTCTCTGTCCTCCACACAAGTTCCCGACGAACCACCACCAGCAACTCCGTCGTCTCCGCCGCCGCCACCACCGTCTCAAGAAGAGAAAGCAACGCCATTAGGAAAGCGAAAAGAGTCCGAACCCGAAGAACCACAACCAACAGCTTCCGAGCAGAATTCATCTGAAGAGCAGCAAAAAAATTCACAAAGTCAAGATCAACCGAGCTCGAAAAGAAGAAATTCGACCCGGACTTGCGTCCATGAAGTTGCAGTGCCGAAAAATTACTTCTCAACGAAGGATGAATCTATCCATGGAACCCTAGCAAACCCCAGCTACAAAGGTCCAATGGCGAAGACCTACCAGTTCACTCTCGACCCGTTTCAATCCGTTTCGATTGCGTGTCTTGAACGAAACGAATCGGTGTTGGTCTCCGCCCACACATCCGCCGGAAAAACCGCCGTAGCTGAGTACGCCATTGCAATGGCTTTTCGTGATAAGCAGCGCGTGATCTACACTTCCCCGTTGAAAGCATTGAGTAATCAGAAGTACCGTGAGCTCAACCAGGAGTTCTCTGACGTGGGTCTTATGACAGGTGACGTCACCATCTCTCCTCATGCTAGTTGTTTAGTGATGACCACGGAAATCCTCCGTGGGATGCTGTACAGGGGATCAGAAGTGTTGAAGGAGGTGGCGTGGGTTATTTTTGATGAGATACATTACATGAAGGATAGAGAAAGAGGGGTGGTTTGGGAGGAGAGTATTATTTTTCTTCCACCTCAGATTAAGATGGTTTTTCTGTCTGCAACTATGTCAAATGCTACTGAGTTTGCTGAGTGGATATGTAATATACACAAACAGCCTTGCCATGTTGTTTATACTGATTTTCGGCCAACCCCATTGCAGCATTATGTGTTCCCTGTTGGTGGGTCGGGGTTGTATTTGGTGGTGGATGAGAATGAGCAGTTTAGGGAGGATAATTTCGTCAAACTTCAGGACACTTTTGTCAAGCCTGATAGCGGGCTTAAGGCCGCTGCTGCAAAAGCGAGTGGGAGGATTGCGAAAGCTGGGTCGGGTTCTAAAGGTGGTTCTGACATTTACAAGATTGTAAAGGTACATTTTTTAATTTGTTGCTTCGTCTTTGCTACTGTATTTGTGTGGATACATTTGCATCGATTTAGCATGTGACGGATGAGAAAACCAAGTGGGGTTAACTTCAAAGTTAGTTTATTATCTCTATATTGTGTTCTTTTGATGCGTACTGTGATTACTGTCTGAATGAGTGACTATTTGAGATGAGAAGCAGAGAGAGTAGAAGTGGATGCACTAACATGGACTTGAGAATGGGATTAATATTGACTTATGAACTATTTGGACAATGAAAGCTACGTTTAGGACCTGTTTGTGTCAGGTCAATTCAGGATTTTATTGACTGTATGGTTGAATGGCACCAAGGTGTCAACCCAGGACTTGGTTTCTGTGTCATTACTTCTGTTCGTTATATCTCAGAAAAGTCACTATGTCTAAATTACTAAGCATCAAGTCCTGTTCCTAGGGGAGATGTTGGGAGATCCTAAATAATGAGGCAGAATTGATTCGTTGAATTTTATGGGATTTATTTATATGATTCTGATTAATTTGCCCTTTTGGGTGCTGGGTTGATTTTTTTTCTGGCCTCTTTGGGCAATCCTGCTCAGCGTTAGGTGTTCATACTTTCCATCTTTCTTGTTTGAGTATTGCGTGCCTCCTGGTCAACTTTGGTTTTAAACATTTTGCATCACAGATGATCATGGAACGCAAGTTTCAGCCCGTTATTGTTTTCAGCTTCAGTAGAAGGGAGTGTGAACAACATGCAATGTCCATGTCTAAACTCGACTTCAATACTCAAGAAGAGAAAGATATTGTAGAGCAGGTTTTCCGAAATGGCGTTCTTTGCTTGAATGAGGAGGACAGGAGCCTTCCCGCTATTGAATTGATGTTGCCACTTCTTCAACGTGGTATTGCTGTACATCACTCTGGGCTTCTTCCCATTATCAAGGAGTTAGTGGAACTTCTTTTCCAGGAGGGACTCGTGAAGGCCTTATTTGCAACAGAAACTGTAAGTTCTTTATTAGTTGCAAATGATCTTCTGTTGTCTGTTCATAGTGATCTTCTGTTTTCACATATAGTTTAGATGCTTGGACCTTTAACTTAATTTCTTTTGAAGATACTCGTTGGTAGTGGATTATTTTGTGTGTACTTGGAATTTGCAAACTGCATTACTTGGTCTTGTCTATGTTCTCTTTCCTTTGAATGCCTTCTCTTGTTAACTAAGCTACCATTGTGACACTAAAATTTTTGCCCGGCTTCATGTGAAACAGTTTGCAATGGGTTTGAATATGCCAGCGAAAACTGTTGTCTTCACATCTGTTAAGAAATTTGATGGTGATAGCCATCGATTTATTGGATCTGGTGAGTATATTCAGGTGAGTGAAGATTTTTTTGCCCAATTTGTTGCTTATCTAGGTATTTGTCTTGCTTTCTCTTACGTGTACCTTTCTCTTGGCCTGGTCTGTAGATGAGTGGCAGAGCTGGTCGTCGTGGCAAAGATGATCGTGGTATTTGTATTATAATGATTGATGAGCAGGTGACATGTTGTCTTTTCATTTATGAAATCAATACCCCTATCACATTGTGCTTTTCTGTGTGTTTATGTTATTATACATCTCCCTATTTTTTGCTTCTTGTGCCTGTTTATGCTGACTGCATGTATTAAATATTTGAATATTAATGCTTTATGTTGGTCTTTGGCTTAGTGATCTTAATTGTGCCTTGTTGACTATTTCAGATGGAAATGAATGCTTTAAGAGAAATGGTGTTGGGTAAACCAGCTCCTCTCATCAGTACTTTCAGATTGAGCTATTACTCCATTTTGAATTTGATGTGCCGTGCTGAAGGGCAGTTTACAGCTGAACATGTGATAAAGAATTCTTTCCACCAGTTTCAGTATGAGAAGGTTTTTTGTTTTTTTAAATAATAAATTTTATTTAGAAATGCCTGAACTTCCTGCCGCTCAACTTTGGTGGATAGGGGACACATAACTACTTTTATTCCTGTCGCAGGCTTTACCCGAAATTGGAAGAAAGATTGAGAAGCTGGAGCAGGAAGCTGCGTTGCTTGATGCTTCAGGAGAGGTATAACTTCCAGAGAAGTCTATTTTTTAAAATATGAATTTTAGCTGCTATTTTGTTTCTCCTCATAGTAGTTCCATATGTGTAGTCTGAAGTTGCAGAGTACCATAAACTTAGGCTTGAATTAGCCGCACTCGAGAACAAATTGATGTCAGAGATAACAAGACCTGAGAGGATTCTTATCTATCTTGTTCCAGGCAGATTGGTATTTTTCTGTTATCTAATTTTCTTATTGTTGTTGCCTAACTTGTAATATTGCTCTGGTTGACAAATTGCATAATGTAATCATGTGGTAATTGTGGGATTTCTTCAGGTCAAGGTACGCGAAGGCGGAACGGATTGGGGATGGGGAGTTGTGGTTAATGTGGTGAAAAAGGCGCCTGCCGGATTGGGCACCATACCACGCGGTGGCAGCTATATAGTTGATACTCTTCTTCATTGCTCTCCTGGTTCAAGTGAGAATGGTTCCAGGCCTAAACCATGCCCCCCTCGTCCGGGGGAGAAGGGTGAAATGCATGTGGTAAGTTAGGGTCCTACTTGAAGCTGTAAGGCATTGCTTGTCTCTGTTGCTTGTAATTTGTTACTGTCTTAATTCACTTTGCAAATTTGTGAGGATTGTGTGATTTTAAGAACTTGTTTTCTTTGTTGTAGGTCCCTGTCCAGTTGCCTCTAATAGCTGGTCTCAGTAAACTCCGGATTTCTATTCCATCTGACCTACGACCAGTTGAGGCAAGACAAAGCATACTTCTTGCAGTACAGGAATTGGAAAGACGTTTTTCTCAAGGCCTTCCAAAGCTTAATCCAGTAAAAGTGTGTATTTCTGCTTTGAACTTGATGTAGATCCCATTTTTATTTGCTGTTTCATTCTTCCTTTTGTTTTTTGGGGGGGGGGGGGGCTAGCTTAAATGAAAGGATAACTCACAAGTTAACATGGTCCCAACTCGTAAGGGGACCTATTGGCTTCCATAAGTTCACGAAAACAATGGATTTTGTACCTCTTGGTTTTCAAACTGTAGAGGCAAAGGACGACATTCTTAAGGGTGACAAATGCTTCTTGACTGGGTTGCTTGTAGTAGATTATGTATCTTTTAGCTCTATGAACCCTATGAATCGTAAAAAGTCTGCTCCTTTCATGATTTAAAACATCATATGTTGATGTATTTGGGTTTTGAGAACATTATTAGTTAATTTAGCTGTGCAGGTTACTGACGTCATACTATTGTTGTAACGTGTGCAATTGATTTCAAAAAGAATTCTTTTTTTTTTTTGGGGGGGGGGTTGTAGTGTTGCTGGAACCTGTTAAGATAAGGGGACTGCTGTCTATGGAGGAATAAGGCTCCTTCTAGAATTTACTCTAGGAAACAGTTGAAAGGTCCTTTCGCATCATTATTAGAAAATATCGTTACCCATTGGAAACCGTTAAAAGGTCTTTTGGCATCATCATTATACAGTATCATTACCTATATGGTTTTCACTTTCAGGATATGAACATTGAAGAAAAGGAAATTGTTGACCTGGTTGGTCGAATTGAGGAACTTGAGCAGAAACTATTTTCTCATCCAGTGCATAAGGTTTGTCTCCTGGAACCATTATGCTGCCCATGATTTTGAATATTTGTGCTTTGGAATTTTCCCCAGCCTCCCTCTTATGATCGTCATGCTTTGCAGTCGCAGGATGTACACCAAGTCAAATGTTTCCAAAGAAAAGCAGAGGTCAATCATGAAATTCAACAGTTGAAGTCAAAGATGCGTGAGTCTCAGGTACTGTAATTTGATTTTGCCAAAGCATCTAACTAAACATAGCAGAGCTTAGCAGTACTGTATTTGCTAATCACTTTGTTCCCTAGTCATGGAGAAGTTATTCAATATATGTTGTGCAGAGTCAATATTTTGTTTCGATATCCCTTCTTTTTCTTTTTTTTTTTTTGGGGGGGGGTGTTTGCTCCACCCATGCCTCTGTATGGATATCGTCCTGCGTCATATGTAACCTACTCCCGGAAAAATGGATCAGTTGTTTCTGTTCGGTGCTACGCTTGCATATTTGACTTCTGTTTATTGGTATATGTTTGAAGGATCAGTACGTTCTTGAAGGCTTCATATGTTCTTTTTTCCATAAATTTTTCTCCTTTTTGAAACAGTGGTGCTTGGGTTTATATTCAAGAGAATCTGATGCATATTTTCACGGATTAGTGCTTTCTTGTGTTCGTGGAGGCATTGTTGAGTATGATGTTATAAGACCTTAGATCTGAGATGGATATATATTTCTGGCTTGACTTTTGTGCAGCTTCAAAAATTTCGTGATGAACTCAAAAATCGTTCTCGAGTCTTGAAGAAGCTTGGCCATATTGATGCTGATGGTGTAGTCTTGTTGAAAGGTCGGGCTGCCGCATTGATAGACACTGGAGATGAACTTCTTGTCACTGAGCTGATGTTCAACGGTAAGCAAGCTAATATCTGATATCGTTTTGGTTTTTGTTATGTATTTGTTGAGAATATTGGGAAGTTGCGGAGTTTTACTTCTCCACAGTTAGCAAATTTTGCGCAAAGGTAGGACACCATACAAATAAAACCTCCTGTGCTGGCTACAGAACCTCTGAGTGCATTCCGTATAGTATTCTTTTCCTACTGAAAAACGACCTTTTTGGGTCCCCACCGTTCAATTTTACTCTTCTAGTATTAAGAATGCATATCTTCTTGTAGTGTTGCATGCTTGTTGTCAAGTGGAAGGACATTTTGATGAGTGATTAATCTTGTTGAGATAAAATGTTCAAGTGATTATTGTTTAGAGTTGGAATGTTAGACCATCTGGATCCACCTTTTTGGTTTTTAATTAAATGGGAAGTATATTGTTATTGTTGTTGAACATAATTAGCGCCATTCAGTCTGGGCAACAGAAGTGGAGAATTGCTTTGAGATGGGTGGGCTTTTTTAAAGTTTGTAATGCTGCATCATAAATGACGGGGGATTGGGATTTTGAAGTTTTGATGACTTACTTTATGGTAAGTGTTTTAACATGTCTTCTAACTAGTTGACCAAGTGCGGCCAAATTAAACAAATCATTACCAGGAATCCCACCAGGGTGGTTTGTGGTGAGGCTATTCTTTTTATTTCATCTTGTAATTTCCTGCTAGGCCTTCTACGAAATTATCGAGGCATCAGATGATGGAGTTTTGCTAAAACATTGCACATCTGTAATAAAAGTTTCACAGACTTGCAAATTTCAGAGCTCAGCTACCTATCCGACTGCTCCTTTGTGTACTCTGTGGCTTCTCACAAATTTTAGACCACCGAGAATATTCAGACCACAATCTATAAGTTTCCATGCCTCTTTAAATTTTAGGGCTCTATTAAGATTCTCAGCCGCCTTCTGAGGAATTTAGAGTTCTACTGCAAATTTCAGGGCTCCGCTGCAAATTTTCCAAAGAGATCTGAGTGGATTGGATAAAGTTAATAGAGCCAATATAGGTCTTAAATGCAATTACTGAAAATGGGAGGGCAGACCATCTGAGTTGGAATTTGTTCAAGTTGGAAATTCTATTTTGAGGAGCTGTTTTCATTAGCAGTTTAATTTGGTGTTGTACTTTGCCACAGTTGCATAGTTGCATGTACATAATGTGAGGCCAATCCACTTTCGAGTTGGAATTCAGCATTCCTGTTCTGATGTGGAGAAGTAGTGCGCCATTCTATTCATGTGGTTACGTGCCAAAATTATATGTGACAGAGTCAATTGCATCATGCATGTCTGGTTGTTTGTTCATTCAGAAAGCAATCCTTTCTGCTATGAGGTGCTTCTAATTTACTGCAGTGAAGTGTGTAGAGCATAACACTACGTGGTTGATGTTAGCCTAGTTGACTTATCTTTATTTCTCTCAGTTTAGTTCCTAGGTTTCCTTGGTTGGTTATGAGACCAGTTTCTTAGTTCTTTCTCTGTCATTATTCAGGCACGTTCAATGATCTGGATCCTCATCAAGTTGCTGCTCTGGCAAGTTGCTTTATTCCTGGAGATAAATCTAATGAACAGATCCATTTGAGAGCAGAACTTGCAAAACCCTTACAGCAACTCCAAGACAGTGCAAGAAGGATAGCAGAGGTACCCCCCCTTCTCTTTTTGGACCTCAATTTGTTGGCTTCCTCATTGCTCAATGTATGCACTATTGCAGATTCAACATGAATGCAGACTAGATGTAAATGTCGAGGAATATGTTGAGTCAACCGCGAGACCATATTTGATGGATGTCATTTACTGTTGGTCGAAGGTCTGGTCTCCTCTTGCCAAGCTTATTTTATGGTTGATTGCATCCATGATACTCCATTCCATTTTTCCTTCTTAAATCAGTTAAATGAAAAAAGCACCGTTCAGAAAGTAAAAAATATTAACCATTCAGAAAGTAAAAAATATTAACCAGTATATGTTTGAAGATCAGTGATGGTAGGCTATTGGTTGAAATTACATTTAATGAACATATATGGAAGTCAATTTTGGCACGAAAAATATTGTTGACCAGGAAGGAAAAAGGGGCAGAGGGAGTATTATTTTAGTGCTTTAGCGCCCTTGATTAGCACATTGTTATCAATCACTGTTACTCTTGTATAACCGTGAGCAGCCGGTCTGCTCCTAAGTCCTAACTGCCCCCATTCAGAACTCTGTAATTCGTGCTCTTACTTCTTCATGAGTTCAGGCCTGCAACTTTCGTTATCTGTAATTTCCTTTCCTTTTGTCCTGATGTTCCCTTATAATGTCCAGGGGGCCAACTTTTCTGAGGTTATACAAATGACCGATATCTTTGAGGGAAGTATCATAAGACTTGCTAGAAGACTTGATGAATTTCTGAATCAGGTGAGTTAGATCAAAACATGTGATGCCTCCCCTCCCCCCTCTTTCATAACATGTGATGCTTATGCTCCTAGCTGCAATCATTGGCTCTTAGCTACATTCGCTGTTCTGCTAGCAGGGAGGCCTGCATATCTGCAGTCTGCTTGCTGAATGAGCATAGAATGTGCCATGTATGCTCCAGATATTGCTCCTTGCATGCTATTTTCTGCCACGGACTGGATGTGTTTCTCCCAGGTTCTTCTTCTATTGTCTGTGTCTGTGCTACATGCCTTTGTGTCTGATGTCAGGCTCTGCCAAGTTTTGCTTACTGTTACCAAGAATGCTCAAATCCCTCCGCAATTCCATGTTCCTTCTCTGGAGTGATCTAAAGTCCTGATTTACGAGTGAGATGGTATAGGGGCATGTGATGGTTGTACTGTAACTAAGAGTCAATGTACAGAGAAACATTGTCTGGCAAGTAGATGGGACTTAAACTCGAGTTGTAAGGTGGTGGTTCATGAGCAGTCACTCTTCCTTGAGAGAAAAGATCAATATTCTCCCTCCTGCTAGCCTATTTCGGAGCTTGTCAAGCTGTGGTTTCTAGAACTTCTAGTTTGTAGTCACCCTCCTCCCTCCAACCACCGAAGCCACCCAAGATAAATGACAGAGGATGAATTCAAAAAATGTTTCAAGGCATGAAATTAAGTTGCTGTGAAGGCATGGAAAGAGCGAAAAACTTAGCGAAGCTAGGAGTAGTGCGGGGGAACAGGCCTTAGCTAATCACTGAGCTGAATCACGGTAGTCATACTTTCTCAAGACAAACTTATTGGACCAACCAACAGGATACCCAAAGTGGACTAGAACTCTCAATAACCCTATCCGAAATTCCGGCAATTTCAAGCTTTCTCAACGCCAAATCCTTATACCCAAGTATGACCACTGTTTTCCAGCCCTAGACCAATCATGGGCAGAAGAGAGAATCCTTAAAGAGGATGAAGTCAGGGGCGATGTTCGTTGACTGGGAGATGAAGACCATCTCAGGCAGGCAATGATGTGGATGCTTCAGTGTATGTTGTAGTCATCAAGTAGATAAAAAAATCAAGATAGAAGTGAGGAAGCAAGAAAGCTCTCAACTAGGGAGTTGGAGAGGATTTGTGGAATAAATCTTTGCTGGTAGGATGAAATCAGTTGGAAGAATACCAAATCAGGCCTTGAGGGTATGCATTGTTGTCTGGTAACTAGGATATCAGTAACTCTGATGCATGATACCCAGGTTTGCGGAGCTGCTGGATAGTGATTGATGGTTAGTTTACTGCTTATTTGAACCTGTGTAAATTCGGGTTTACATGTGGGATAGCAATACAAAGATAACCCGTAGAACCAGAAGGAGAAATACTCATTCTGACAATACATCGGTTGAATGGCAGTCCATGCTGCCGATTATGTTTTCTCAATGTTGTCTGCTTCTCTTGGGCTTTTTCTTACTTCTGCCGTTGTTTTCTTTACCAGTTGAAAGCTGCGGCTAGTGCGGTTGGGGAGGCCGATCTAGAGAACAAGTTTGCAGCTGCAAGCACAAGCCTTCGACGAGGTATTATGTTTGCCAATTCCCTTTACTTATAGCCTTCCCTATGCTCAGTAGCTTTGCGTTGGCTTCCGAGGGCGAAAGAAGTTTTGCCTGCCTGCCTGCCTGCCTGGCAATGGCGTATGTTTCACTTGTATCATCTGGGAAAAGCTACTGTCGAATTAAAAGGTCATTGTATAATTTAAAAATTAGAAGATTAGGTTTAGGTATTCAGAAAGAGCTCACCAGAGGATAATAGAGTTTTGTATTTTCCTGATTCATGAATGAAATAGAAAGGCTTATTTTTGACTGAGGTTAATGAACACAGTAGGAGTTTTAATTTTGTTATTTTTCTATATTGTTGTTAAGCTATTTTATTTTCTTAAAACTTTTTAGTTCCTAGGACTCTTCTGGCTTTCAATAATGGCAGGGTGTTATTGTGGAATTATTTCGACGTCCTAAATGTATATTGAGAATGTAGTGTGAGGTACTTTATATTCTGCTGAAGCGATTCTGAGGTTTTTTAATTAAAATTTTTATTTTATTTTCACCTGCATTAGCAAATTCGCATATGCACTCGAGACCATGTTTTTTCGGAAGTGATGTATATATGTTTTTCAATGTTTATTTGTCATGTACATATTTTTCGGTTTATATGACTTGAAAATATGTGCTCCTAAAAATATATAGAGGCCTTGTATTTCATTTAGTTTTTCTTTTAAAAATCTACCCCACAGTGGGAAAAATCTAAAATTGTAAAACTTCCCAGAAAAATTGCTCAGGCAATTGGCCTGACAATGACAAGCATGGGGAATTAAAGGAAGGTTAGCCTCTAATGTTTTTACTTTATGTGTTGGATGGTTTTTTTAATTATTTTTCCTATAAACATATGAGACCCGTAAAAAAATTTCACACAATTTTTCACGATTTTTCTATTATTTCTCTGTCAAAATTGTTCAATGAAGTTGCAAATCTCGCTAATTTTTTATCGTAAAAAGTTGGATTAACTTATCTAACTGTCAGTAACGAAAATTAATTTTCAACCCCAAAAACAGTCTACGAAAAAATAATCTTCAAATGTGTACTAAAAATTATGGAGACTATAAGTAGAAGTAAAAGTAAATGAGATGCGAGATGTATTTACACTGGGAAGAGTGCCAAAGACTCGCATTTCAGTCGTGGATTTTACTCTAGCTGAGGCACATGGTATGGCCGTTTGATAATTACTAAAAACTGGCATTGTGGTCGTGGATTTTACTTTAAATAGTTACTTCGGACTTCTTTTTTCAAATTTTCGTAAAAAAAAAAAAAGAAAGAAAATTCCATAACAGACAAAAAGGAAATTATTAGGAACGACCCCCCTCTTCGCTGTGCAACGCGTTTAGCCAAGACTGACCCCAAAAGTCAAAAGTCAAAAGCGGTTGACTATTGTTAGCATGACCACTCTCCAGCAGCAGCTTCTTGCTCTGTATAATTCCACTGAGCTCGTTCATTGGCATCATTGCTTCAAAGCTCGTGAGAGAGATCGAGACAGTAGAAAGAGTTGGGGTTTGTGATCAGATGGATCCCAAAGTATACCGTGCAGCATTGGAGGGCTCATGGTCGGAGCTCACTACTTCGAATGGTTGGTCTGATCAAACGACGCATATGGGGAACGCGGTCCTCCATGTTCACCTACGAAGACCGCGGCAAAGGTACTCCAAATCCATACCTACCCAATGGCACCAAAAAATGCTTTTGCGTTACTTCAACATCCCCCCAGGAAGTCCTCCTGTGGAATATTGGGAGGCCAATGCTGAGTTCATAAAGAATGTACTTGATCACGGGGCCCTGCAACAGTTTCTCTTATGGCATGAGAACGCCAATGGGGAGATCCCACTACACTTGGCGGCCAAGTTCGGCCATGTTGCAGCTGTGGAGGAATTCTTACGACGAGCTCATTTGGTGAGTGCAGAGGAGGTGCGGAAGATGCTGTTGAAAAGCAACAACCGGGAGGATACGGCCCTGCATGAGGCAGCCAGGGCTGGTCATGCTCAGATTGTCCAGCTGCTGGTAGAGGCCGATCCAAGTTGCCCCTACGAGGCTAATGAGCTCAATGAGACTCCTCTTTACTTACCTTGCTGCGGAGAGTCGGTCTTTTGATTGTGTGGCTGAGCTTCTCGACACGTGTGATTCGTCTGCTTTGGCTTACGATCATAAGGGTCCTTGCGGCCGAACTGCTCTTCATGTTCTAATCCACTGGAGCAATGCCGGTTAGCTTAATTCAGTACTCTCTGTTTGGGTTAGCTACTTGTGTGATTTTGGGTCGAATGTAACGTAATGCAATGATGATTGTTTAATTTGTAGTAATCATAACTGTAAGGTAGTTGTTATTTGCAATATTGTTTTTACAACAAAACAGTGTAATGGAAACAAAAGCAAAATCGACATAGATTGATTCAAAGTCTGATTCAAAACCATAGCACCTAGCTATGGGTACTTCCCTAATCCTTCCTTTTTGAAAAGAAGAACGTGAAATTCTGTTTCATAATCTTGTTTGTATTAAAAGGTTGTTTACATTCAATCAAATATTATCTTAGGATTAATTAATGAATTGATTAGTAAAGAATACAGATGATGACTTCTACGTATATTCATTAAACCAGGGATACTGCGTAAGATACTTGACGAAGATGAATCGCTCATCGGACTTCAGGATGAGAACGGATCAACTCCACTCCACTGTGCAGTGGCTGAGAACAAAGTGAGGCAGTTGTTAGTCCTCCTAAGCTACGATAAGCAGACTAATGAGTCTGCAGTATACATCAAAGACAAGAAAGGGCGAACACCGCTTCATGTTGCGACTCTTCATCGTTGCTGGGACAGTATAAAGGTCCTCATTTCATACCGCCCAGATTGCATTGAGGTTCTGGATGATGAGGGGCAGAATATGCTCCATTATGCTGCAAAGTGGGCTTGTGTTAAAAGATTTGAGTATCTCCTAGAACTTCAACCTGAACATGAACTCATCAGGTTGATCAATGATAAAGACTTGAGTGGAAACACCCCACTTCATCTTATTGCTGCTAACATCCCTTACATGAGATGTGGCTGTTATAGGCACGTCCCAGATTTCATGAAAGGACAAAAGCAATATTTGAAGTCGTTCAATAACCAGAACCTCACAGTTGGGGATATGGTTAAGTCTCATTATCTCTCCGAAAGATATTAAGTTTTTTTCACTTGCTCTGTTAGTTAAATAAACTTGAGACAAGGGGAAATACACCTGCCAAATTGATCCAAACCCGAAGAAAAGGGGGGAGGAGATTAATTAACATGATATGAAATAGTAAAATGACATACATGAATGTACGTACTTTGGTTGATCGTAGGAATGCGTAGTGGTTACTCTATCACATGAATGTACGTACTTTGGTTGATCGTATGTGTCGCCTATATTTTCTTGAGATGCTGAAATTAAAGTAGGCTTTTTCCTGCTCTGTTGGCATATATGAATCGTCAGATTTAATTGAGACGGGCCATCGAGCTGGTGACTGTCTGTGGACGTATCAGAAGAAGCAATGGTGATTTCGATTTTTCTGACGATATGGGACCAACTACGGAAGTACGGCTTAAAAAGCGCGTGGTTCGTTTATGGGACGGAGCTCAAAGTCAGCTAATTGTGGCGGCTCTAGTCGCAACTGTCTCCTTCACCGCAGGATTTACACTACCTGGGGGATTCAACCAGAACCCGGGTCCAGATATTGGCATGGCAGTGATGACCAAGAAAGCTGCATTTCAAGCATTCGTTGTCTCTGATGCTGTAGCCTTGACATTCTCCTGCTCTGCAGTATTCCTGTATTTCATCGCTGCAGGAGCTGCAGGTGATGGTGGTCTAGAGTCGGAAATCATTTGGTTGAAGTACGCGCAGTTCTTCACCCAATTTTCGATTGGTGCGATGATGGTTGCTTTTGCAACGGGTGTTTATGTGGTGATTCCTCACACTCCTCTTCTTCAAACGTTGGTGTTCATGATATCTGCTTTGTTCTTGGGGTTCTATATTTTTCAAGTCTTTGTTAGTTTCGATTCGAGTCCTCTTATGGAACTGTTTCCTCGTCATGCCAAAATCCGTGGCGTGAATAATTATGGCTGACAATGTTAAGATGGACGTGACCCAGCAACGTAACGTGATTGAATGCAAGGCGTCCATGGGCTTGCGGAGTTCGTAGTTTAACTACTGCTGCTTTTATTCATGTCTGTCTCCTTATATGTGCTCATTGCAATCCTATGTTGATCACCTAGTTTTCTATCTGAATGATCCTCTAAGGCTCCGGTTGTTAAATAACTATTTGAATTAGCTGTTTATAAAAAAAAAAAAAAATTGATAAAACTAGCCGTTTCTGATGAAAGTATGAGATAAAAGACTGTGTTTTTTTTTTTAAAAAAAATCCTCTAAAATGCTTTTCAAATTAACTTTTTGCATCCAAAATGTTATTTCCAAAAAGTGATTTTTTCTTTCAAAAAATTAAATTTTTGGTTAGGTCAAACAATTATTTTTATTCTAACAAATTCCTTTGAACTAATATCATTCCTAGTGGAAGTCAGGCATGCCACATCATCAAAAGTTTCACATTTTTGGAATTTGCATTCTATCACTTTCCCAACCAATGGAATTCCAATTTAAATTATACAATAAAATATTTTGTATGGATCCACCTTATAAGGTATATTTTTTAAAACTATCTAAATGATATTTTTTTACTAAGGAAAAAAGAAAAAAAATAAAAAATCAAATAAGGACACAAAAAGAGGGAATGGGGGGAGGAACGAATAGGCGTGATGCCCCGCGTGCCCCCTGTTTCCGCATGGTTGCCAGAGAGGCATTAGCACGAGTGGGACACGCGGGCCCACCTGGCCACACGCGTTCCCACTGCTGCTAATGCTCTAAAGAGCTTCCTAAAAAGTTCTTTTACAAGTGCCCCTAAAAAATTCTCTTACAAAATTAAAGAACTCACATCTCGAGGTGAGTGAGCTTCAAAATAGTTACTGTTGTACATGCTCCAAGAGTCTTTATAGCGGACAGCTTGCCCACATTGGGAACCGAGTCGAGCAGCTCGTGAGGCTAGCTGAGAGCCCCAAGCCGACTCACCCTTTCTTTTTTTGTTTTTTTAAAATTCTTATTGGTTTTTCCTTTCTTTGGATTTTTTTAAAAAAAGTTGTGTTGTAAAGTGGATTCATGGGTATTATTTTATTTGGTTAGTTAAAGTTGCGAGCCTCACGTTGGAGAGAGGGAGGATTGTGAGCCGAAAAATTAACTCACAAGCTAATGTAAAAGAAGTAGACCCCCATTAATGAGTCAAAAAATTGGCTCGCCACAAAAAATGGTCTAAATCGGCAGCGTGACCAAGCTATGCTATTCAATGCATGTCCAAAAGTCCAAGTCTCGCTGTCGTCGTGTTCTTTGTATTTTGACTTCTACTACTTTTATGCATGTGTTTTCCTCATATATGCTCATTGCATTCCTATGTTACGAATATAGTTTTTCCACTGAATGGTTCTCTTAATTAGTTCTTTCGTGGAATTTTTTTTTCTTTGTTTAATGTAAAACTAATGTATCGTGCCACTACGAACATGCGCGTTTATGCGGTCGGAACATTTTTAAATTCCATCAGGGATAATGTGCCTTTTTTTAACATGCATATTATATTCAACTTGTCAGAATCTATGAAGCATAGACACTTCTCATGGATGCCTTCCTTTTGTCGGACACATACATTCCTGCATAAGAAAAGCACAAAAGAGTAAAATTCAAAAATAGATTGGCCAAGTTGTAACATGTTCTTTCATTTTTAGTACTTTTATCGATACCAAATTAAATAATTAATATAATTTTTTCTTATTTTTGAAAGATCGTATCACCCTAGAAGGGATGAGCATGGTGATTGCAGAAATTGAATGTGGAATTTAAGTGTGAACAATGCACAAACATGTGTTGGCGAGATTGGGCCCCCAACGGCTCAGCCCTCCCCTAAATTCCTTCAGCTTTACGGTTAACAATTCTTTCTTAGGTAGAACTAGTTAATTATAATATTTTAAAACATTTCAAGATCTCATCTCAAGATCTCAACCTGTGTTTGGAGGAGTTGACCTTTCAACTCTTAAGTCTTAAATCTCCACGACCTCACCGAACTTAAGGCAGTGGGTTTCGATAACTAATAAAGATAATGAATATGAATTCAAAATTAGGAGGTTCTAGGAAGAACCCCATATTCGAAATAAATTTCCAATCATTGCAATTTCACTTTGAAGCCATCCAAGGGCTTGGAGTTTTCCTCTATCTTTCCAATTATATAAAAAACAAAGCTCATTTATGACTTAATTGATTGAATGTAACTGTAATTTCAATTATGAATAGTGATTGAAGATACCAAACAATAGGAATTTGTGATTTAGTTCTTCGGTATCTGTAGTGGCAATGGCGGAACTTGCAAAAAATAATTTGGGAGTCAGGATTTGATCCCCAACCTTTTTGATAAAATAGAAAGAGTTTTACCACAATTGCAACATAACCCTTATCGATATTGTTAGACAAATAGGACTAACCTGAAATGCGGAATTATCTATCAGGAATAGCCCACGTCGATCTGAATGTGAGGCGGCTCCTAGAGTCGCCTTTAGGGTTCACATCCTAAACCCAAAAATCCCGGTGGATGGTTAGGCAATCATGAGAGGGGGAGAGGAGAAACTGTGAGAGTGTTTATTTTGCGTAACCCTAATTGGCCCCCTAATTCTCTCTTATATAGGGAAGGGGAAGGACTATTAGGTTTGCCGCCCTAAGCAACTAATGTGGCCGTCGGCCCCAATAGATTAGGCTCGGCCAATAGCTCCCACTTGGCCACATAGGCCGTAAAACATATGCTCTCCAAGAATCACAACTCTTCATGCTTCATACCAAGAATAGGACATGCAACAGAAAAGTAATAAGTGGTGTTATATTAAGTTACCATCCAACTAACATAGCACTTTCATAAAGTATGATATGCCAAATCATCCTAAACATCACCAGTGGCATCTCGAATCCCTAATGCTATGATATATCATATGATTATATACTCAATATAATCGCTCGGACTAATATTGGTGATGATGGATAGACTTTTCCTTAAACGTTCATGGTATTACATCTCAGCTTAACTGCTTTCCTAACATGCTCTCGTCGAACCGTATACATCGTGGTCCTTGAAAAACACATTAAAGTAGTAACATCAAGCTTTGACTTCATACCATAGTTTTAAGTCAAAGGGTCATCATCCATAGGGTCACACAGTGACAAAAGACAGGGAGATCAATTGTCACTCTGTATATGATCGTCTTTTAAGCACACATAATATGACATGTGTGTCATGACATAGCTCCCACTTAATTGGGCTCGTCACTTTATATGCTATGCAAATCGTCAGTCTAGATTTTCACATTAAAAAAAATATAACCTGAGCTACTAGATTAACATACTAAATGTCAATCTTGATACTCAAGATTCGGATTTTTAAGACGTCAATATGAAATCATATCTCATGTTCGACTCCCTCGAATCTCATCTTAGACTTACTAAGGCGACTATATTTTATCACATTCATACACTTCCAGTATGAGTAATCAATATTGCACACTCAGTGCCAATATGATTCAGTCTCATCCTACCTGCTACTCAAACGTCAGGGCGATTGCCTGTGTGACGAGGCCAATCAGAAGCTTGTGACATTTCAATATGCCTAACGCGCAAAAATAAATTATGAGCATTTTGTTCATTGCAAAAGAATCTTGTCCATCACATGACAAGATATGTCCGGAAACTAAACCTTGCGAATTCCTAGACTCAACATATGAGTTTCGAACGTATCACTAGGAATATGTTTAGTCAAAAGAGACATAAACACCTTCTTGGTGTACATATACTTTATGGCAATGTCTTTTGTCTCTATGATAACAAGCAACACAATCTACCTCTATAGCTAACATTGTTGTGCAGGTTTTGCTTCTTACTGCATCATGACATGGCTCTCCCACCCAGGGTGAATGGATGTCCTGAGGTTGACTTAGACTCTTCTGAGTCATCACCTCAATCGATATTTTGAGGATCCTCTCAACTTGAGATCTCCCCCTGATAGCATAAAACTAAGTAAGCTGTACCACGAAGGCATCGCTTGACTCTCTTGACGACTTGCAAATGTGCAAGTCTTGGGTTGCTCAGGTAACGACTTACCAAGCCAACCGCAAAGCAAATGTCAGGCTGTATACATAACATGGCATACATTGAGTTTTTTACGGCATTAGTGTAAGGGACATTGCTCATTTCCTCCTTTTCTTTGTCTGTTTGTTTTTCTTTTTTAGAGGGCATTAGTCAAGACTTAAGGTTAAACCCTTTAATTGGAGTGTCTACGGGTTTGGAATAATGCATACGGAACCGTTCTAAGACTTTCTTAATATATGCCTCGTGGCTCATACCTAAAAGTCTCTTAGGACGATTTCTGACTATTTCCATGCCTAGAACATACCTGGCTTCACCCATATCCTTTATCTCAAAGACGGCGGACAACCACTTCTTAGTGGTTTTGATCATCTCCAAATTGATTCCAACCAGTAGTATGTCATCAACATATAGGGTAAGAAATAATCCCTCGATTGACATACACGCGGTGGTCTTCTGAAATCATGGATAAGCCAAATGAAGTTATAGCCTCATAGAATCTTAAGTACCAAGATCTGGAAGATTGCTTAATACCATATATGGACCTTTTAAGATGATACAACTTGTCCTCTTGTTTCTTTGATACAAAATCAATGGGTTGATCTATATAGATCTCTTCCTCAAAGCTACCACTGAGGATAACAGTCTTTACATCCATTTGAAACAACCTTAAGTCTAAATGGGCAACCATGGCTAGGAGTAGGCGAATAGAGGCAAATCTCATGATAGGAGAAAATGTCTCTTCATAGTCTACACCTTCAATTTGTGTAAACCCTTTCGCTACTAAACGAGTTTTGAATTTATCGATCGAACCATCTACCCGACGTTTTATCTTGAAAGTCCATTTGTTTCCAATAGACTCATGTTGGGGTGGAAGATCAACAAGTTCCCAAACCTTGTTTCTCATCATCGAGTCCATCTTATCCCTCATGGCGTTCATCCACTCTTTATAGTGTGGTGAGACAATCCCCTCTTGATAAGAGGTAGGCTCCTCAACTTCCAATGGATCGCATAAGAATATTACCTTTTCGATTTGGAAATATCGTCGAAGAAATTTTTCACGCTTACTCCTTCAGATCATGGGACCTTCACTGTTTGTCTGCCTAGGTGAAGCATTCCTCTCTTTTTCTCTAAGAGGTGTGGGATCCTACACATATAGAGAATCACTGCCACTATCCCTGGCATCCCTCCTCCTTTCTCTAAGAGGTGTGTGGGACCCTAAGCATGTGAAGACTCACTCCCACTATCCTTTTGGGGCGTGGAATCCTGAACATATAAACTAACTGCATGTTTGGGAATCGAAGATTGAGGACGGGCCTCACTCATAGGCTGAGTCTCCTCCTGTATAGGAGATTAAGGACGAATTTCATTCTCCTAAACAGATAAGTCTCCTCCATTCCTTTCGGGTAGGGGAGGCATACCATCTTCGGTGACTTGGTTAGAGTCCAAATTCTCCCCCTCATCGAAAGATGGTTGGATGTCTTGTTATAACTCAAACAGTTTGACATCCTTCTTGATTTCACAAATGGTTGGGAATTCATCTTCGAGAAAGACGACATTGCGGGAATCTATTTCTATTTATTAGATTGTGTGGGATACCTAACGAACATTATCTTGATGGCTCTTGGACCAAGTTTTTCATATTTTGGGTTGGGTTATGCATATAGCCGGCCAAACCCCATGGGCATTAATGGTCCAAGGATGGCTTCTTACCAAACCATAACTCATGCGGTGTGGCAGGTATACTTTCGTTTAGCACATGGTTAAGGATATAGGGTTGCCGTGAGTAACGTATCTCCCCAAAACTGATTGGGAGGCTTGCATGTGCCATCATTTACCTACCTGACCATGTCAAGCAATGTATGATTCTTGCGGTCCGTAACACCGTTTTGTTGCGGGGTGTGTGGAATCATTAATTGTCTTTGTATACCTTTTTCCTTGTAGAACTCTCTCAACCTATCAGAGAGTTATTCATGATCTCGATCAGTCTGAAGATTTCTAGCTCTTCGTTCCAATTGGGTCTCTACTTTTGTTACGAAGCATTTGAGCATATCGAGTGCCTCGTGGCGATGAGATGGTAGGTACGCATACCCACGTCGTGAATAACCATCTATAAGAGTCATGAAATAGATAATCCCATGACGTATCTCAACATTCATGGGTACGCAAATGCTTGAATGGACTAATTATAAGAGACTAAATGGTCTAGAAGCCTCACCGAAAGGATTTGCTTTGCCAGCTAGACATTACTCACTTAGGCAACTTAACCCTAGTGAGTTGATCTAAAATACCATCTCTAGTTGGCTTGTTCATTCTACCTTGACCCTCATGACCAAGTCGGGTAAGCTTAAAAACAGGGTTCAAAGAAACCAGCAAAGATGGAAGATGTCGAGATAGACAAAATCAAGAGAGAAAACTAATATCAGAACTACAAGGTACAAAGGTACGCTGCACTCTAAGAGCATAGAGAGCGTCGTGGAGGAATAACTTACATACTTCACGGGATTTGAGCTGACATGTTGCTATATCAAGGATATGTTCCTCACTGTCGTCCCCTAAGATAACAGTCTGTGAACCCATCCGGTAGCGATGAAGGTTCACAAAATCAGCTCAGCCCTAAACTATATGTTTGGTTGCTCCCATGTTTACAATCCACTAAGGAAGAAAGTTTGGTGATTACTGCTTGGTAGCACACATGTTATTCAGGTGTAACTGTGAAAGAAGGTACCTTAGTCAGCTCGGGATGATCCCAAGCAGTATGTTTCTTCTTTTCACAGTTATAGCACTTCACACGCACTATATTCTACTTTCTATTGATCTTGACCTTTTACTCTTTTGGTAATACCATCCTTAGGTTTGGAGTTTTGAGAAGGGGATGAATCTAGTCAAATCGGATGTCAAGCTGATCCCACATCTCCTCAACAGTGGGATAGCCTTTAAATCCCCTTACAAGATCATCATGCATGCAATGCCACATGGGCAGTATGCTAATCGATCCATCCTCAAACCATTCATGGTATGTCATTGGTCTCTCTCTTGATGCTACTCATAAGCAGTTATATCTATGTTATTCACATTTTTACCTATCCTAGGAGACTTTAGAGGCCGTCAAGTATTCTAACACTTTTCATTTGTTTAGAAGAAGCTAAATCTTCTAATACTATGGATCATAGTTAATGCTATCTCACTTTTCATTGGTAAACTCATCACCAATCATATTTTGATTGCCACATCTGAAAGTATATATTTGAAAGACAAACATTAGGCATACTGTCAGGTAATTAAATCATCAAAAACTTCATCACTCATGTCATATGGTCGAAAAATTCGCTAAGCTCATAATCATCACAAACAAGCAAGAATTAGAAATTTCCATAATTTTATTACTATATTCTTCCATAAAACAAAATTTATGGAGAGCACAATTTTGTTAAACTAACTAACATATCTAGAAATATCACAAAGATATTCAGCTTTAGTCATGTAAAATAAATTTACACAAATTTATATAAAACGAATTTATATAGTTATCAATATGTCATTGAAAAAACTTTATTCAATGACATATCAAAAGAAATTACACGCAAGTAATTATCTGGTACACATCCATATAATGTTATAAACCTTAGTTAATATGAAACGAATCCATATGATATGTCTATTAGCGATATACTATATTATTATATCTTAGGCCAAATTCATATTTAGCAATGTAAAATATATTTACACAAGGTTTATTTTTATATGAAACTAATTCATATGTTCTGTTACTAAAATAATTTGTTTATTTTCTCGATGTATAACATGTAGTTATACATCGATCATGTCTTTCATATTATCATCACATATGGATGTAAATTAGGAGTTTCTTTAAGTTAATTATAAAATTTATAAAAGTTTGGTTAAACTTATTAACACATTAATTGGTGACTATCACATAGATATTCACTTTCAATTATGTAAAACATATTCACATAAGCTTTATGAAACTAATTCATAAGAAGCGTTCTCAACAAAGAACTCCTATAACATAAATTTATATTTAACTCTAATATTATTACAAAAATGACAACATGAAGCATAAGCTTATGTTATATAAAACTAATTCATATGACATATTACTAAAAAAAAAATTTGACATACAACACATAGTTATATATCATACCTTTGATTTTCACATTATCATTACATAAACAATAATATAAAATAATCGTTACATGAGCAACAATGATGTGAGCACAAAAATGCTTAAAATATAGGAAAAACTCATAACCACTTTCAACATATAAAACTGATTATGATTATGTTGTCTAAAACAGAAAACAAAATTGGCCGAAAATAACCGGGCCCAGAAAAACCGACCCAATATGAATGAAATGAAGTTGACTCAAGCCCATAAACTGGGCCTTTATCTGGACAAGGACTGGCACATTTGAAAAAATGAAACAAACGGGCCTTTATAAGTGAGTAGCCCTCACGTAGCTACCTCACTGACCCTAACAGCTTCTACCTCTCTCTCCTCTCTACCTGACTTTCAATCTCTCTCTTTCTCCTTCTGTCTCTTTGCTCTCTCTCCTTCTCTCGATACGCCATGGCCAGAGTGTGGAGCATAGAGTTCCACCAACACTCGGCCTTTTCTGTCCCTTTTATGGCTGTTTTGCGACTCTTTTTCACGGCCCATGTCACCACCCTCAACCTTGTGGAGGACGGCGAGCATTTGGCCGAAAACCCACATGAGGAAAACCCCCCACCCACCGTCGAAAACCAAAAATAACCCTACCAGCGTGTAGATTGGCCGCAACTGAGCCGGGAAACGCTAGCTGAGCATCAAACACGCCTCTCACGCGATGGCGCGTAACTCACATGCGCCTCCAATTTGGTGGATTCCGCGGTTTCTTCGCTGGATTTGAGTAGATCGATGGTCAAGGGTGCAATTGGAAGAAGAAAGAGAGCCAAAATCTCTTTCATCGGCGGCGCGTGACTTACACACGCCACCCCTCCATGGCGGTTTTGATAATTATGGCCTAGATATGAGTCTCTTCTACCCCTTTTTCTTTTTTTTATAAATCGGGTCAAGGTGGTTTCAGTGGAGGCCATAGAGGCCTCGTGGGATCTGCCATCACCGGCACCACCTGAGCGTGAGTGGTGGTGCTCGACAGTTGCGCAGCCCATCTGTGGGTGAGGATATTAGGGTCAGGGTTTGGGGAAAATGAAGCTAGGGTTATGGTTTCAGTTGTGAAACTCAATCATGCTTTATAAAAGTAACCTAGTACACAAAACATGCTCGAATTAAACGATATTGTCGCAAAATTACAACGAATTAGTCATGCATTGAACTGACTAAAAAAAAACAATTTTAGTCGCGTCTTGAGGAGGCAGTCACCAGGAGCATGTTTTAGAGAAATTGAAACCCAATTGGAAAAACAATTTGGGCACAATTGCATGAGTCATAATCAGTAATTCAAAGAAACAAGGAAACATGTTTAGAATGAATTTATTGTGATTAAAGATTCAATCTTCTAATTTGTTCTGGGCAAGCAGACGCCATAATCACAGAAGCATGCTTTTTGGTTGCATAATTATGAAAATTAGGTAATTAATCATATGAACAAGCATGCTTTAACAAATTAGGTTTGACAAATTATTAACCTATCAATCGGAGCAAATCCGAACAATTTAGGCTCTGATACCACCGTTAGACAAATAGGATTTGATCTGAAATGCGGAATTATCTATCGGAAATAGCAATCTGAATGTGAGGCGGCTACTAGAGTCGCCTTTAGGATTCATGTCCTAAATCCGAAAACCCCGGTAGATGATTAGGCAGCCGTGAGAGGCGGAGATGAGAGATTGTGAGAGTATTTATTTCGCATTTCTAATTGGCCCCCTAATTCCCCCTTATATAGGTAAGGGGGAGGGCTATTAGGTTTGCCGCCCTAAGCAGCTAATGTGGCCATCGGGCCTAAAATATTAGGCCTGGCCTATATATACTATAAGTAACATCCTATAAATATATAATAATGCAAAAATTGGGGGAATGGGGTGCCCTTCCTCCCTAACGTAGTATCATGTACTAATCTTGCATTCTAGTTTCTATTATAGAGATGATGGAAACAAGAGTTTCAAAGTGTATTTATCATCTAAAGTAAGCAAATTCATACGTGCGTTTTGAACCCAGATTCGATCCTTTGAAGTAAGAAAACTTTGCTAGTTGGTGGTTGTATGTAAATTGTCCACAGATAAAAACTTTCATGGTTCCATGCCACAATTCCAGACCCTTTCTTATGCATTCAAACAACTAATCTAGTGTCAGAAAAATTATGAATCGATGACCCATATAATAGTGTTTCAAACACTCATTATATTGTGAACATGTTCAACATTGAACTAACAAATAATTCCTATGAAACTTCCATACTACACTTGAGGAAGGCAAGACTCGAGCATTCTATTGTTAGCAGTACTTGACAAGGAGAGCTTCCTTAGGTGCAGCTGGCCGGTGGAAGACACAAGTTGAGTAGCAGCTCGTGTCCCCCACCGGAGTTTTGGCGGCAGCAGTGGTGGTGGTGGTGGAAGTGGAGATGGAAACATTCTTGCAAGAAGGGCACATGGCTAGGGCAGTAGGAATGTGATTTGCTTGCATCATCAATGATTGATTATCAGGAGAACTCTTCAAAACCCTAATATCTTGGAGCTCTTTTTGTAGCTTCCTGTTATCTTCCAGTAGGGTCTCACAAAACCTCCTTAGGTTCTCACAATCCACCTCCGTTTGCTTCAACTTTGTCCTAAACAAGTTGTATGGGGAAAAAAAGCACCACACACAATGTTAAAAAGCACCACACACAATGGTAATTGTTTGTATTTATTTATTTAGTTAAGCAAATCACCATTCATAGTATTTAATTTCAAAGCAAAATCAAAAGATATTTAATGCAATTTTTTTTGGTCAAGATATTTAATGCAAAATTAATGTAACACAAAGATGTTATAAAATTGACTCTCTCATAATGTTTTCTAAATCAATTCATGCATGAAACAATTTCATTAATTATTTCTAATTTTCTTAGGAGTTTATCGACTACCATATATAAATTTTTTTGACAATAGACGCATATATATATATATATATATATATATATATATATAAAATTTACACCCTCTAATATAAATTTATTCGAGAGTATTATTGCCTTAGATGCATTATTTAAAAATGAATTTCTTGCCCCAGTTTATTTAAAAATGAATTTTTTGGATAATAATAAAATTCTAGTTAAAAAAATTACTTACCTTGCCCTTCTATTTTGGAACCATACTTCCACTTGCCTTGGTCTTAGATTCACTTGTGTTGCCAATGCCAACTTTTGCTTCTATAGAAAACAAATAGATCAAATTAAAATATAAAGGTATCATTTAAGGAACCCAGCTCTTAAAATATTTCTAAATTGATTACACTGAAAATATCATATAAGCAAAAAAAATAAATAACTGAACAAATGAAAGAAAAAAGAGAAAAAAAGAAAAGGTGATACAAACTAACTGTATTAAGAGTGGTATGTTCTCTAAAAGCTTGTTCCAGCACCGTGATCTGCTCCTTACTAAGCCTTAGTTTCTTTCTCTCTCCTGTTCGTCTGTCGTTGTCCCCAGTGAAGTCGCCACTGTTGCCACCATCGTCCTCGTCGCTGTTCGCATCCTTCTCTCCTCTTGAACCACCAAACCTCTTGCCACTGGCAGTACTTGATATTGTGCTGTTTGGGGAGGATACTTTGGCAATCTCTGCTTCCTCCAAATCTATCACCAATGGTCTTGGTTTCATCTCTATACCCATTATCTTAGGCCTCATCGTTAACCTATGATTAGGTTTGTGCATTTTTGGGTTTTGTTCATCTGCAAAATCAGTGGCGGATCCAAACATTTAGGATAGGGGTGTCCATAAATTAATATCGTTACTAATATACACTATTTTATTTTTTTAGGGGTGTCCATAAACCAAAATCATTATTAAATTAACCTATTTTAAAATAGATTTTTTTTTTTTGGGAGCTTAGGGGTGTCCGTGGACACCCCCAAGAACAATGTGGATCCGTCAGTGTGCAAAATTGAATCACCACCGAAATAATGAGTCTTACAAGAGAAAAAAATGGTCTTAATTAAGATATATTCGTCTCAATTAAAAAGAGTTTGTAATCGAATTTATAATAAGTTAGTCTTCAGGATGCCAAAAAGCTTTGGCGTGCCATAATTTACAAGTGTCTTGTCTCTATGTTAAAGAGAACGTAACACATGCATAGATGTAAATTGAATTTGTACGTATATATAATTATATGTTAACAAATTATGAAATCCCACATAACATATTATATATTGATCTCCTTTTCACAAAAGAGATGTACTGGGAACAACGAATAAAGATTTTGTCCAACAGAAAATAGGAAAATCAAGCCCAAATTAAACAACATAAAAAAAAAAAAGAAAATTAGTGTGATGATATAAATCAAAATAGAAAATAATTTTACCAGTAGAGAATTGGGGCTCTCTCTTGCACATAGGCTTTTGATCAAGGTGTGTGATAGGTGGTTTCAAACTTAAACTCAAACCCCAGCAGCCATACTTGTTCTTCATCTCTCTCTCTCTCTCTCTATCTCTCTCTCTCCAGACAAGTGTTGGTGCTGCTACACACAGAGGGCACACTGAGACTGCTGGTTTATATAGAGAAAAGATGAATATTGAGGGAGCATTCAATCATGAGAAATTGTGTTCCTTTCCTAGGGCTCAAACCCTAGCTTTTTATCTTTGTCCTTAAAAAAAAAAATGAAAATCCTTTTGTCATTGTAATCATGCCAATTAACCTCTCCTCTCACAGTTATCTTCGTAACTCCATCACAATTAATGATATTGTAGCCGTTTTCTACAGTTTTTCACCATTCATAAGTTTAACTGATCTAATAAAATCGTACCCGTTTCGTTTCATAAAACTAATCCTGATTAGATAACAACAACGTTTTTAACAAAGGGATCGGGGTCAATTAACATATTTTTAAAAAAAATAAAAAAAATTCTACACTGATGAATAGCAAATAGACTTTCAGAAAATAATTAACAAACAATTTATTTTATGAAATAGATAAATTATATTATTGCTTATTATTTATTTTAGCATAATAATTGCTTTTTTGGGGAGTTCAAAATGGATTAATTATGTTCAAAGTTGGAAGTTACTATACTACTAATGCAAGATTGATGAGTTTAAAGAGAGGGGGAAGTTTCAATAATGTTCAGAGTTAATTGGAAGTTAATTACTATGTCTATAGTTTTTTGTTCAACTTAATGAGTCATTAATTAATCTTTTAATCAAAAAAATAATTGAGTCATTAACCTATGATACTTACAGTTTTGACTTTCATCTTTTTGGAATTTCAAATCTTTGTTAAAACTTTATTAAATGTACATAACTCTCCACATTATGATTATTATTTTCCTTTTGAATTACTATATATAGACATTACATAAAAGCTTCTGAAAATTAAAATGCTACATCATTAATTACATGTTTCCAAATCTAGCCTTTTTTTTTTGAAGCGTAAATTTTCATATATGCATATAGTCTCGGGAGCCTCGAACCTTGATATTTCTTTCGAAAACCAGTCATTCTATCATTTGAAAACTCTTTGTCCGATTAGAGGTTTATCTAAGAATAAAATTGTCAGAATCACACGAATTGAGGATAAGATGACCCTGAAACTTGATGTAGCCTTGATTGTGAGATAAGTACAATTTATCTATGACTAGGAGAGTGGATTGCCTATGTTTTGCTCATTATTCTTCATGTTTTCCTTGTTTGGGTTTGTTTCAATGCCATAGCTTCTACACATCTAATTCAACTCTCAAAGTTGCTTCAGGTTTATCATATGCCATAAATGAATCATACAAATCTAGTTTGACAGCATGTTATCTAATTAAATGTTCAAACTTGTTTTTTTGTTCTTGCACAATAACAACATCAATAAGCATTCATGTGATTTTATAGTGCCCAAGATCTGGATAGCTGGAAAAGCTAAGTATGAACTATTTTTTTTAGCTTGGATTGTACGGACTAGCGTAAAATGCTTCTCTAAATTTCCTCTATGCTGTTTCTGTGAAGTAGCAAGTGTTCTAAGGTTTTTAAATCTAGGATCAATCAAAACCAATCTCTCTGTAATTTTACAATTCTATGGTAAGACTGCTACATCAAATCCCGACATCCCGCCTGGTGGCGGGATTTTTTAAGTATGGGATTTTGAATTTTGATTTTATTCGTGTGATTTTGTGCAAACACGATCTCTTAACTTCTAGTTTTGCATCCTCATTGATTCTCTAGTTCAAATACCTTCGTAGAAGCTCTTCAAAGAGCAAAACCACTGTTCAACCATTGGCAACTTCCTTGTTCCACTCCGGATGGCTACTATAGAAACTGTTTATTTCCCGATCCTCACTAGATGAACTAGCATTGCTACTTATGTTACTTTGACTACTCACTTTACCTCAAATGTGCATCCATGTCGGACACTTAACACATGATGATATAGCGACACGACCATTTTTGTCGAAGTCTACTTAGCTTTATAAAAAAGATTACAAAGTCTACGATGACACCCCTTACACATGACATTGCCGAGTCTGAGTAACATAGATTATTTTCACCTAGACTTCTTCTTCTCTTGATTTCGAACTTCATCTCAAGAAATAAAAATCAACGTATTGTTTTCCTCCAAACCCTCATTCTTCATTTCCTTCGAGGAGTCCTGTGCTTCATTCAAGAAATGGGCATTCAGCAACTTCTTTAATTTCTGAGTCATCCACATTTTCATGACAAAATAGCCCATAAATGAAGCAACAATCCTGACTGTATAGTATGAGCCAGAAACAGACAACAATAACAGTTCAACCTACATACATTTTTAATTCAACTTACATCTGTTGAATTTCTCACATATGTTGTTTTTTCCCTCTAAATTTTGTGTTAGGAAAAATTTAAAAAATGAATTTGAGGATAATATACGCAGAACTACGAGAGATGTAGATATTCGAAGATATTAAAGCAAAATCAATAAAATATTGCAACGATCGAGGACCCACAGTTTATATATAATCAACCACTTAGATTATTTTCTTTGTAATTTGTAATTAAAATCATTCATTTTAGCTATACTAATAAAATATATACCAAAATTTTATTAACATGTATGATGTAACTAAATAAAAAAATATCATCAGAAAAAATAGGGAGTTTTAATTATAAAATTAAAATAAATCAATCATAATATGTTAGTATACTTTTGGTATACTTCTTAAAAATAATAGAGTTTCTAATTGAAAAGAGGTTTTAAAGACCAAACTAGTGTTTCTATAATTATCACAAAATAATTAATGTAAGTTTTTAACATTTTCAATGCATAGTCTTCTTTTTTTTTTTTTTTTAAGTGTTTCTTATGATCCTTAGCAGAATAACTTGTATAATCAAGAAAACATCATAGATGAATAAAATTCTCCAGCAAAACAGGATGGGTTTGTGTGTTTAACCTCTATATCCTTGTTAAAAAGTGTTCAAATTCAAGTCTTGGGTCGAGTACATATATGGTAAAAGAACTCTACATTTTATAAGCCAAACATAACCCGATTCCAAATGAAGGATTACAAAAACAGAGCTAATAATGAAAAACTTTCCCTCAATCATAACTAAATAAAAGCTCTCAATTAATAGAGGTTGATTTAAGTACTCTATTGTGTATTAATCTTAGCTAAGATCTCATATTTAAGTTTTATACTAACACATGTTGGTTCAATTGATTTGTTGTTCTCCTTAACTAAGGTCTCAGATTCAAGTTTTGTGAATGAAGAATATTTGTGATGGGAGAGCTTTACTTCTAATTGAGCCAACAACAGCTCGATTCTAATAAAATGGAGGATCCAAGATAAAAAAAAAAAATATTGAGTTTTATAAATAGAAGATATATATATATATATATATATATATATATATATATATATATATATATATATGTCATAAAAAGATCTCTGTCATTTACACCAATCTTAGCTTGATTCCAATTAATAATCAAAAATCAATAAAACTAACACTGAATTTTCTCATACCATAGGTTCGAGTCTTGTGAATTGAGAAAATCTGTGATGGAAGAGCGTTAACCCTTATTGGATCAATAATAGTCCGACTCTAATGAAACGGAGAATTTAAGACCCAAAAAAAAAAAAAAAAAACCTCTCTCATACCATAATAGACTTAAAACTCAAAACTAACAAGTTCCCAAATGCATGTTACATTGCCAAGCTTCTAATAGCATGTTGCTAGCTGTTAGGCACTTGCTTTTGTAAGGCTTCAACACATTGCATGTTCATATGTCACACTCCCAAGAGTACTTGGCTCACAGTTAATTTGGTGCTATTTGTTTTTGTCCATGGCAAATCATGCCCTCAACTTTCTTCAACTCAACTCCTATGAATTGTCCAAGTTTCACAATCAACAAAGGGATGGGGGGGGGGGGAGAAGCATGAGAGAGATAGAGAAGTGGATAACGGTGTCTTTGAGATCTAAGTGATTGGTTGGATATCTAGGTGGTGTGGCTAAGAAGGTGCCACGTGTCAACATGGGTTTTCATATTCACACCATATGATCCAATCTTTTTGCATAAATCATTAATACTTGCCTTTAACCTCCGGTGCACCATCACATCATGCAACTAAATAAATCATTTTAGTTTAGAAAAGGGTTATTTTCATTTCATTCAAAATGTGTAATGACTACGACTAGGTGTCATTGTTTGGATCAAATTTTTTCATGAAATTATATTTCAGATATAAAGACACTGTCGAGCATCCTAAGATAATTCTTTTCATGGACATTCGAATTTCAAATCATGACCCATAATATTATTAGTATGTGAAAAACATGAAGGTTAATAAGGAGATTAACAAAGATGTCGAAAATGTCTAGACAGAAATAAATTTATTTAGACAATTACAAATCAATTTATGCGAATAATGATAAAAGTATCAAAATCAATAAAAATGGCTATAAATTGCATTTTGAATATTACAACTTAAGTTAAAATGTAATGGTATCTTCAATGACCTTACACATAACCCATCACATTTGGTGAAAATTGTATACAATTGATACATACATCAATGAGTCAAAACAACACTATTTTGGTCAATATGGTACAATGACATGTATTTCAAAAGATTTGTTGTGTCACAACTTTTAAATAAAATAAAAGTTGAAGTTAATAGGAGTTGCCAGTCACATAATGCACCAAATCCAACCCAAATAATGTGCCATGCTTTTTAGGGCCCCTATCAGTATAATTGAGCCCAGCATGTCAGTTGTCATTGAGGATGACTCCAACCCACCAGTATGTTGGCAATGACTTGGCACCTCCAGAGCCACAAGTCTTGGCATTGCCCTTTTTTTTTTTTTTTTAAAAATGTATACTCAGGATTTCAATCTCAACAACTTAGCTAAGATTTCATCAGTGATTAACATTGCTTTCTTGACTTATCCTCGAGACTTCACTGTTATTTTTGTTATCATAAAATGAAACAAACCAACCCTTTTTTGAAAAAATGCATATGTTCTAACAAAAAATGCTTTTTTTGGGGTAAGAAAGGATGCTTATATTTGTAGGATAAGTAGTTTTAGAAAGATTTAGGGCATTGTTTTAGTTTATTTTGATGTAAAAATTATGGTATTGCATGAAATTATCATTATGGTACCAAATACATTAAAATGTATTTTAACTCAACATTATTTCAATACTTTGTGTTTGATTTTTTATTTTAATTTTAAGCTTGGTGTTGATATTTTATTAATGAAATTATTGTAATTTTTATTCATACAAAAAGTCAGAAAAGATGGCTAGAATAACTTTCATGTGGGTTATTTGAATTTAAGCCTTAACTACGTATCTTCATGTGAAGGGGAAGATTATATTTATAGTTGGCTTTTTTTACTTTTAGACTTTAAAATCCTTCTTTTCCTCATTTTCTCGTTGGTTAATTATTTGGTGAAAAGTGGGTTTCTTGGTTGCAGGCATAGCCACTAGTTAGAACTGTGATTTCCTGATTAAGACACTAACGAAGGAAATACTGTAAATAGTAGTGATACGCACCATATTAGGGATGATGATGGATCGAGTTTGAATTAGATTTATCTGGATCCAGATTTATTTAACCTTTTTGGACTTGGATCTAGACTCGCATCAGACCTATTTGGTATGAAAGATAGGACTCATACCCAAATCTTGTGGGTTTGGCAAGCCTATGGGTTGTAAATGGATAATAATTGTTTTTTATATTAAAAATTATTTTTTTAACATTCCAACCTGAATTGCCACATTTTAAAGACAAATAATTGAATTTGGAAGACTGAAGACGTGATATTTAATTAAAAAATTCCCACGACATATACCATAGCTAATTGTTGTCACTTACAGTTTACACCCAACAATAATATTTTAATATAAACTGCAAATACAAAATCCATTAGATTTTAAGCAAGCACAATAAAATAGTTCTTCTTCTACGACTAGTAGCAAGCAAAGTGACCTTAGGATTTACTAATTTGGAGTTATTTTAGTCAATTGTTTTTACTATATTTTTTTAAAAAAATAATGATTCTTAAATGGGGGTCTAGGTATGAATTTTTCAGACTCAGATTCAGACGCAACTCACGTCCATATGATCCAGACTCACTTGAGATTCATTAAATTTTTTTCATTAGATCCATATCTTCTAAATTAAATCGGATTCGATAAGTCTGAATTAGGTTCTGAATTGGGTAACCCACCGCCATCCCCACTCCCCACCCACAATTAAAAAACAAAACCCCAAAAAACAAAGAAAGACTGTGTTTTCTTGCCAGAGTTTATGCTGTCCAGACAAAAGTTGCCCCACCCAAGTATTCTCTCGGCATCACAGTGCCTCTTGTCATCTCACTTGGTTGATGTACCTCATTAAATGCTCAACATCTCTCCTTCTCCCTCCCTTACTTCTCCCTCTTTGAATTCCAGCCTAAGCTCCACATTCATTGGGCACTTCTCAAGGTGAACTTCTTCCTCTTAAAATCCCTTTGTTTTTGTTATGTCTTTTCATTGTCAACATTTAGGTTGTTTGTTGTTCTAATCTTAATTGCCCATTTCATTTCTAATTCTACTCTAGTATAATCATAATCCTACTTAAGGTTTTCAGCCAATTCTGGGGTTGCTAATTTCTCTTTAAATATGGTAAATGGAGTGATTAAGTTAGATTACTTTGAAGATTCATGGCAAATCATAGGCTGAATAATTTTTAAGAATGTCGTGAAGTAGGCATCTGATCTCAGTATCTGAGTGTTAGTTAAATAGATCAGATACTGAAACGAAATGAAATCACTTTGTATGACAAATCGCTTGAAACATGTCGAACTTTGATTGGACATGCCCTGGCCATTTTGTTGTTGTGTATTGTCGTATTATGTCGAATGCTTAATTTCTGTTCTAACTTGGACTATACATAGCTTGTAGATATATGAAGTTAGTTTTTCACTGGTTCTCTGGATTGATTGAAGTTTCTAAAAAAACTTCCATGTCTTCTGATTGAACTACCTTTTGTTCTGTGTAGGTGTGAAAACATAAACATGGGGACGCCACTGTTGAACACCCGCCGCCGTTCTCTTGCCATGGAGAGAACTGGCCAATGGTAATGCTGTAATTTCAAATCTCCCCCCCCCCCCCCCCTTTTGGTTTTTGCAATTTTGGATTCGGTCTCTGTTCAATGGGCCTTATTTTTGGATCAACTGTTTTTGCTTTGCGTTGGCAGGGTGTTTTCTCAAGAGATTCCTACTGATATCATTGTTCAGGTCAGGGAAGCAACTTTCTCGCTGCACAAGGTACTGAAAAAATTTGATTTGCCAACCTACCATCTTATTCTGTACATGGTAGTACCTGTGGAGCTAGTAAACGGGTTTTTCAGTTTGGTTTGATCTTAGATCAGGTCAGATGTATCGAGTCAGGTCATTTTAGGTTCAAGTCTTAGTCAGATCCTTTTCTGGTTTCTCCATGAGCCTGCCTAGAAACTTTAGTAGCTATGGCTTTGGCAAATTTCGGGTCAGTTCAATTTGGGTTGGATAAATTCAGGTATGGGTTAAATCGGGTTGCCTTAACTTGAGTGATTTTGACCATGTAACTGGCTAGGAGTCTTTTTTTTCCCGTGTGAGTTGCTAGAGATATTCGTTATAACTTATAAGTGATTCTTAGAAGTAGTCTGACATTGCTGTCTTGATGGATTAATTGCAGTTCATGCTAGTGGCGAAGAGCAACTACATAAGGAAGCTAATACTAGAGTCCCAGGACCCGGATTTAGCAAGAATCGATCTCTCGGATATCCCAGGAGGATCTGCGACCTTTGAGAAAGCAGCAAAGTTCTGCTATGGTGTTAATTTCGAGATAACAGTTCACAACGTGGCTGCTCTGCAGTGTGCAGCAGAATATCTGCAAATGACAGACAAGTACTGTGAGAACAACCTTGCTAACCGGACTGACGACTTTCTTAATCAAGTAGCCCTGAGTAGCCTCTCTGGAGCAATCATTGTTCTCAAGACGTGCGAGGATCTCCTTCCCATGGTCCTTGACCTCAACATCATCCAGAGATGTGTTGATGTCATAAGCTCCAAGGTATGTGTAAACCTCGATCCCTTCAGTTAATTGCTCTGTTACTTGGACTCGGTCACGGGCACTAGTATGTCTCCATAGTGTTGGACTTGCCTAATTTTTGAACATTTTGCATGTTTTCTGTATAAAATGAAATGTCGAGTGCCCATATGATGCCAAAGTGTCCTGACACAGGAAATTGAAGTGACACGAAGAAGTCCACTCTTACTGAATGATTGTCAAATCTAATTAGTTCTCTATTTGTTTGTGATCATTGCAGGCATGCAGTGAGGCAAGCTTCCCCAGCCGCACCCCTCCAAACTGGTGGACTGAGGAGCTATCTATCCTCGACATAGCCTCCTTCCAGAAAGTCCTGGCTGCTATGAGATCACGAGGGGCAAAGACCCTGACCGTATCGGGTGCCATCATCACATATGCTGAGAGGTCACTCAGGGACTTGGTCCGAGACCACTCAGGAAACGGGATCAAGTCCTCTGACTCTGTGGACTTTGAGTTCAGAGCCCAACAGAGGGAGCTCCTCGAGTCGATAATTGCCCTTTTACCCTCTGAAAAAGCCGCATTCCCCATCAACTTTCTATGCTCTCTACTTAGGTGTGCCATCTTCCTAAAGGCATCAAGCAGTGCCAAGAATGAGCTTGAGAAGAGAATATCGGCTATCTTGGAGCATGTAACTGTCGATGATCTTCTCGTTTTGTCCTTCACCTATGATGGGGAGAGCCTCTTTGACCTCGAGAGTGTGAGAAGGGTAATATCGGGATTTGTAGCCAAGGAAAAGAGCGTTGATGTCTTCAACGGGGGTAACTTTAGAGAGGTTTGCTCTGCTGCTATGCAGAGGGTTGCTAAGACTCTGGACTCTTATCTCGCCGAGATTGCAACCCATGCAGAGCTTAGCATCTCTAAGTTCAATGGAATTGCCAATCTTGTCCCAAAGGGTACTAGGAAGATGGATGATGATCTTTACCGAGCAATTGACATCTACTTGAAGGTGAGTGCTCTCGTTCAAATCCTATGCAAAGAAAGATCTCAGTTTGTGTATATTATCTCTAAAATATCACTAAGGTTGCAATAGAAAGCAGGACAATTATCTTGACCTCAGAGTGCTTTCCTGTCATTAGACTTAGCAAAACTCATCCATACTTAAAAGTGTTCATTCTAAAGAACCCAAAATGTGGCCTAGTAATTGTTGAACTGGATAATATAAGCCAATTTCAAACCCAACTTGAAACCCAGCCTACTCGTAGTTGGACCCGATCTAAATCAAACCAACTACGTTCTAACCGATATTGATAACTCTATATTGGGCTTGATCAGTATCATCCATTCCTATGCTCATCCAACTTGATCCTCCAACGCACACATTGCAGACCCAAATGTGACTTGAAACCGAATGGACTGATCCAAACCGATTCAATGTGAATATGACATATCCCATTTTAGACCCTTGAAATTGACCTAACAAAACTTGACTGAGACCCATTTGCTAGGTGTACTAATTATTGTTTCATTGATCAATGCAGGCTCATCCAAATCTAGATGAGATAGAGAGGGAGAAAGTGTGTAGCGCGATGGACCCTCTGAAGCTCTCCTATGAAGCCCGAATCCATGCTTCTCAGAATAAGCGCCTTCCAGTCCAAATAGTCCTCCATGCCCTCTATTATGATCAACTACAGCTAAGGAGCGGAGCCAATGATAGCAACTTACCCGTTGCCCTAGCCACAAGGAGTCAACTTCCAGCTGACGTCTCCTTGGTGAAAGAGAACGAGGCCTTAAGGACCGAGCTAATGAAGATGAAGATGTACATTTCCGACTTGCAGAGAAACCAAGGAACATCCTCTCGAGCGTCAAGTGGTCCGTCAAAGAAGAGCACGTTCTTCTCATCGATGTCTAAGAC